>JAZFAU010000231.1:527500-857500 GCA_037178615.1 Dione vanillae | reverse complement strand
TTGGCTAACCAAACGGAAAATATATCCGACCGGAAGCGCTGAGCCTTTTTCGTTAATAGCACGCAAGAAAGGCAGTTACTATCGTTTGGATGGACAATGTAAGCTTTGGAAAGCTTTTATATGTTTATTTATTTGAAATTAAACTTTTTTGAATATATCAATGATTGTAATTGATTGAGAAGGAAAAACTCTATTAATTTGTTTTAGGCTTAACGCTTTATCATGTACATGGCAGGGTAGGCAGAGGGATTTGCAGGTTCCTAGTGTCAAGACAGAAGTTTTGACACGAGATTTGCTCTCTGGATTTGGCTGGATAAAGAGTAAAATTGTGAAAGTGTTAAATCAACACGTTCAAATTATTAATCATTTCTAATTATTTAACGTATATGTATGAGGACCGTCGTGGCGTAGAGGCGTAGTGCCTGCCTGTAAACGCGAGAATATGTGGTTCGATTTCCACTCAGGGAAGATGGAAATTGTCATTTTCATTTTCTTTGCTCTGGCAACTAGGTAAGTGCGGCGTTGAGTTCCGCAAATAAACACGTCATTCCTCGACGTATTAACACTAGGTTCCACGGTTTCTGCCGTTCCTTTTGCCTTCCCTGCTATAATAATCATAATAAAGTATAAGCTTAGGTTCTAATTAAAGTGGTCTAACTCAGTAACAACCGGTGGCCGTTACTGTTATTGGCGGTCTGCTAGTGATGTCTCACGCTAACCGTTCGTTTTCTTACACACCATTAAAGATTCATCGATTGAACTTTTTTCATTTGTTTAAGTTAAATTTGTCAAAAAAAAAAACAGGAATAATTGAAAATTGAAAGCTTTTGTTATAAGATTTTTAGTATAAAAATTTACAAGTATGTATTTCAAAGTTTGGTCTGAGTGTAATAAAAAATGCAGATGGAGAACAAATAATTCAAAAAGTTATCTATACGATTTTAATAAAATTTTCTTAACAAACCATAAAAGGTTGAAAAGGGGTCAAATTTAAAGCTTTGCCAAAAAAATTTCAAAATAATGTCATTTATTATAATTAAATATAAACTTATTATTTATTTACTTACACAGGGCCGTGGGCGTCAGTGATCACTCACTATCAAGTGACCCGACCGCTCGTTTGCCTTGTCCTTCCAATAAAAAAAAATATCTCGATGAACGTATGTAGATATCAAAGCTTTGACTTATTTCACGAGTATTTTAACGTTTGACAGACAGACAAAAAGTAAAAAAGGCAACAAAATTTCTATTTCTAAATCCTACTGCTTTGTTTTTATTTTTCAGTTTAATTTTAATGTACAGAACCCCAAAAAATGCACTTTACATCAATAAATCTACTAAAATCAACTAATTACACTATATTGACATTCATAATACAATCGAGAGGCTACTCAATCCCGTCGTGTGAATATTAATGGTGGAAATATTTCGTTAATCTTAAACAAAATTGCGATTATATGCGCGGCGGTTTCTTAGAGTTGTCGCCGTTAATTTATGCTGTGGCACGAACTATAGCATTTTAACTCCTTCTGAGGAAACTTACTCGGGTAAAAAGGTGGTAAGGCAACTTTATGATTTTTTTTTTGGTAATTAAGAATGATAAACGGGGACCGTCATGTCGTGTAAAAGCGAGGGTTTGTGGGTTTGATTCCTACTCGGGGAAGATGCATTTTTTATTTGAATTTTTTGTTCCGTCACTCAACACGCAATGCCTCGAAAAAGGCGGAAAGCGGGGACGGAGAAAGCAGGGACTAAGCAACGGAGTGTCTTAGCACTAGGATCCCACGGTCCCTGCAGTTCCCTCTGCCTACCCTTCCATGTGCGGGATAAAGCGTGAAGCTACAAAAAAAAACCAAAAAAAAAAAACAAAAGAAAAAAAATTTGTATCCAAAATTTTCATTTAAATTTTTTATTTAAATTTAAATTTTCTTTAGCTTTACATTTTATCCCGCACATAGCAGAGTAGGCAGAGAAACCGTGTGTGCCTAGTGTTAAGTCACTCCATTTCTCATATTCCACCTCATTGTAGGCTTTGCGTGTTATTTGGTGGAAATCAATCTTTATTATCAAAAAAAAATCACAAATGAAACAAGTTTTCATAGCCCCATTTTAGTATGAAAGTTGTCTTATATCCTTTTGCCGGCGAGCTAGTGGCGATCCGGCTTAACTGAAGCCAAAAAGTGTACAGTCACGCTTCGAACCCCCACCACCCCCAGCTAACTTCATAAGACTATGAATTTAAATACGTTAGTCGATGTCAAAGGGTCGTGTAGCATCCGCTGGAGCTCTAAAATGTTGCTGGTGATAGAATATACACAAAAATATAATCTATATGCTATGCTTTGGAAAACAGGGATGGAGAAAAGACTAAGCAACGGAGAGTCTTAATACTAAGTTCCTATGGTTCTTGCAGTTCTCTCTGCCTACTTTGCCATGTGCGGGATAAAGCGTGAAGACATAATAATAATACATTATATAGTGTAAATATTTTATTTATTGGTTTATTTATTACTGAATTAGTAGAGGATAAAACATTTAATTTTAATCTTTTGCCAATTAAATTTATTTTAATAATGGTAAATAAGTATGTTGAGAGGTGTTTTGGTGGAATCCTTACTTAGTTAGTATTTAAAAAAAAGCAGAGAATGAGAACAATCTACATACTTGTCTTTTTATTTATTATTTATTATAATGTAATGATTGGTAAAATCAGCCATTTGTAAACGTTTGTAGGAAATATTTTAAATATATATTTATATTATCTCCGCTATGATGTTTAAATAAGTATTTTTTTTACTATATAAATAGTTGTATGTTATTTTAGAGCTCCAAAACGACCAACTTTGCTTATCAGCGACGGATTGTTGGGACAGCGTGTAAAAATATTCGAGCCACGGTCCGACCGCCTGATGTTTGTTAATGCCTATATATATATATATATATATATATATATATATATATATATATATATATATATATATATATATATATATATATATATATATATATATATATATATATATATATATATATATATATATATATATATATATATATATATATATATATATATATATAGATATATATATATATATATATATATATATATATATATATATATATATATATATATATATATATATATATATATATATATATATATATATATATATATATATATATATATATATATATATATATATATATATATATATATATATATATATATATATATATATATATATATATATATATATATATATATATATATATATATATATATATATATATATATATATATATATATATATATATATATATATATATATATATATATATATATATATATATAGCAAGATTTAAGATGTCTTAAAATTAATTAACATTTGTCAATTATAAAGTAGCATACACTATAGTGTCAAAGTGGCAGAGATATTTCTCATTTTCATTCTGTTGTTTTTTCAAAATAAAAAACGGCATACTTATAACATTCAATAGTATTTTTGTAGATCATTTACGTCATTCGTATTTATTCATACTTCATTAACTCACGCGTTACACAGCACGTATAAAATTAATGAAATATAAAAAATCTATGCCTACACTATTGATAATCCTTCCTATAATCTTGATAATCCTAGAGGACCGTCGTGGCGCAGAGGCGCAACGTGTGCCTGTAACGCGACGGTTTCTGGGTTCGACCCCCAGTCGGAGAAGATGGATTTTTCTATTTCCATTTTCTTCGCTCTGGCAAACTAGGCAAAACGTGGCGTTCAGTTCCGCCACTCAACACACAATGCCTCGAAAATGGCGAAAAGCGGGGGCGGAGAAAGCAGGGACTAAGCAATGGAGTGTCTTAACACTAGGTTCGTATGGTTCCTCCAGTTCCCTCTGCCTACCTTGCCCATGTGCGCGATACAGCGTGAAGCTAAAAAATAATAAAAAAAATACCCTATAGCTATAGGTATTATCGACAGAGGCTGCTCTAACATATACACCTGTATATATAAATGATTTATATTATAACATAGTACATATACATATAGAATAGAAAGATAGAAAAGTTTGTATTTTTTATTATTAATGTCATTTAATTCAATCAATGAAATCAAATCGGAAATCAAACTTACAACTATTGACTATAGTCTCGTTTAATTACATTTATTTTCACCGAATCCTTAATATACGTCCTTTCTTTTCCTCTGTCTCTACTCTTACAAAATATAACGTATCTATAAATATTATTTTTATGCATCATAAAACCCATTAAGTTATAAGTTTCGGACACCATAAACACATTACGGCGATAGTAATAGCTCTTTCCATGCGTTATAATTCGATTTGGATTAGTAAAATGTGGAAATGGAACCATCATGAAAGTTATTGGATAAAATGATTGAAATTATTTTAGATAAGAGCTTGGTATTAAGAAAAAAATTGAGTTTTGCCACTCAACTCGGAATTACTCGAAAAAGGCTCAAAGAGGAGACGGAGAAAGCAGGCACTATATGCAACGGAGTGTCTTAACACCAGGTTCATATGGTTCCTGCAGTTCCCTCTGCCTACCCTGCAATATGCATGATAAACTGTGAAACTAATAAAAAAAGTATTTATATATAAGTATATGTTTAATAACAATCTATAGTAAAAATATTAAAAATGATCAAGTGCGTTGAGTTCCGCCACTAGGCAATGCCTCGAAAAAGGCGGAAAGCAAGGAACGGAGTGTTTTAACACTAACTTACTATTATTTCTGCGCTTTTCTCTGCCTATCCTGCAATATGCGAGATGAAGCGTGAAGCAGTAAAAAAGAATGAATGCAATACACTACAAATTAATATTTTTAAAAATATTTGTCATAAAATACTATAATTTTTCTATGAATGTAGTATTGCTACAAATAATATAACAACATATACATATATATGTATATATAAATAAAAACATTTGTATCTAACGTATACATTGGGGATAGTTTCAATACCGGCGAGTCTTTACGAGGCAACAACTGGCCCCCGCTATTAGGCGATCGCTATTAGCTCCATATTGGGATGTGGTAAAAGTAGATGTGTTAAATTTAATACATATACTCGTAGAGTTATATACAGCAGGATAGATAATAGTGTTAAGACACTCAGTCCTTCATTCCATTTTGTAAAATTTATATTATCTGGTCAGTCTGCAGTAGTTGTTATTAGTTATTAAACGTGAGATTTTCCCTATTTTAAGAAGTTTTTTTTTCCCTTTATTTTTCGTTTAGTTTCCTTCTGTACCAAAATAAAATGCAGAGGAGTTGTAGGAGAAAAACTTTCCTTTTGCCACTTTTTTATTGAGTGGTACTTAGGTCACACTTTTTTTATTATACTAGCACAATGTCTTTCTCGCTTCACGCTACTGTTAAGCCAAGCCTCCTAAGATCCTCCATTTTCCGTCCAATTTAGTCGATAATTTAACCAAGTAGAAAATGAACCCGCAACCATACCTAAATAGTCACTTTTTATGTTTTTTTTGCAGCTTCACGCTTTATCCCGCTTATACTTTTTTTAATTTATTTATCAATCTTAATTGCAAAGCGCCTCCACCACTCAATGCACGCAATGCTTCAAAAAAACGCGGAAAGCGGAGACGAAGAAAGCAGGGACAAATCAACGGAGTGTCTTAACACTAAGTTCCTATATTCCTATTCCTATTCTGTAGTTCCCTCTGCCTACCCTACCATGTGCGGGATAAAGCGTAAAACTAAAAGAAAGTAAATAATAATAATATATTATATATTAATGTTATAAGTTATTTAACTCACCCTATATTCTGCATGTTTGTGGATTTGCAAGGGAAGTTAGTGATAAGACTCTTTATCACAAAAAATAGTTTTAAAATAAAACAAAAAATAAATAATATATAACCGTTCAACATACATCTGCGATATCGGCAGTATCTTCTTAGGCCACGTAATGCCAACGATCGTAAAAGAGAATGCGACCGCCGCTACGAGTATTTATTTATCGATCTCTTGCGTGTACATTGTTTCTAAATTAGTAAATACTTGGATAGGCCACTTTGTTTGTTTCTTCACTTGTATATATTCTTATATTATAAGGAAGCAAAATCTTTTATCTTCACGCTTTATCCATACTTTATTTTTCATACTTTATTACATTACATCATTTACTCTTGTATAAATTGAGGAGAGTAGAGTGCTTGATACTAGGTTCTCTCCGCAATGCTAGATGATAAAGACAAGATTAAAAACAAAAATACATATACATAATAGTTTATTTAACCAATGGTCGGTTTCACCACTTGCTGATAAAGTCTTAGATAGGGAATTTGTTACCTACCTGGTAGATTAGCACCAATTTTTATTTTACATATCTTAAATAGAAATATCCAGTAGATAGAGACCTGTTTAAAATAATAACTTTTATCTACCGCCTAGAAAGTCTTGTCTACCGCCTTAATATCTGGAGATTTATCACTTAATATTGTTTCTTAAATATTTTTTAGTGACAAGAGACTATTATAACTATTTATAATAGATAGTGACTGTTGTGTACCGAACACACAGCGTCTGACAATTAAAGCGAAGCTTGTGGGTTCGATTCCCACTCGATAAGTTACTCATTTCCTTACTTTACTAAGAAAATAAGACGCAACGTTAAGTTTAGCCACTCACCACATAATGTTTTAAACATCAAGCAATAAATAGAGAACGAAATGTCTTAACACTAGGTTCTCTCTATTTTCCCTAAGTACAGGAAACATAAAAATTTGAACGCAGCAGGTTTTTTATATGTGTTTCTTTAAGTATTTTTCTAACCTCAATATGGATTAACACTTTAAAAACCACAAATATTTATATAATCAAACTTCTTTTACAGCATCAGCAGGTTAATTACGAAATATTGCCAAAGATTTCATAGCCTTGTAAAATATTATGAGACTTTACGATGACATAATTATTATAGGCCAATCTTGGTGTTACATATAATGATAGTTTGGTGGGGCTCGATAACTTGTAATGGCATTGCTTTAGTAGCGGTATATCATCGTTAAGTTGGATTTTGATACGTCTGAAATCGATGGGAGTAGAGGGTTTGGTATAATGGATGTTTAAGTTTTTTTTCTTAATTTTCACGCATTTTCCCGTTATATGCGGGATAAAGCGTGAAGTTATAGCTACAGGCTATGATGGAAACCTGTTAATAAGACACTTTGTTCACAATTTTTTGGGTATTTAAGAAATGTGATGGAACAGTGAAACTTTATTGAAAAAACTTAATGCATACATAATAAATTAAAACATATGACACAATTAACCTTCTTAAGCTTAACTTTAAACTATCATAATGTTTTCCATTGGTTGAGGTGCATTATGATTTAAGCAATTTTAAAATTTTAGATTACCTTTGGACCCCACACTAGGAGACCTGTATCGTGGGGCTCGAACGAATAAAATAGATGTTTAATTTAATGTCAGTTTGCATTTTTAATTAAAATACTTACTACCCTCTTTGTATTATCCGTATTTTAAAATTCAACGAATAAATAAACAAGCATATGTGATATTTTCTATATATTCACGCTTTATCCCGCACATAGCAGGGTCGGCAGAGGGAATCGCAGGAACCATGACAACCTATTGTTAGGACGCTTCGTTCCCTCTTTTTCGCCTTTTGAAGTTATTGCGTGTTGCGTAGCAGAACTGAACGCCGCGCTTGCCTAGCCTTGTCTATCCTATATATGCCAGAGCGAAGGAAATGGAATTTAAAAATCGATTTTTCCTAGTGGGAATCAAACTCAAAAGTCGTCGTGTCACAAAACGCCACGACGATCCTCGTGGATATGTTATGTCAAACATATTATTAAAACTACAGTTACTGTTGCTTAGAAATTCAGAAGATTCGTTTTAGATTAAAAAAAATACATCTATATCCTACAAAAATATAAGAAATATATTTAAATGCAGAAGATTACTGTTTTTTTTTAGGATATCTGTATTTTTTGAAAAGTAAGAATTATATATGAGGACCGCCGTGACGTCGTGGCGCATCTGCGCGTCGCGGTTACAGGCAGACGCCTACGCCTCTGCGTAGGCGTCTGCCTGTAACCGCGACGGTTTGAGAGTTCGATTCCCACTCGGGGAAGATGGATTTTTCTATTTCCATTTTTTTCGCTCTAGAAACTAGGCAAAGCGCGGCGTTAAGTTCCTCAACACGCAATGCCTCGAAAAAGGCGGAAAGCGGGGATGGAGAAAGCAGGGATTAACGGAGGGGAGTAACGGAGTGTTTTAACGCTAGGTTCATATAGTTCCTGCAGTTCCCTCTACCTACCCTGCAATATGCAGGATAAAGCGTGAAGCTACAATAAAAAAGAATTATATAATATACTATTAATAAAAAAAGTCTATCTATAAAAAATTAAAATTTGTGTCTTCGTTTGCTTAAATCTAATTCAAATAAACTAATTAAAATTTTAACCAATTATTTCAATTCTTCTTAAGGACATATAGTTAAAAGTACAGTCATCCTCAATTTTATCCCTTCACTTAATACAAAAAAGAATGCTAAAAGTGATTCTTTGGTAAATTAAAACGCCGCAGGGCTATCGGGTAATATTCTTTCTCATTATACCAAGCGATTGCCCGCTCAGGTATTGTTGTTACGTGGATTGCGAATACAGTGCACAGTGATTTAGTCGAATAGAGGGTTGCGGTTCGATTCCTGATCTTGAATTTTTGAATTTTTATGTAGTTTGACTATATTGTATTAATTAATTATTAATTTGTTGATTTCATTTTGGGAAAATCATATGCTTATATAAGTTAAGTGCTTTTTTTTTTTAATTTATTGTCTTTTTATTTAATTGACTTACAAAAATTGAGTTAAAACTCAAGAAAAACTCTCTAACTTTACTTAATAAAACATAAAACTAAAAAAATCGTTATTAGCTTAAATCTTTTGAATATTTTTTAAGATCACTTTAAGTACAGTTAATTGACGAGGTAAAAAAATGAAAAAGAGCGGAGATGGAGAAAGCAGGGACTAAGCAACGGAGAGTCTTAACACAGGATTCATATAGTTCCTGCAGTTCCCTCTGCTACCCTGCAATATACGGGATAAAGCGTGAAGTTAAAAAAAAAGTCGCCGATTTGTTTTTCATACCTTAATGACAAAGATTATAATTTCTACACTTTTTTACAGCTTCATAACATTTATTTTTCTAACCTCATAGCATAAAATGAAATCTGTAACTGCAGCAAATTCAATCCGCACTTATTTCCATTACAATCCAAACTCTAATATATATATATATATATATATATATATATATATATATATATATATATATATATATATATATATATATATATATATATATATATATATATATATATATATATATATATATATATATATATATATATATATATATATATATATATATATATATATATATATATATATATATATATATATATATATATATATATATATATATATATCTATATATATATATATATATATAAATATATATATATATATATATATATATATATATATATATATATATATATATATATATATATATATATATATATATATATATATATATATATATATATATATATATATATATATATATATATATATATATATATATATATATATAAAAAAACAGTAGCAAATGAAAACACATGTTGGTACGCGAATATTTTATATTAAAAAGTTAAATGAAGCTACTACAGTGCTGTGATACGTCGGCGTGAGCAAGAATAAATTCAGGTTCGCCATATTGTACTCTAATGAATGTTAAGATTTGCTAGCCGCAGATTGCACTTTTGTTTGCATTGTACCGAGTATACCTTTTGGTACAGGCGGCTGGAATAAATGGTGGTATGTATATATATACATATATATATATATATATATATATATACATATATATATATATATATATATATATATATATATATATATATATATATATATATATATATATATATATATATATATATATATATATATATATATATATATATATATATATATATATATATATATATATATATATATATATATATGCTAACCCTGCTATATGTAAGACGTAACTACAAACTACAGTATAAATTTGTAAATAAGTGGCAAATACCAATTTTGAAATCGCATATACATAGATATGTCTTGTTAAGTTAATCTATGTTTTGTTACGACTCACGTCGAAACTTTCAAATAAAAAACATGAATTCTCTATCCTTTACCTAAAAGACTTTAAAAAAACAAAAATATACTAGAATATGTAGCCAACTGTACATTAAAAACGCTGCAGGCGATCTCCAGTAATGCACGTGTACCCCGCCAAGTTGACAGCTACCGTACACTCGCGACCGAGACAATGCGAGTCAGTGTTTAATCCTAAACTATGATATAAGAAATATATCATATACATGTATACTACTTAGGTTGTATATATATATATATATATATATATATATATATATATATATATATATATATATATATATATATATATATATATATATATATATATATATATATATATATATATATATATATATATATATATATATATATATATATATATATATATATATATATATATATATATATATATATATATATATATATATATATATATATATATATATATATATATATATATATATATATATATATATATATATATATATATATATATATATATATATATATATATATATATATATATATATATATATATATATATAATATATATATATATATATATATATATATATATATATATATATATATATATATATATATATATATATATATATATATATATATATATATATATATATATATATATATATACATATATATATATATATATATATATATATATATATATATATATATATATATATATATATATATATATATATATATATATATATATATATATATATATATATATATATATATATATATATATATATATATATATATATACATTAGGTTCACACAATATTTAAAGTAAGAAACGGAGAGTTGTAACATTGTTCCCTCAGTATACTCTGCTATCTGTCACTTACCGAACTAAAACTGAATTTATTTCTTTTGTAACGCTTTGCTTTCATCATTAAATATGTATGTGTATAGTAAGATTCTAAAAGTCCTAGGAAACTTTGACTGAAGTACAGTTCAATAAATCGACTACTGTAATACTCTAAGACTATTTTAGTCATAGTCGATAAATTGATTATTCAATAACAACTTCTTTTTCACTTCTACTATTGTCTATGTTATTCAAACAAGCCTTTCAATATTGCATGCATTTTGTGTGATTCGAGAAAGTGTAATAAAACGCAGTGTTGAGCTCCGTCGGAAAAGGCTGAAAGCTGGGGAAGAAGGCTATAAGCGGGATAGAGCGTGAAACAAAGAGAAACATAACATAATACTATACTATATTCTTTCAATAACAACATACTATATATGTTACATTCACATACATCGACACGCAATTACACTGGCAATAAGGAAAATCGTTTTTGGAGGGTTCGGAATAATAAAAACTAATAGAAACGCTACAATTAAGCAGTGGCGATTCTCGATTACAGTTTCATGTTCATACTGATTGGATTGCAAATAATTGCTCGTTGAAAGTGAATCTGTGGTCCTAGGTACGATTTTTTTCTAGTTTCTTTTTTATAGCTTCACGCTTTAGAAGTAGAAGGAACTGCAGGAATCGTGGAAACCTAGTGTTAAGACACTCCGTTCTCTGCTTTTCGCCTTTGTCGAGGCATTGAGTGGCAGAACACCACGTTGCGTTTTGCCTAATTGTCGGATAGAAAAATTGAACTTCCACGTTCCCGCATATAGCAGGGTAGATAGAAAACTTAGTACTAAGGTATTCTATTTTCCACTTTAAAACGAAGTCATTTTGTTGCAATAGCATAATACTCGAGGATGTTAATAGCTTCGATTCCCGTCAGTTAGTTATAACACGTCAACTAATCGTCGAGTCAAAAGCTTTCGTTCGTCGAGAGTTCATTCCACGTCAGATATTGATAATTGTTTCTTAATTAATATTAATTTAAGCTACTTTTATTGCATTGGGATTAACATTAATACCTGAATATTATGGTACTTCAATCTAAATCTCATCTCGTCTCTAGGTAATGTAAATGTCAATAATAGCACTAGTAAGTAGTACCGTCGTGGCGCAGAGGCGCATCATCTGTGTAACCCGACGGTTTCTGGGTGCGATCCCCAGCCGGGGAAGATGAATTTTTCTATTACCATTTTCTTAGCTCTGGCAAACTAGACAAAGCGCGGCGTTGAGTTTCGCCACTCAACACACATTGTCTCGAAAAAGGTGGAAAGCGGGGACGGAGAAAGCAGGGACTAAGCAACGGAGTGTCTTAACACTAGGTTCCCACGGTTCCTGCAGTTCCCTCTGCCTACCCTGCCATATGCGGGATAAAGAGTAAAGCTAAAAAAAAGTGATACTACTAGTAGTGCTAGTTCGTAATATTATCTTTTAACTTATATAGAAAAAAAGAACACATTAACGATAAACTTACCAAATAGCTGCCAAAAGCGTGCGGAATAAAATAATCATTAATTCGTGCTCTCGACGTAATGGGCCACTCGTATTGAACAACCTGTATAGTATTTATACAGCTAGTGTCGATTTTTATCGATAATCGATAAACTATTTGGAGATATTGATTTTATGTTCTATATAGATTGTCAAGGACTTCAAATTACTCTTATTATTATTTAAATGTATAAATACTATAGATTGTTTTTCTTATTACTTATTAACTATCCTTTTCAAATTGTAGCGCAGTAGCACAGTACCTGACTTTAATGGTGTTAGTTGGGGTTCAATTTCCACTCAGATGAATGAATTATTTTTATTTTTTCAAGACATCTTAAGTTATTTCCAAAACTAAAAACGACAGTGGAGTGTCTCAACATTAGATACTCTTCGAGCCCTCCCTTCCTGAACATAAACTCTGAGCTAGACGTAAGCTTGTGTTACAAAATTATTCATTCTAAACTTTTTTTATATTAGCTACTGATCTATAAACCTGAGCCAATAATAATCTCCACAACAGTCAATCGCGACAGATGCCATGGTCGATTTTATAGGTTAAACAAGTTAGTACCGACAAGATTTAACTTCCGAAAATAAATAAATTTGTGTAAATAGTTAGAAATTATGTAAAATTGCTAATAATTAACTTATAATTACGATATAAAAATAAACGATAATGTAAATATAATACGTATTATTATTACTAACAGGTAATAGTCGATCGAAAACCCTTAATCTTTTTTTGAACTTCACAACAAAAAGTATGGGCATTTCTGTTTTACGATAAACTGTACTATCTACACCTGACATAATATCTTCATCATCATCAACGAGCCCACAGAGTATCTTATAACCAGAGTAACAGAGTTGCTTTATTCTTATTTTTTAATAAGAACAGAACATCGATATGAAACAAGCGCATCACCTACACTATGTCCATTCCATACACTCAATAACAGTTGTGGGAATGTAATTCAGGAATCCTATTAATTATTAAACCAATATTTTAATTGCATATAACGCTTGTCGCTGACTTTATTATGTTTAATTTTATTAATTTCACCGCAATGTGTGATTTGCTTTATAGTAATAATAGCATCAAGTTTATATATATTATATATATACATATTATATATTATATATATATTATATATTATATTATATATATATATTATATATTATATTATATATTATATTATATTATATTATATATATATATTATATATTATATATTATATATTATATATTATATAGAAGGACTAAAATGACGTCAAAAAGTGTCGGAACCGTCGTGGCGTAGAGGTGCAACGTCTGCCTGTAACGCGACAGTTTTCTGGTTTCGATTCCCAGTCAGGGAAGACGGATTTTTCTATTAATATTTTCTTCGCTGTAGCTACTAGGTAAAGCGCGGCGTTGAGTTCCGCCACTTAACACACAATGCCTCGAAAAAAGCAGAAAGCGGGGACGGATAAAGCAGGGACTAAGCAACGGGATGTCTTAACACTAGGTTCCTACGGTTCCTGCAGTTACCTCTGCCTACCCTGCCATGTGCGGAATAAAGGGTGAAACTAAAATAAAATAAATAATAATAATATATTATATATTAATGTTATAAGTTATTTAACTCAGCCTATATTCTGTATGTTTGATGACTTGCAAGGGAAGTTAGTGATAAGACTCATTGTCTTTTGCTTTCTATTAATTGTTTGGGATATTAAGTATTGAGAGGCAGGACTTAACGCTGCAGATTGTTTTCTTACCAGAATGTAGATTGTGTATCTTTCTTTTAGCTTCCAGCTACATGTCGCTCATAACAAAGTGAACTGGCAGATGGAACCGTATGCAGAAGGTACTAAGGTTTAAACCTTTTTTTTTTTTTTTTTTTAGCTTCTCGCTTTATCCCTCACATGGCAGGGTAGAGAGAGGAAACTGCAAGAACCATACGAACATAGTGTTAAGACACTCCGTTGCTTTAGTCCCTGCTTTTTTCCGTCCCAACTTTCCACCTTTTTCGAGGCATTGCGTGTTGAGTGCCGGAACTCAACACCGCGCTTTGCCTAGTTGCCACAGCGAATAAAATGGAAATAGAAAAATTCATCTTCCTCGAGTGGAAATCGAACTCAGAAACTGTCGCATTTACAGGCAGACGCTTACGCCTCTGCGCCACAACGGTCTTCAACGGTTAAATTAAACAAATCTAAAAAATTTCTTTGGTTGAAAGCCGTAGTAGTAAACTACTAAAGTAGTAAACTACTAAAGATAGCTTTTACTGATACAATTGTAGATAAATTTCGATGTACCTCACAGTTCCTATAGTTTTTAAAGCAATTAGTCACCGACAAAAAGCTAAGTAAATGTATACTATAAGAAAAACACTTGTTTCTTTTCCTCTTTATTTATTTTATTTTTAAATTTACTTTTACATGTACATAAATACGTTTTAATTAACTACAATATACTACAAATAATAAACTAACACTTTAATTGTCGATCCTTCTTCCGTTCACGTCTCTCACAATAATGCCGCCTTGTAATGTTGTCTTCTTAATTATAACTTTCAACTGATAGATTGAACTTTTTAATCGTAAACTACCGCCATCTATTTGCAATATCTAACAGCTATAAGAAAGCTTAAGCTTTTCGTTTACGTAATCTTCCAGATGACACAATATGAAGATGACATTTTCAATATATTTAATATAATATGGACACAGGATGCAAGAAATAGCAATAATTTGCAACAAGATTTATGTATTCACTTAGGAATTAAACTAAGTTACTACTAAGTTTTGTTTAACATTTATCGTTCCCAGTAAATTATATATTAAGAGAAATTCCTTACATTCTCGAGCAAATCGTATCGTAAACAGGAAAAATAGGGCGTATTAGGGAATCAATAACAGTGGACAACATTATGTAAGATTTATTGGTACCGTAGGCTTATTAGTTGCGGACTAACTAAGCCATAGAGTTCTAAATATTTAGATATGGTGTTTTAAAACAACGCGAGATTGCATATTTTATTATTATGTATGTTATTTTTATTACATATATGTATGCTTATGTGGCAATATATAAATAATAGGAATGGCGACTAATGTCTGCCCTAGTTCTAGAATTCTAGATAGCAGATGTATTTCAGGTCGCTAGGTTCTTCCACTATTTATTGTGGAAATTAAAAATTCCTTAAAAGATGACATTAATTTAAGTTATAATACGTATTTCAGGAGTATAGCTGTATAATATGATGTGATTGTGTGTGTGCGTACGTATGTATATGTGTGTATGTATGTGTTACCACTTAATATATCGTTCAAGCAATTGTATGGAAAAGCCATTCACTTATTAGGAAGGAACCAAGAAAACACAGGAACCTTAAAGTAAGTTTCATTTTTTCACTAATATCATGTTTAGTATAGCTAATGAAAGGTTTTAATATTAACTTTAATTTGCCAGATGAATTAAAATGTATTATACATTTTAATGAATAGCGAAATAGAAAATAAAATTGCACTGAAAATGTAATTTATAAATCCAGATAATGATTACATTTGATTACATTTCGTTTCTCACTTCACTTTTTTGTAAAGTCTCGAAAAAGAGGGAACTGCAGAAACCATATGAATCTAGTGTCAAGACACTCCGTTGCTTTAGTCCCTGTTTTTTTCCATCCCCACTTTCCGCCTTTTTCGAGGCATTTCGTGTTGAGTGGCGAAACTCAACACCGAGCTTTGCCTAGTTGCCAGAGCGAAGAAAATGGAAATAGAAAAATCCGTCTTCTCCGAGTGGGAATCGCACCCAGAAACCGTCGCGTTTACAGGCAGACTCTAAAATTACTTATTTTAGTATAATAAATGAGAATAAAATAATAATAAAAAAAATTCTAAAGGATGCTCATAGCATAGTAAATATTTTAATAATATATGTATATATTACGGGTCTATATAATTTCAAGGCTTCTGTCCCCCAATATACAAAAGTCGGCAAGAATGCGACAAAGTATTGGTGTATAAAAACCAAATGGTGGCCGCCACTCGCCGCCTTCTACAGTGTTTAATATACTCTGATGTACAATGTTGAAGAAAAGCTTAATAGAAAAATATTGTTTTATATATTATTAGAAACTAGAAGTTTTATTTGAAACATAATATTAAAACACGTAACTTATACCATATTCTAAGCGTATTCGGATAGATCTTTTCCGTAATTGAAATACAATAAATGACATAAATCAGTTAAGAACATTAGAAAAATAGTTTATTTAGCATTGTTGTGGCTCGAAATTAAGTTAAGTGGAGAGTAAAGAGATTTCATGCTCTAAACTCTCCTGTTATATAAGGAATCAAGCGTTTTGGTTGTGGTTGTTGCTCTTTTTACGTATATTTTAATATAAAATATGATATGAAACTGCCATTTGTTATTTTTATTTAGAGTACATTATGAAAATATGACAACTAATGATAATTAATTATTACTAAATACTCTGTTTGCCGCCTCCTAAATTTAAATTATCGCGTTTTAAGTGAGAAAAGTCAATACCATGCACGTTTTTACTAGAGTAAGTAAATGATAAAGTAAGTAATTATAAGTGAAACAGGGACCGAGAACCACTAATAAAAAAAATAGACATATATTAGTAACACAATGAGGCTGTAACACGAAATCCAATGTACTAAAATCTAACAGATTGAAGCCAGAATATCGATATTTTCTAGAAAATAATTATAAAAATTACACAGCAAAGCACTTCTCTACACAACATTACTGAACATATGTCACAACGGGCTACAGTACAATAAATAAATAGCACAAATTCCGAAGTGACCAGCCACTGTCCCAATAAAACCGTAGCATCGTCCCGGGGTAGATATATATTGCCCTTAGTTCTGGCATTTGTCAGCCCTTGTAGTGCCTTAGGGATAACTTGCCTTTCAAATACTTTGTTTTTACTACTTATAGGGACATCACTGTGGTACAGTTGTTAAGTATCTTTGTAATTATTTTGGGTTCAGTATCCGTTCAAGGGAATCGTTCAATTATTTTCATTTTCTTCATATTTTTATATATAAGGATGAAATCAACACACCCGATACATTATACTCGTATGAGTAAAGTGGAAAAAAAATGAATTTCAATAATTTAATATACTTAAATTTTACGTACATTTTTAATGTTTTTTATTTTATGACCCTTCTAGGATTTTGAAGTTGTTAATTTATGTATCGATTATAAGATTATTTAAAAATATATTTAGTATTAAATATTATTCAAACTGATCGTTTAACGATCTCTTCCTCTTTCACTCACACACACACACATAATACCTTTTTACAAAATCCTTTCATTTTGAATTTATAGTGAAAAATCATTAGTTTTATTACAACATAATTAGTTGACGTAGTGGAGATTAGAACTCAAGTACTATTTTCTTTTGAACATGCTCTTTATCTATAATAAATGAACAGCATCAAAATTAGGAAAGAAGCTGTTGTTAACTGTAGACTATCAAAGCAACGATTCAAAGTTCAATTCCAATCTTTCTGGTAACAAGAATAAGGGCGGCGTTAAATTTCACTGTCGGGTAGAAAATCTCAACCTATGGTACCTTCTACCTACCTTTTCTACCTGAGATGATAGGTAGAAAGATATACGAGATAGAACAAGTGTAAATTAGAAAATAATGCTCTAAAAATACCATATACAAGGTAAGGACAAAAGACTATCGCCTAATATAATCTATTCAAAACAGACTTCCACTTGCAGTTTTACAACTAGCAAGCTGCAATAAATTACAAGACCTTGACAGTATTATCACTGGTAATATACAATACCTACCTGTTATAACCTCATTCAATATTGAGATAAGAAGCAAATATGACTGCGACATTCCAAAGATATTCGCTTTGTTAGCTACTGTGGAGGTAGATAGCGAAAAATTATATGACTTTTAATGATTTTGTCATACTATGTTGTACGGATGTATATATGTATGTAATACATACATATACATACATATGTATGTATGGTTTCACATATGATAGATTTTCAATTCATTTAACGTCATAGCATATTTTAAAGTTTTTGATGTAGATTTATTCAATTATGCGAGAGGAAATCAGATGGCAAAAGCTTCCGAGTAATATAGTATCAATACTTAATGAAAACATAAATTAATGTTTATATTTATATATATATATATATATATATATATATATATATATATATATATATATATATATATATATATATATATATATATATATATATATATATATATATATATATATATATATATATATATATATATATATATATATATATATATATATATATATATATATATATATATATATATATATATATATATATATATATATATATATATATATAAATATATATATATATATATATATATATATATATATATATATATATATATATATATATATATATATATATATATATATATATATATATATATATATATATATATATATATATATATATATATATATATATATATATATTAATTATATATATATATATATATATATATATATATATATATATATATATATATATATATATATATATATATATATATATATATATATATATATATATATATATATATATATATATATATATATATATATATATATATATAATATATATATATATATATATATATATATATATATCTTATTGATTCTAATTGGAAAAATACATATATATATATATATATATATATATATATATATATATATATATATATATATATATATATATATATATATATATATATATATATATATATATATATATATATATATATATATATATATGTATACATCCGAGTAAAATATAGTACGTATATGTGTTTATGTATGTTCGTGTAGGTATATATTTTTGTATATGTATGTAATGTATATATGTATGTATTGATTAAAATAATAAATTAGATAAAGTTATTTATTGTCTTCTGGGCATCATATATTTATTTTTATATATATTTATCATATATTTATTTTTATATGTATTTATATATATTTGTTTATGTTTACTTGTAATAGTTCGTATTTCTTTTTCACCTACTTCTTTTAATGTAAAGTATTTCTTTTCGCCCTAAAGGTTATCTGGAAGAGATAGCTACTAAGTCATAAGATCGCCTTTTGTGTATTTTTCTCATTTGTATGATATTTATATATAAATAAATAAATGAAATAAATAAATCTTTGAAAGCAGGAATTTGAACCTGCGCCACTTGGAAAACGTACTCTGATCGAGCCTTTCCCTGAGCCAACGGTTGCTTAAGTGTAACTAAATTAACACTTTAAAACATTATAAAAATATGTAATGTTGATATAACTGCCTTGTAAATCTATATTGGAAGTAACGGTTGCAAATATTTTTAAAGTTTGTGATTACAATTTTAAGTCAATAGTTTTTTACTTGAAGATATGTTTCTTTATAAAACACCCCTCAGTACTTATTATATTTCATCACATTTCTATGCCAAGATAAAATGCCAAAATGCCAAAATAAAAAAAATCGCAAAAGGCAGCATACTTCTAGAAAGGTCTGAAAGTGAAGAGAAATCATGAGAGATCTGTTACCAAATAACATGCCTTTTTATTACCTATCTACTTAACTATATATTATTACTAAATTGGGGTATTTTTATTTATAGCAAGGGTTAATAATAACTATTATTTATTTATTATTATTTTTATTTATAACTTTTCCAATTAGAATCAATAAGATATATACGTCAGACAGAGCGAATCAAATAGTGTCAGAGTTATCGCCTATAAGTTAATAATTATTATACAGTATCCCTTTCCATACTTATTTACAATTTAAAATATTTTGAAAGTGAAATCGATGTATTATGATCGCGTGTCGATCCAATTCGACGTTGCATGCGCTTGTGACCCCAGTTTATGTGTTTGCTTTGCATAATTTTTGTGTGACCCTGTTGTAATATACTAGGGTAGTAGCCTAACTGCATCTTTTTGGTTCATTTCTTTTTATTTAAATTGAGGTAGAATAAACAGAGAAAGAGGGCCGTCGTGGCGCAGAGGCGTAAGTCTACCTGTAAACGCGACGGTTTGAGGATTCCAAAAATCCATCTTTTTTTAGAGGGATTCCCTCTCGGGCAAGATGGATTTTTCTCTTTCCATTTTCTTCGCTCGGGCAAACTAGGCAAAGAGCGGCGTTGAGTTCCGCCACTCATCACGCAATGCCACAATAAAGGCGGAAAGTAGGGACTAAGCAACGGAGTGTCTTAACACTAGGTTCATACTTGTTCCTACAGTTCCCTTTGCCTACCCTGCCAAGTGCGGGAAAAGCGTAAAGCAGACACTTGGTCCGTATCCTTTTCAACATATATTATATGTTCTTATCATAAATATTAATTATATTACTGTTAATACATAGAATGTATATAGAATTAATAATAATCACAATAAACCCTTACGTAATCTTTACATTAATTTATATCTATTATTACCTAGGACTAGGTAATAGCTGATAAGCGAATTACGTAATTTATTTTTAGTTTTTTATTAATAAAATGGTACTATCAAGTGATCCCACCCCAATAATGGATTAAAATAAATGTATATGTATATGTAATATAATATTTGATTTGTACTCTTTTTTCGTAATCAAAAATATACTAAACAATAACACAAACCGACATAGCAATTAAATTTAAATATATATAGATTTTATATAGGTAATAGTAAGATTTCGTTTATGGCAATAATTTTCGTTTTCCGCCCGAAATATGGCGGAGATAAGATTAAGGCTATTTTATGTGCATTCGTTAGATTGTAAGATTTATTCTGTTGTAAATTTAAATGTATTATTTAAGTTTAAATTTTTTTATAAATTTAAATTTATTTGCTTTATTTATTGTTATAATGTTTATTTGTTTTTTGGTTTCACGTATTATCTCTCTAGCATTGTTGTGGCTCGAAATTAAGTTAAGTGGAGAGTAAAGAGATTTCATGCTCTAAACTCTCCTGTTATATAAGGAATCAAGCGTTTTGGTTGTGGTTGTTGCTCTTTTTACGTATATTTTAATATAAAATATGATATGAAACTGCCATTTGTTATTTTTATTTAGAGTACATTATGAAAATATGACAACTAATGATAATTAATTATTACTAAATACTCTGTTTGCCGCCTCCTAAATTTAAATTATCGCGTGTATATATATGTATATATATATATATATATATATATATATATATATATATATCTATATATATATATATATATATATATATATATATATATATATATATATATATATATATATATATATATATATATATATATATATATATATATATATATATATATATATATATATATATATATATATATATATATATATATGTATATATATATATATATATATATATATATATATATATATATATATATATATATATATATATATATATATATATATATATATATATATATATATATATATATATATATATATATAAATATATATATATATAAATATATATATATATATATATATATATATATATATATATATATATATATATATAAATATATATATATATATATATATATATATATATATATATATATATATATATATATATATATATATATATATATATATATATATATATATATATTAATATATATATATATATATATATATATATATATATATATATATATATATATATATATATATATATATATATATATATATATATATATATATATATATATATATATATATATCTTATTGATTCTAATTGGAAAAATATATATATATATATATATATATATATATATATATATATATATATATATATATATATATATATATATATATATATATATATATATGTATACATCCGAGTAAAATATAGTACGTATATGTGTTTATGTATGTTCGTGTAGGTATATATTTTTGTATATGTATGTAATGTATATATGTATGTATTGATTAAAATAATAAATTAGATAAAGTTATTTATTGTCTTCTGGGCATCATATATTTATTTTTATATATATTTATCATATATTTATTTTTATATGTATTTATATATATTTGTTTATGTTTACTTGTAATAGTTCGTATTTCTTTTTCACCTACTTCTTTTAATGTAAAGTATTTCTTTTCGCCCTAAAGGTTATCTGGAAGAGATAGCTACTAAGTTATAAGATCGCCTTTTGTGTATTTTTCTCATTTGTATGATATTTATATATAAATAAATAAATGAAATAAATAAATCTTTGAAAGCAGGAATTTGAACCTGCGCCACTTGGAAAACGTACTCTGATCGAGCCTTTCCCTGAGCCAACGGTTGCTTAAGTGTAACTAAATTAACACTTTAAAACATTATAAAAATATGTAATGTTGATATAACTGCCTTGTAAATCTATATTGGAAGTAACGATTGAAAATATTTTTAAAGTTTGTGATTACAATTTTAAGTCAATAGATTTTTACTTGAAGATATGTTTCTTTATAAAACATCCCTCAGTACTTATTATATTTCATAACATTTCTATGCCAAGATAAAATGCCAAAATAAAAAAAATGCAAAAGGCAGCATACTTCTAGAACGGTCTGAAGGTGAAGTGAAATCATGAGAGATCTGTTACCAAATAACATGCCTTTTTACTACCTATCTACTTAACTATATATTATTACTAAATTGGGGTATTCGAATATATAGCAAGGGTTAATAATAACTATTATTTATTTATTTATTATTTTTTATTTATAACTTTTCCAATTAGAATCAATAAGATATGTACGTGATAGAGCGAATCCAAGAGTGTCAGAGTTATCGCCTACAAGTTAATAATTATTATACAGTATCCCTTTCCATACTTATTTACAATTTAAAATATTTTGAAAGTGAAATCGATGTATTATGATCGCGTGTCGATCCAATTCGACGTTGCATGCGCTTGTGACCCCAGTTTATGTGTTTGCTTTGCATAATTTTTGTGTGACCCTGTTGTAATATACTAGGGTAGTAGCCTAACTGCATCTTTTTGGTTCATTTCTTTTTATTTAAATTGAGGTAGAATAAACAGAGAAAGAGGGCCGTCGTGGCGCAGAGGCGTAAGTCTACCTGTAAACGCGACGGTTTGAGGATTCCAAAAATCCATCTTTTTTTAGAGGGATTCCCTCTCGGGCAAGATGGATTTTTCTCTTTCCATTTTCTTCGCTCGGGCAAACTAGGCAAAGAGCGGCGTTGAGTTCCGCCACTCATCACGCAATGCCACAATAAAGGCGGAAAGTAGGGACTAAGCAACGGAGTGTCTTAACACTAGGTTCATACTTGTTCCTACAGTTCCCTTTGCCTACCCTGCCAAGTGCGGGAAAAGCGTAAAGCAGACACTTGGTCCGTATCCTTTTCAACATATATTATATGTTCTTATCATAAATATTAATTATATTACTGTTAATACATAGAATGTATATAGAATTAATAATAATCACAATAAACCCTTACGTAATCTTTACATTAATTTATATCTATTATTACCTAGGACTAGGTAATAGCTGATAAGCGAATTACGTAATTTATTTTTAGTTTTTTAATAATAAAATGAAGCTATAAAGTTACCATACCCCAATAATGGCTTAAAATAAATGTATATGTATATGTAATATAATATTTGATTTGTACTCTTTTTTCGTAATCAAAAATATACTAAACAATAACACAAACCGACATAGCAATTAAATTTAAATATATATAGATTTTATATAGGTAATAGTAAGATTTCGTTTATGGCAATAATTTTCGTTTTCCGCCCGAAATATGGCGGAGATAAGATTAAGGCTATTTTATGTGCATTCGTTAGATTGTAAGATTTATTCTGTTGTAAATTTAAATGTATTATTTAAGTTTAAATTTTTGTTTATAAATTTAAATTTATTTGCTTTATTTATTGTTATAATGTTTATTTGTTTTTGGCTTTCACGTATTATCTCTCTCATAGCATCGCAGGCAGAGGGAATCGCAGGAACCGTGGAAACCTAGTGTAAAGACACTCTCTTTCCCGATTTCCGCCTTTTGAGGCTTTGCGTGTTGAGTGTCTGAACTCAACGTCGTTGCCAGAGGGAAGAAAATGAAAGTCAAATAATCCATTACTCCATCATGGGAATTGAATCCAGAAATCGTTGCGTTTAAAGGCACTCGCTATTTGTACCACAACGGTCCTTGCAATATTGTTTAAAAAATTTTGTCATTATTTTTTTTAATTACAAAAATAGTGAACAATGGTTGTAAGGGTGAAGATTGTAGTTTAGATTCCCATTTGAGATATTGAATTGTTGCCATTACTAATTAACTAATTCTCCGCCACTCAATATGTAGTGTTTCGATTTCGGAGAGCGGAGAGTAGAGTATTTTAATACTAGGTGTTCTCTACCTAATCTGATAAATATTAGCTTTGATTATTTTTCAGTAGAGAGTAGAGAGAATGTTTAGTGACATAATATGCTTGTTATTTTTTTATATCTTATATATTTTAGTACCAATACCTGCCGTAATAAGTCATAGCTTATTTGTAACTTCTTTCAAGTAATTATATGTTGAAATAAAAAAATGGTGGAACTCAACACCACGTTATATTATTACCAGAACGAAGTAAATGAAAAACAGCTAATTCTCCCAAAGTGGGAATCGAACTCACAACTATTACATGTATTTCTTGTATCGGTAAAATAACTTTCGAAAACAGTTGTATGTTATTATTACATTAAAATTAACCCGTACTTTCTTATAAAGCAGGCAGATACAATTGAGAAGCACATATATATTTATTACATTTTATCGATTTAAACATATATTATGTATAATTCATATATAATAATAAAAATTATATTTAACATATATACCTTATATGTATGTATATACACATATATTTGACCTAATAACCAAAAATAAAGTTTTAAATTACTAATTTAGGCACCGCACTCTACAATTTACATGTAATTACAAAATTGAAACGACTTTTGGCTTCCCAAATCCAAAGTATCGTTTTGGAAACCTACTATTCAAAATTCAAAACATTCGTATAGTAAGTGATGCATGATCACGGGTCGAGTGAAGTGGTTCTCCAATGAATGCCCCTAGTTGTATATTTAAATTGAACCTTAATTTACAGGGCTTATGGTTTAATTTTATTCACTACGCCACTATAGTCCGTAGACGTCCGCCAAATGAACATAGAAACGACTTTATTTTGTACGTTATTCAAATCGAGCCAATATTTATATACAGCGTGTCCTTATATAGCTTCATTAGTGGTTATGTGAATTTAAATATGTAGTTGATATTAATTTTTGAGGCTTTCGTGGCGCAGTGGAATTGTTAACGTGATGTTTACAGCTTTAATCCCCTTTCAAAAAGATTTATTTTTTACGCGTTAAAATTATTTGATAAGTTCATATTTCCACTAATTTTTGTCGTTAATCTCACCGCCGCATTGTGTCTTGCCGAAATTGCTTTTATTCATGTAAACTTTATTATCACAACTTCTAGTATAATTTAAACATTTGGTCAATTAAGTTAATTTTGAGTTACTTTCTGCAGGAATGATAACTTTGGCCTATTTTTAAATATGCTTATTACTGACTTGCTCAGGATCAATTCGCTTATGTACAATAATTATTGACGAAATTCTTCTTTTTTTTGAGAAGAAAGTTTTCAATAAAAAAATTACATAGACCATCTTAGTCTCATCATTAGTCTACTAGTCATTAGTATATTGGTAAGTATACTGCACCGTACTGTATTTATGGATTCAATCTCCTAAGAACAGTGAATAATTTGATTTACTCGCATTAAAAAGAAGATAAAACAAGTCTCATCTTGCAACATACAATATCTATGTGTACATCATTGATTAGTTCATCAACGACATATACTTAATTTCTCCCTACATATATGAATATGCAGCATACTGAATTAAGAGAAAATATGACTCAGGAATCCATCCAGGACATTTAGATTCTGTACCTGAATTTGTACTAAAATTTTTCTTCGAGATGCAAGAAAAGTTACAAAACTACAAGATCCTAGATGTATCTACTAAATGCTACAATTATAAAACTATTGATTTAAAAAAAAACAACCATTATATGTTATCAATTCTCCTAAAAAAACACCTTTTATCTCAAAATCGTAAACAAAATATAATTTTCTATACAAATTTCAATACATATATTTAACGTATGTCAAACACCCTGTATAATTGTCCGATAGCTATCACTGTAGCAAGTAGATAGTTCGCCTTTTCTTCGTACCACTCCCACTAACGATGTCATTCGGTTCCGCGCTGACGAGTTATTGAGACTTTTTCAAGAGACAACCCCCCTTTTCAGGTTTCGCCACCCCCATGCCGCGGGGGTGTACCGCAAAATGGTGTATGGAAGTGGCATGACAAGATTATACTATAAAATATATGATAAATAATGTCTTTTAATTGAATATATGAGAATAAAGTATAAAATTAAAGGTGGCAAAGAGTTATTTGAATTTGAGATTTTGTATTTTGCTTGTTGTAATTGATTGAAAGCTATTTTCGGAAGTTTTCTTGATAAAAATATTAAAAAAATAACGTGTTATTAATATCTTTATAAGTCAACGTAATTCAAATTATATGTAATATTTTTTTTTAGGTAAACATTTCTTTTGGTCTGATGATTGAAGCTGTGAACTTCTTAGCGGCATCGTCTAATACTTCTCGTTTATTTTAAATAAGAGAACCGTCGTAGCGCACAAGCGTAAAGTCTACCTGTAAACGCGTAAATTTATGAGTTCGATTCTCAGAGATCATTTGGAGAAGATGGGTTTTCTCATATCCATTTTCTTCGCAATGGCACCTAGACAAAGCGTGACATTAAGTTCCGCCATTCAACATGCAATCCTTCGAAATGGTGGAAAGTAGGGAACGAAGTGTTTTGACACAAGGTTACTATGGTTCCTGCGGTTCCCTCAGCCTTCTCTTTTCTTCAATGCTATATGCTATATAGCATATATTCTTTAATGCTATATATATATATATATATATATATATATATATATATATATATATATATATATATATATATATATATATATATATATATATATATATATATATATATATATATATATATATATATATATATATATATATATATATATATATATATATATATATATATATATATATATATATATATATATATATATATATATATATATATATATATATATATATATATATATATATATTAAATACTATTTTTTGTAAATATCTTCTCAATTTTCAAAATTTCTACTTCATCCAGCATCCCTAAATCGACGGAGCTCTGTAGATTCGACGATAATTATGTCGGTTGAAAGATTGAAAACCCTCGAGATGCATCGCAAGGATGTAGGGTAGAAGCGATCGGTGCACTTGGATGCCATTCAGAAATCTGTATTATGTTATATTCATTATATAATTAAAGGAGAGAATAGTGATTTGTCTCTACAAATTACATTTGAGGAGTGTTTGCAATTATTTATAATTAGAAGTGTTGTTCATTCAGAAGTTGAGCTTCTTCGTGATGATGAAATGCCATGTTTTGGGATTATTATGAATTTTTTAAGTTCAATTTTGCATTTTTTTTAATCATGCAGTATTATTCTTTCTTTATATTAGTCTTGCTGTTCTTTATTTGATTAATTTTGTTAGAGTTTTTATAATACGGGTTTATTTCATTTCTGTTTGTATGTTATATGTATAATGTAACAATGACATAAGTTATAGATTCGAATCTCCTCGAGAAAATTACCTGTAGTAATATATAGGTAATACATTCTGATAAGAATGCTTTAAAAAGCTCAACGTTAAGTTCTAACCTTTAATACATAATGCATTGAATTCGATGGCAAGTAGAAAATTGTAAAGCTTAGTTGAAGAAAAGATAAAATATCATTACTATTAAGCAATACTTTATTATAATTGGGGCAACTTGCATAAAATACATAAAAATTGATAAAAATAAGAAAATGGCAAAAAAAAGGGAGGGCTGTGTCTGCTTAGTTAAGTACATCGTTATTCTGCCTCACGTAAGGTGTAAAGTAGGTATAAAATATGATAGGCAAAGGGAACCGTAGGAACTGAAGAGATTAGGACAAGAAGAAAATGGAAATAAAAATTCTGTTTTCTCCTGGTGGGAATCGAACCCACGAACTCTCGCGTTTATAGACAGACGCTACGCCTATGCGTTGTAATCAAAAGTAAAGGTATTATTGTGAACAAATTAACATGTAAAAAATAGTATATATAGTTAATATTATACTATACATAGTTTAAAGTTAAAACATAATAAGTTTATAAGTGCAAGTGTAATAGTTCAAATCAATAAAGTGTGTAAATGGTTGTCTTATTAATTTCCAAAGTGATTTCCGTTGTATATATATATATATATATATATATATATATATATATATATATATATATATATATATATATATATATATATATATAGGTATGTTAGTATGTCAATACTTATTTATAAAAATTATATGTTCGTACTATGTAATAATATAAGGCAAAGCGCGGCGTTGAGTTCCTCCATTCAACACTCAATGCCTCGAAAACGGCGGAAAGCAGAGACGGAGAAAGCAGGGACTAAACAACGGAGTGTCTTAACACTAGGTTCCACGGTCCTCTGCCTACTTTGCCATGTGCGGGATAAATCGTGAAAACATAAAAAAAACTATGTAATAAATGACAAAAAAGCTGTAAATGTTGTAAATAAAGACATTTTGCATTCCACAACAATACAAATGGTGTTCCGTTTCATACAAAATAATACAAAAGTAAACGTATTTCGAGATAATCCTTTAAACTCGCCTATATTCATCTTTTACAAGATAACCAGACTCCAGGCACTCGTTACTTGCTTCCTTGGCCTGTCAATAATATTTACAAAATATACTACACGTATTGTAAATTACTAAATTTATTATTTCATAGGATTTTAGGCGTATTGAGTTAAATATAGAAGTGAATATCCTCTGTTTGTTTATAAACCATGGAGTTGTGTACGGTGTGTACACTGAAATGTATTTATAGACGGTCCGCATCAACGCTGAAGAATAATTATTCAAATGTAATAGAGTAATAATCCAGATGTAGTGACAGCAAAACAAATTTAACGCTAAAGTAATTTAATTTATAGGAAAATTAAAAAAAAAACATGATATGGGACACGTTAACGTTGTCTTAATGACAGTTTTTTGCTTCACGCTTTATCCCTCACATGGTAGGGTAGGCAGAGAGAGCTGCAGGAACCATAGGAACCTAGTGTTAAGACACTCCGTTGCTTAGTCCCAGCTTTCTCCGTTCGCGCTTTAGTGATAGTGTAAATTAAAAAAGAAGCAGATACGTTTTTTTTTTCTATATATAATATAATGACTTTAGAGACTTGTTCCACATTTTTTTGCCTCCATGTTATCATATTTTATTATCTATTTTATTAATTATATTAATATTGACAAGCATAATTAATACTTAGTTCTGGCTCAGTGGTAGTGTCAACAAGTGCGACGGTGGGTTCGAGTCTCGAGTATAGGATCTTGTATTATACATAAAATTGTATTAAACGTTTCGCTCTAACAAGAAATCAAAGCGAGGCGTTCAATTCCGCTCCTTAATTTGTAATGTCTCGAAAGTTAGATGGAAAATGGAAATCAGAGCGTAACACTATATATTCAAAATTTGTTGGATTTTAAAAGTATTTATCCAGACTGATGATGGAAAAATATGTCGTTTTCTTTAAGTTTTCCATCCTCAGTGTGGATTAACACTTTAAAAATCAAAAAAATATGTTATAAAATAGCATTCCCTCTCACTAAACGATTATTCTTTGTAATAATCCTTGGGTAGCGGAAAATTGTAAAAAAACTCTCTACAGGAATGCTAACAGGGGAATGAGTCGTATTTCCTTCGCAAGAGGGAGCTGGTTCAAATATCACTGCGTTCAAATTTTTATGTTTTTTCAAGTACTATATATGAAATGTGTTTTTCTGTCTGTACCAAAAATTTTATCGAGGCTGATCTTTCAAAAATATGATTATCTCCGACCGCATCAGCAAATGAGCTGCGAGAGACACGAATCATCATTTGTTACGTTTAAATGTAATGCTGTGTACTACCCCGTAAACCCTTATAATATATTATAGGCACTTTACACACGAGTGAAGTATGTCCAAATAAATGTGTTTAAGCATATATATATATATATATATATATATATATATATATATATATATATATATATATATATATATATATATATATATATATATATATATATATATATATATATATATATATATATATATATATATATATATATATATATATATATATATATATATATATATATATATATATATATATACGTGTGTGTGTGTGTGTGTATATTACACTCTTTATTTATTTAATTTTACCATTTTCATGAATGTGGAAAGTTTAAAATTAATATAAAATATAAGTATATATAAAATAACAGAAACCATTTACAGTTTTACCAATCACAATATCTCTATATACGAAAACGGTGTGAGTCATTATACAGCTCGTTGAGTAATAGGTTCGGTGGATTGATGCAAATAAATCGTTTTTACAGTACATAAGCTTTTGAATTTATTTCAACCGATTTTTTTTTTCGATAGATACAGCGTTGACACAATCGAGTATCAAATATGAATTCACTTGTATGTAGGGTTTGATTTTCAATTGTGAGATAATTTTTATATAAAATATTACATACATATACATATATGCTACAATTTATTATGAACAGCCCATTAGTAGTGTATTTTGAACAATTACAACTTTTTTTTTGTAGTTTCACGCTGTATCCCGCACATGGCAGGGTAGGCAGAGGGAACCGCAGGAACCGTGGGAACCTAGTGTTAAGACACTCCGTTACTTAGTCCCTGCTTACTCCGTCCCCACTTTCCGCCTTTTTCGAGGCATTGCGTGTTGAGTGGCGGAACTCAACGCCGCGCTTTGCCTAGTTTGCCAGAGCGAAGAAAATGGAAATAAAAAAATCCATCTTCTCCGATTGGGAATCGAGCCCAGAAACCGTCGCGTGACAGGCAGACGTTGCGCCTCTGCGCCACGACGGTCCTCTACTACTAGATACTTCAAACAAATATTATATTTGAAATTACTATAATTTCTCACTTGCTTTAATAGTCACTGCAAAATGACTGTTCAAGCCCACCGCTGGGCGTGGGGTACAGATTACGAGGCAGTTAAACAACGGGCGGTAGAGAAACAACTTTGCCAATAGCAATCGAACGCCCGACGGTGTAATAGTCCGTGTCACCCCAATGCAATTAGAAATGCGACATTTAGCTTAAATGCATGTATGTATATATATATATATATATATATATATATATATATATATATATATATATATATATATATATATATATATATATATATATATATATATATATATATATATATATATATATATATATATATATATATATATATATATATATATATATATATATATATATATATATATATATATATATATTGTAAGAAAATATGAGGGTAGATGTAAGATATAATGGTGGGAAGTGTATATAAACGGGTGTTGACTCCAGACGGTCTCTTTTCAGACGTTTCGGTTGTGAATAGTCGATCGGTGTCATAGTGTTTAATTACTGTTCGATTATAAATATTAGTTGTTTAGTATAGTCAGTGTTATGCTGCTAGGGTTCATTTTGTATTTATCAAATAGGAATAGTGTTATATAGTTTGGTTTGTTATAATTGTCACGTTATTTGTATTTTTGTAAATTGATTAAATTTATTGTCGAGTCATGTGTAATATTATTTTTAAAAAAGCTGCTTCTGATCTGTTTTCTAAGATCAGAAGTGGGATTCTTACTTATTTAGCCCACTACAGCTTGACCTAGTTTGTTACTTATTTTTACTACCCACATATTGAGGTAGATTTGTTTTAAACATTTTGTTATTGTAATTTCAAGTTATTTCGCTCAAATAGTTATTAATTGTCGAATTAGGTTATCGTTAAGGATATTTGTCTGAGTTAGTAATTCCGATTAGAACTAATGTGTTCGTGTGTTACGGGGTAAGTTGTTTTGATATTTTTCAATTATCTTTTACGAAAAATTTGTGATAAGGTGTTAAATCTTAGTTACTGTAATGTGTATGTGTGTCGAAGTGTTAATAATGGTAATTCTTGTCGTGACCGTTGGGATAGTTTTTGCTGAGTTTATAACCAGGTTATATCCTAGTGTAACGTGTTTGCTAGGACGAAAACTTAACATTAGCTAGTGTCCGCGGCAGGCAAGCAAGGCGACAACTGCAAACGCCATTGCGTAAGCTTACCACATCAAATATCACCAGTATATTAGTAGTCAGTATGTGTATCAGTTCAACATATCACAACAATTAGCGATCAAAATCATCGTCGTAGTAATCGACCGCGCTTGACTTTACCGTCAATACAATTCACAGGATGCGATGTAAGAACGTAAATCGCGTGATTCGATACAAGCTAGTGTTATTGATTGCATTGGTGTCTATAAGTAGATCGCGCAAAAATGTTGAATACTTGGACCGATCTTAAATGCCTTTTACATATAGAACAATGTCTAATAGTAAACGAAAAATCGTGAAAATTAAGTGGATCTACTGCGGTTGTAGTTGGAATAATTTTAAGAACGAATTCGAATATGTGTCCTTACAGCACCAGACTTCGCGGGTATATTGTTCAAGGTTATGTCGAAAAACTCTGACTATCCGTTTATGAAAAGTACTTAGTGACGAGTATTATATATTTAGCCTATAATAATTCGCGGTCAATAAATGTCGAACGACTATCAAATAATTTAGTCGTCGAATAGTTTATTCTTTTAATGTACGTTAAAACTAGTACAAGCAATATCAACAATCGTCGTCACAGCCCGATTTGCAATACTTTGTGAGAGGTAAACGCCTTTATAGATTATTCACGTAAACGCAACTTTGATGCTTCTCCTGCAATCAGTCAGGACATAAACAGGCTACGCATAGTAAGAGACGCAGCGACGAACAATTAATGGATAGTTCATGTAATAGAGAGTGTTAAGTGGTCAGCTCCTACATTCGTACTATCTAGCCTCGGTTCTCACTGCAAGAGACCAGGGTACAGAGCTAATACTTGTTTTACTTCGCAGCAAGTAGAAGCCTCGAACATATAAATTTTAACAACTACTCGATTCGATGACGTGTGTAATGTGGTTCTTATCTTTCATTAGCCTTGTCGTTGTTGTTACAATATTTCAAATGCTCGTCTAAACCAACACAGGTCTGGCAGTTTCACTTTTGAAGTAGATTGTATCTTCTGAAATTATGAACATGGCGATAAACATAGAATACATAGGTCAAATAATTTGTAGAAGTCAGGTATGACCGAGCCTGTTTTCACTTGTTTTAACAAATTCGCATATGCTCTGACGTGTACGGTCTACTTTATTGGGGAGCTGTGCATGCTGGGGCGGAGGCATTTACGCAGGTACAGCTGATACTGGTGTGGCTTATGAGCCGCTCTCACAGCTGTTCACATGTGGTGGTAAGACGTACACGCCACCGCTCTCGAGGTATGTAATTATCGTCGATATGACATAATGCAATCACAGTCTATTATACACACTGGGATCACCGCACTGCAGTACTGTGATTCTCTAAGTTAAGTAATAAGAATCTAATAATTTCCCTTTTATATCTTTACATGTTGGAATACGACTGTGATGAGAGGCGTTTATGCGGCAACTGGAACGCTGTACACATGGTCACTACGAGGTGCCGCTGCTCCGCGGTGTAGCTGGCAAGTCGGCGCAAGCGGCTGTGGAATATATTATTCCACGGTGAGGAGAATGAACTACCGATGTGGGTGCTACTTTCTTTGACGGTGGGTGTTTATGTTATTTTTGTTTTCTGCCCTTGAATTTAAATATTGAGAATACACCAGCCAAATTTGTTATTTTTTGTAATTTTATGACAAGAATCCTCCCGTAGAGCCTCGGGGCTAAAGCAGGGCAAGGTTTAAATATTGGTTATAAGACTGTTTGTTTTAGAGTTTCTTGTGAGAGTAAAGATTCCTTAAGCCGACATAAGCATTAGTCCTGGAGAATTCTGGACAATGTTTGTTCTCGGAGGGGATCTGTACTGGGGATAATAATTTGTCTTGGAGAAAATCGGACGGTGGTTATCCTCGGGAGACTCTGTGCTAGGTATAACCAGTTGTCCTGGAGTAAATCGGATGATGGTTATGCTAGAGAGATTTGGCCCGGAGATAGCCAGTTGCCCTGGAGCATATCGGACAATGGCTATCTTTCCGAGGATTGTGAGCCTGGGATAACTGTCTTGGAGAAAATCGGACGGATTGTCCCAGAGGTGGCTTTAGACCTGAGATGATTGTTATCTTGGAGCGCATCGGATGCAATATCTCAGGTCAGAGTCCTGATTTGAATCGTTTTTAAGAGTATTAGACATGTAATTCTATAGTGTATTAGTAGATAAACACTGGAAACTTGACTTGGATAATCGGTTGTCCTGGTTCAAATTTTGTAAAGTATGGAGTTAGCTTGCAATGGCTATAGTTGTTGATACCATTGCCAATTTATATTTGAAGAGATATCTGTGGTTATATTTGTTTGTTACAGATGCAGACATTTAAGGGGATGAATTTTCTTCTGGCGCTAATCTACACCCCAATGCTGAGCAGCCTGTGAAAAACACCGAGTCGCAACCGGGTTTTTCAAGGAACTGAAGGCTGTCGGAACAAATTGTCTCTCTCGCGAACGAAGAAAGCTCGCTGCTCTCTCTACTGATGAAGCCCGAGGACGGTCTTCCGTCAGGAAAGGCCGTGTAAGAAAATATGAGGGTAGATGTAAGATATAATGGTGGGAAGTGTATATAAACGGGTGTTGACTCCAGACGGTCTCTTTTCAGACGTTTCGGTTGTGAATAGTCGATCGGTGTCATAGTGTTTAATTACTGTTCGATTATAAATATTAGTTGTTTAGTATAGTCAGTGTTATGCTGCTAGGGTTCATTTTGTATTTATCAAATAGGAATAGTGTTATATAGTTTGGTTTGTTATAATTGTCACGTTATTTGTATTTTTGTAAATTGATTAAATTTATTGTCGAGTCATGTGTAATATTATTTTTAAAAAAGCTGCTTCTGATCTGTTTTCTAAGAATATATATATATATATATATATATATATATATATATATATATATATATATATATATATATATATATATATATATATATATATATATATATATATATATATATATATATATATATATATATATATATATATATATATATATATATATATATATATATATATATATATATATAAAGCAGGGACTAAGTAACGGAGTGTCTTAACACTAGATTCCTATAGTTCCCTCTGCCTACCTTATCTTGTGCCTTATAGATAAAAAGCGTGAAGACAAAAAAAATATAAATTGTACAAATTCTCAATAAATTACCAAGAAATATAAAATTTTAATAAAAAAAGAGGACCGTTGTAGCGCAGAGGCGTAGCGTCCGCCTGTTAACACGACAGTTTGTGAGTTTAATTCCCACTCGGGGAAGATGGATTTCATTTCAATTTTTTTCGCTCTGATAACTAGGCAAAACGCGGCGATGAGTTCCGCTACTTAACACACATTACCTCGAAAATGCGGAAAGCGGGGAACGGAGTGTCTTAACACTACGTGTCTACAGTTCTTACGTTCCACCTGCCTACCCTATATGCGGGATTAAGCGTGAAGCTATAAAAAATTACCTTTCCATTTCATTTATAAAATAGAAATAACCTCAAAACGATACAGATACAAAAACTCGTGAACACTGTAAAGCACTCACAAATCAACACTCGGTATCGAACACAACAATGGCATCTTCACTGGATGGATGTTGTCAATAAATTACCCATCTTTGAAAACGCCCACACACTTCACTAATACGGATTTATGGTGTGTACGTACAGTGTGTACAGGGTATTTCTATGGGAAATATAATTTTTTCTATGGGAAATGTGAATATAATAGATAATATTATTACTTTAGAACCGTCGTGGCGCAGAGGCGTAAGCGTCTGCCTGTAAACGCGACGGTTTGTGGGTTTGATTCCCACTCGAGGAATATGGATTTTTCTATTTCCGTTTTCTTCGCTCTGGATACTAGGCAAAGTGCGGCGTTGATTTCCGCCACTCAACACGTAATGCCTCGAATAAGGCGGAAAGTGGGGACGGAGAAAGCAGGGACTAAGCAACGGAGTGTCTTAACACTAGGTTCATATATTTACTGCAGTTCCCTCTGCCTACCCTGCAATATGCGGGATAAAGCGTGAAGCTTAAGTGTGAGATAAAGCGTGAAGACACAAAAAAATCTTAAGCTGTACATTATATATTTTAATTTAATGAAATTGAGCCGTAGGGTCGGCAGAGGACAGGTATGGTCAACATACTGTTTCAAGGCCTCAGCCTAATTTTTGACACATTACATATGTGTGAGATTGGTGAAGCTAAACGCCGCGAAATAGTTTCTCCATACAGAAAACCTACAATTGTGATATTTACAAACTATATTTAACTCTATAATTAAAACCAAAAGCTTTCTTCTAAGCTTTCAATAATTTTAAATATAGAGTTGTATATAGAATGTAATTAATAAAATCGATATTAAGCTTAAAATCGATTTAAAACATATACAAAAAGTCCCTAACAATGTCTGTACGTGCATCAAACCGATGAAACATTAGCGTGGGACGCGTTTCACCTATCACACGCATTTTTCGAAGTCCGATAACAAATGACTGTCTATATTAAGAGATATGCGATGGTATTGCGAAAAATGCAATGGAATTTTTGCTATTCCGAACATTAGTGTATTTCAAGACTTGGTTTTAGCCCACACTTTTACTATTAAATATTTGAAGAATAAAATTGTCTTATTCACTTAGGTCTAGTTTAAAGTCAGTTTTTAATTTTAAAAGCAATTCAGGAATTCCGCTTTTTTTATTATCCGGGTAGGCATATGACTCCACTCCACCTGATGGTAAGTGGAAGTGGAGTCCAAACGCGAAGACGACTAGTACTGACAACAAAAATGAGCTGCACTAGTCACCCTCGCCATGCCGGCCCGCAAGATGCCTCTTCACGCCCCCTTTAAAGTGACGTGAAGTGAGCGACGCTTTGCCATGCGACATAGCTCGCTCAGGCACTGGTTGTTACACTTTCTGTCCAATGTTCGAGAAATTGCGTGTTGGGTATTGCAACTCATTGTCTCGTTCTAAGATTCGAACCTACAACCATTGTGTTCACAGTCAGCCACTGTGCCGTTCCACCAAAGCTTTTAACTTGATTTCAATACAAAATGAAATCTGGAATCGGCATTAAACATGCAAAATTGAAATTTTAAGGCTTATTGTTTAATTTAAAATATTTTAAATACATTTTTTTCCAATAATATTCTTTCTATTATCTTAAATTCATTATAAATTTCATTTTATTTTAAATTTTCTATATTTCTTTGTGAAAATTCACAAAATTTACGATATCAATGTAAAACGATGTTTAAACATGTACAGTAGTCGCGTGTCGTTGTATCGGTACAAGGATCGCGGCATTAAAAATTCTTAATAGTTAACTTGCGGCTTGGGATTCTATAGCCTGAGTGTTATATATATTATACATGACTTATAAATACTGGAAGTTCTTATTACTTTTTTTAATTTTTATTTTTTTTAGCTTCACGCTTTATCCCGCATATAGTAGAGTTGGCAGAGGGTACCGCGGGAACCATGTAAACCTAGTGTTAAGACACTCCGTTCCGTGCTTTCCAGTACATTGCGTATTATGTTAAAATTGAATCAATGTTTTTTTATCCTCTTGCGTTTTCTTGTACTACGAGGGTCAAACTGAAAGTTTTTAGAACTGGCAACTTAAAAGCATTATATTAAAAAAATAAGTTTAAATTTTGAAAATAAAACTCTTTACCAATAATATTGAGTATACATTTCATTCATTTGTCATTTGTTTTACGATTTGGCGGCAAATTGAAAATTGTCTGTGCACGTCAGAATGAATTTAAGCCGAGAAAATTTTCGTGCAATGATTTTTTATGACTTTCGATGTCATATAAGTCAACAAGAAAGTTATGATAGACTTCGATTGGCTTTTCACGATGAAGCCCCATCTCATGCCACAGTTTACAACTGGTTTAATGAATTCAAACGTGGTTGAACTAATTTCACCGATGATTTGCGTGAGGGACGGCCTTCTACAGCGACGACTGAAGATAATATCAGTGTTGTGCGGCGTATGATAGAGACTGACAAAAGAGTGACCTATCAGCAGATTCGGACAAGTCTAGGCATAGGTATTAGTCAAGTGCACAAAATCCTCCATGAACATTTAGCGGTCAGGAAGCTTTGTGCCCGCTGGATATCGCATATTTTGACCGAGGCTCAAAAACTCCGCCGTGTTGATTGGTGCCGAGAAATGATCCAAAAATTTAACGGAGGTGACTCAAATGCTGTGTTCGACATACTAACGGGTGACGAAAACTGGAATTACTGTTATGATCCGGAAACCAAAAGACAGTCTGCTCAGTGGGTGTTTCCTTCCGAATAGTTGCCAACTAAAGTGAAGAGAGGTCGAAGTGTTGGAAAAATGATGGTGGCCTAGTTCTTCGGAAAGACAGGTCATTACGCGACAGTTGTCTTAGAGGATCAGAAAACGGTTAATGTAGAGTGGTACACTAACAACTGTTTGCCACTTGTCTTGGAAAAAGTTCGAGAGAAACGACCTCGCAGCAGGATCCTCCTTCATCACGACAATGCCTCGTCGCACACCGCCAGGCAAACGATCGACTATTTGGCGACCTTAGACGTGGAATTACTGGGTCACCCGCCGTATAGCCCCGACCTCGCACCCTGCGATTTTTATTTATTCCTGAAAATAAAAGAAAAACTTCGAGGAAAACATTTTATGGACGCCGAAGAAGCAGTGGCTGCGTTTCAAAACGCCGTTGAAGAGACCCCTAAGGCCGAGTGGGCAAGGTGCTTTTCTCAATGGTTCCATCGAATGCAGCGATGTATTGATGTAAATGGACGCTATTTTGAAAAGTTATAATGAAACTAATAACTTGCTAGAATGCTTAGTTTTTGATTTTCTAAGAACTTTCAGTTTGACCCTCGTATTCTGGATAAAGTTAGGACATAAGAAGTACATATTGAGACGAACATATATATCAACAACGTAATAAACTGTATAAAGCATATAGCAATTTAGACGCATCGTGGTGAAGAACGTATGACTTAGTGATCAGAGCGCTTGGATAGTTTCCAAGAGGCACAGGTTCAAGTCGCACTGCCTTAAAATTTTATATCTTTTCTTTAAAGTACTATAGAACTCGGTTGACTTCTGAAAACACAGTAACAAGGATACTGAAGGAAAGTCCCCTAAAAAGGACATAAAGACTACCCGGAGAGTATGTATGAAGAGGCTAATAACAGTGGACGAGGCGAAAGAGGTATGCAGGGACCGCAGGTTTTGGCGCTACGTACAATCTGAATACCCTACTAGGGATAACACATGAAGTTATGTATTTTTTGTGTTAAGACGCTCTGTTGCTTAGCACCTGTTTTCTCCGTCCTCGCTTTCCACCTTTTTCGAGGCATTGTGTGTTGGGTGGCGGAACTCAACGCCGCATTTAGAGGAATTGCATATAATTCATATCACATTTCTTCATCAGCATATAAAACGTATTAAACACAGGAAAACGTATTAATGTAAACAGTTTTTCTGTTTTTAATTTGTTCATATATTATTGAAGACATTGTTATTTAAACATCATATAAATTCTTAATGAGGGCCGTCGTGGCGCAGATGCGTGAGCGTCTGCCTGTAAACGTTTGTGGGTTCGATTCCCACTCGGAAAAGATGGATTTTTCTACTTCCATTTTCTTTGCTCTGGCAAATTAGGCGCAAAAAAAGCGCGGCATCGAGTTGCGCCACTCAACACGCCATTCCTCGACAAAGGCGAAAAGTGGGGACGAAGAAAGCAGAGACTAAGCAACGGAGTGTTTTAACACTAGGTTCATATAGTTCTTGCAGTTCCCTCTGCCTGCCCTGCAACATGCGGGATAAAGCGTGAAGCTAAAAAACATTCTCAACTTCTCAGGGGTCCTCTATATCCACGTAACACACAAATAGGTCAGATAATTTGAAAAATACACAATAACTCGTCTTCCCCATCCAAGTTCTCCAAGTTCTTCTCTCCTGTGAAATATTTTCTCTTATTATAATGTTTTGAATTCTTTAAGAAAATATTGTCATATATAGCGATTTTACATCACCACGTTCCGTCTACTATTGACACTGACCGAAATAGTTATTCGAACAAATATTGATACACTTTACCCAGTTATGTTTATTTAGTTACTTTTATAACCGTTCCTAAATATAATGCCCTTGGGGTTATAGTTTATGGAACAGTTAGTAATATATATATATATATATATATATATATATATATATATATATATATATATATATATATATATATATATATATATATATATATATATATATATATATATATATATATATATATATATATATATATATATATATATATATATATATATATATATATATATATATATATATATATATATATATATATATATATATATATATATATATATATATATATATATATATATTTATATATATATATATATATATATATTTATATATATATATATTTATATATATATATATATATATATATATATATATATATATATATATATATATATATATATATATATATATATATATATATATATATATATATATATATATATATATATATATATATATATATATATATATATATATATATATATATATATGTCACACTAAGAATTTATATTACGTTGTACAATGACTCACATCACTTTTTAAATAAACGTGAAAACGAAACTAAGATCGCGAGACCAAAAATCGAATCCATAACATTATTTAACCAACCAACCAACCAACATTCAACTATAACACTAAAACAAAAACTATTTAACGAACTGATTTACTGAAAACGAGTTAATTCTACCAATCATCGTCGATTATCGACTTAACCCTTTCTATGGCAATTATATCAGTCTCGTTACAACTAATGGTCCAAGTTGGTTGATTGGATGCACGCAATCCGATTGATGTATGTTTTTCTAATGCGACAAAATTGTCGTATTATCAGTATAGTATAATAATAAAAGCTTTATTTCGAAAATTAAATCCCCATTTTTTTATATTACTGAAACAATAAATAAAGCCGTTGTGGCGCAGAGGCATAGCGTCTGCCTGTAAACGTGACGGCTTGTGGGTTCGATTCCCACTCGGAGAAGATGGATTTATCTATTTCCATTTTCTTCGCTCTGGAAACTAGGCAAAGTGCGGCGTTGAGTTCCGCCAATTAGCACGTAATGCCTCGAAAAACGGCGGAAAGCGGAGACGGAGAAAGCAGAGACTAAAGCAACGGAGTGTCTTAACACTAGGTTCGTATGGTTCCTGCAGATCCTACCCTGCCATGTGCGGGATAAAGCTTGAAGCTAAAAAAAATAAAGAAGAAAATATCAATTTTCTATGCTTTGCCTATGCTGCTATATATTTTTGGTACATGGTACTACTACACAATCTATCACAAATTTCTTAGTCATATTGTTACTACAAGCCCCAAGCAAGTATCAGGCCCCACATCAACTAACATTATCATATTCAAAAAGGTATTTCAAAGTAAGGAAAAAGGAATTTTAGTGAACTTTAAGCATAGCGAGGTTTGAACCCAGACCTCTCGAAAAGTGTCTTAGTACTGCAACCACTAAATCATACGTTTTCATCGAGATAAGTTTATGATATTACTTAAACGCTTGTAAGTTACAACTTATGATTGTCTGTACTGAACAGTTTCTTAATTGGATACATAATAAATATATAATATATACATAATATATATGTGTTAGTGGGGATATATAATATATATGTGTTAGTGGGGATATAGTGTAAATGAGGATATTTAAAAAAATATATTAATTAATTTGATCTGAACGAGAATGAACTACAGCATACAAATGTAAGAGCTCAAAAGCTTATTATATAATTCGTAATGCCATGTTACAGTAATCAAATTAAAGCCTCTTTCACATAGTTAAAAAATGTAATAAAGTTGATACAACATTTTAAGGGTAATCGAAGATATATACATATATATGTAGATAAAAAAATCGTAATAGTGAGACTCGACTAGAGATAGGTATCGTACAGTATACAGTAATTTGGAGAAATAACCATTCAATTTCTTGCTAATGAGATGCGTCATGATCGGACGGATATTTTTTAATCATTGTTTTTATTTAAGAATTTTCACATTTATTTAACCACAAACAAATTAAGTTTATTTTGATGACCAAAATATCTTTTTATTATCTCGTAACTAGAGGAAGGTCCCTTAAATAGCATGAGGAATACCGCAGAGTATGTATGAAGAGGATTTTAGCAGGTGGGTGAGGTGAAAGAGGTATCTGGCGAATGGAATTTGGCGCTCCAACTTCTATGACTACCTCGCTCTTGTTTGTTATAATATTAATCCAAATGCAAAATATTCTTTAATCAAAGTTACTTTTACAAGCACTTGTGAACTGTCGGATGAAAAGGATGCTACCCCTGTACCGTAAAGGGCAGTTCTGCTAGAAGGGCAGGTTAAATACTTAACAGTTGTTTTTGTTCATTTTTAGCAATAATAATATAATAAAATTTAAATAATCTTAATGCCACACATACAAATTTACACTAAACCCCCATATTCAAGCCTAGTATGATAAATTGAAATTGACTGAAATATTTTAAAGTTAGTCCACCTTTTTTACTTAACATAACCTCCGAATCAAAAACTTATGAAACCCTGTATACAACAACATCGTAAATAAAATATAATATTGTAAATATTTCATACTAAGACATATGCCATTGAAAACAGGAACGCAGCGGTAGCACCAAGACTATTATCATAGCGGGCATGCTCTAATACTTAGACTAAACTTCTCGTGCCTATATAATGTCATTTTGAAAAGAATATATATATAAGTCAAATAGTATAAGGACCAAGTATCTGTAGTATATTTCAAATTAAAAAAAAAACATATAAACTATATTTTCATGTAAATTTTACAAATTCAAAGGGTATTTAGTACAAAGTTACGTTATAATACTCAAACACACTCAACTATTAAAGCATTTCTTATTTAATATGCTCTTTGGAAGCAAACACCGGTGTCAGCGTATTGCGTGACAGTGGACGCCCCTGGGGCTACATATTTCAACGGTATTTGACCAAACTATGATAGGCTGGATATCAGAAGTGTGGACAAGGGATATATATATATATATATATATATATATATATATATATATATATATATATATATATATATATATATATATATATATATATATATATATATATATATATATATATATATATATATATATATATATATATATATATATATATATATATATATATATATATATATATATATATATATATATATATATATATATATATATATATATATATATATATATATATATATATATATATATATATTTCCTTCGCCCTGGCAACTAGGCAAATCGCGGTATTGAGTTCCGTCAATGCCTCATAAAAGGCGGAATGCAGTGATTGGAGTAGCATTAGGTACCTATGGCTCCTGAAGGTTTCTTTGCCTACCTTGCTATATGCAAGCTACAGCTATATGAAGGTGAAGCTAAAAAAAAGAAGATCGATGAATGACGTATTAGGAGAATTTTTTTTAGGTTAACATGGTTGATAAAAATCTCACCTAGAAATTTCATATCGTTTTTTTTTTAATAGCTTCACGCTTTATCCCGCACATGACAGGGTAGGCAGAGGGATTTCCAATCACTTTTCTTTATTATTTGGTACATTTAAAAAAAATTGATTAAAATTAATTCAGTACAAAATACCGCATCAACAATAGGTCAGTTCTTTCATACATCACACTGACCTGATAGAGGACACTTTTGGGTCTTTAATAAATATTTATTTACTCATTGTTTGTAGGGCCCCATATTATAACGTGTAATTTGCTTCTAATTATATGATTTATATATGTAGGTATTTATTTAGGATCTATGTATTAATTAAAATATAGAAATAGCTTATCAAATCTTTTATAGCATCTTTTAATAGCTTGTATACTTTTTTTTTTAGCTTCACGCTTTATCCCGCACATGGCAGGGTAGGCAGAGGCAGATGTTAAGACACTCCGTTGCTTAGTCCCTGCTTTCTCCGTTCCCCCTTTTCCCCAGTTTTGAGGCATTGCGTGTTGAGTGGCGGAACTCAACGCCGCGCTTTGCCTAGTTTGCCAGAGCGAAGAAAATGGAAATAGAAGAATCCATCTTCTCCGACTGGGGATCGAACCCAGAAACCGTCGCGTTACAGGCACACGTTGCGCCTCTGCGCCACGTCGGTCCTCCTTGTATACTTAATAGTATATTTAAGTTAGTATAGTATTTTTTTTGTTTTATTCTTAATTTTTTGTTTTAATAATATAAATATATGGAGATTAATTTCTACAATAAAGTTATTTATTATTATTACCATGATTGAGTTCCGTCCATTAATACCAATGTCTGGAAACTTGGCGGTTATCTGAGTACAGAGACACCAGTTTCTTTTGACAATACTTCGCTATCCTGCTATATGCGGGATGTAGCGTTAAATCGATTTATTTTACTTATATATTATGGTTAAAAAAATTTTATCATATTCTATATTTTAAATATTTTATGCTATAAAAATTTTAACTTGTATTTATATTTTTGACTCCTTTCTTCATTTAAGTCCAAAAATATTGTAATGTAAGTGACAAAACTAAGGGCCATTCGGTAGGTATACAATAAATTTTGGTTATACAAGTCTCAGGTAACGCTATCTAACAGATTACCTACCTATTTAAACTATAAGCGGCGTTGAGTTCCGCCACTCAACACGCAATGCCTCGAAAACGGCGGAAAGCGGGGACGGAGAAAGCAGGGACTAAGCAACGGAGTGTCTTAACACTAGGTTCCCACGGTCCCTGCAGTTCCCTCTGCCTACCCTGCCATATGCGGGATAAAGCGTGAAGGTAAAAAAATAACTATAAGCTATCAGATATTTTATCAGTAACTGGTGAAACTAGCCCTAGGAATATTTAAACAAAATTATTCTCCTGAGTGAGTGAATGTTGAACGTGGTGTTGAGAAGAAAATACTAAAATCTTTTTATCTTGCTGTTATACATGTGTTTCACTATATCCTTAAGTAAGTTTTATTTTTTAATATTTTTTAAAACAATTTTATTGCATTTTTTAACTCTATTGACTTAAATTAGTAAATTTACTTCAAAATTGGTGATTTTTCTCTGAATAACTAATTATTTTTCATATAAAAAGCTTTACAAGCTTACAAAAGTTTCCATATCGTTTCCATATAATATCTATATTAAAATATAACGTGCGTTCAAAAAGTAAGGGGTGGCTTTATTAAAATTGACAGGACACACCTGTGTAAGGGTTAAACGGGGAAAATTGATTCATTTACGCGTGTCATTATAGACACAGGCTTGGGCAGGGGTGGAATAAAGGGATAATTACATATCAATATAAAGTCAATGGCGGTTGACTTGTAGGGGTTTTTGAAGTAAATGTTAGATTTATTTTTATTTATATAAATAAGTTGTAACTTGTTATTTTATTTGGGTTTGCGTGGGTTATAAAACTTAAATAGTCAATTTTTTTTTCGTTTTATTTTCGGGATTTCGCGTAAATCTTCTCTTGCTTAAGGATAGTGGAACACGCCGTGTCGTGTTGTCTTATAAAATCGCGAAAAGTCATAGTAAAAAATATCTTATTACTTGAATCAGGCACAAAACCTTCATTCACTTGTATGTATAGCGTGTTGTAAAGTAGAGTGGGTTATAACATAATATTAATAAAATATAAACAGCAAAAAAATCAAATAAATAGACTGAATTTGAACCAGTCTTTTCTGAGATCATAGCATTAGAACAAACACACATCTAGTAAATTCTTCATTTTTTTTTATTTTTATTTTTTTTTTTTTTAGCTTCACGCTTTATCCCGCACATGGCAGGGTAGGCAGAGGGAACTGTAGGAACCATAAGAACCTAGTGTTAAGACACTCCGTTACTTAGTCCCTGCTTACTCCGTCCCCACTTTCCGCCGTTTTCGAGGCATTGCGTGTTGAGTGGCGGAACTCAACGCCGCGCTTTGCCTTAGATGCCAGAGCGAAGAAAATGGAAATAGAAAAAATCCATCTTCTCCGACTGGGGATCGAACCCAGTAACCGTCGCGTTACAGGCAGACGTTGCACCTCTGCGCCACGACGGTCCTTCATTATAACTTCACGTTTTAACCTACATATATAGGGGAAGGCAGAGGAACAGCAGTAACTGTGAGAACCTAGTGTTAAAACACTCATTTCCACTCTTTCCGCGTTTTTGAGGCATTGCGTGTAGAGTGGTGGAACTTAACGCATCGAATCGCAGCCAGAGCAAAAAAATGAAAATTAAAAAATCCATCTTTCCGAGTGGAAATCAAATCCACAAACCGTCGCGTTTATGAACAGACGTTACGTATCTGCGTCACGACGGTCCTCAATATACAATAAAATCTGATCGTTTTAAAATCCGAAACTTTATGAAACAAGTATGTATATATGACTTCAGAAGCGATATTTTATTAGTTATGTCTATAGAAAAATAACTTTTACAGCAAACCACTATATATCGCTTAGAGCCGAAAACAATGAACAAACTCTTTAAATAATTCACTAAAATGTGACCCCTACTATAATTTCCAAAAGGTATATATTTTAATTAACAATAAATATAAATTGATATTTTTTTAGTACAATCGAGGAGCTGAATGTATATCAGATGGTCGCAGGTTCGATTCCATGTCTAAGGCATGGTTAAAACTATTTTAATTTCAACTAGATCACCAACTTTTTTGAATTGAAAGGCCTTTTATCTTATTGTAAGTTAAAAAAATATTGTAATAATAGCCTTATTTTGTAGTGTAAATACTGCTCTACCACCAACTCAAATCAAATTTTGGCATCTTTACACCAGGAACTAAGAAGTTGAGAATCTTACTCTAGTTATACATATAACGGTGTTTAGTTTCGGCGCCTAGTAACTCAACTTCCTATATATAGACCTAAATTTTTAATAATAATAATTAATGAGGATCTTCATGGCGCAGAAGCCCAGCATCTGCCTGTTAATGCGACGGTTTGTGGGTTCGATTCTCACTCCCAGGGAATGGATTATTCCATTCTTATTTTCTTCGATCCCTGCAGTTTCCTCCAATTTCATTTTTTTAATAATAATAAATAATTAAAAGTAAACGTTTTTCAAACAAATGGTAGTTTATATAGTTAAGTTGTGTACAGAAATGTTGTTCCGTCGATTAAGACGCGAACACAGTGCCTCTCGATAATGATGTAAGTTTTTCCTTGTAACTTGCTTTAGCCCTATAAGTAGGGTCAGCATATGATATTATCATAACTAATTAAAAACATTTTTTTTAGAATAGTCAGAAGAAATTTAGTTTTAATATTGTAAATGTAAATTATAATATAATACTGTCATATATATCGGCTAGAAAAAACGCAGTTTTAAGTTTCAATATCCCATGGCTCTAAAACCTGTCGTTTTATATAGTTAAGAATATCTTTAAAAGAAAGTAGTCTTAGGTGCCAAAGACTATAAAATCAAAGAAAATGAGTCAATCAGGTCAGTTAAATGTAGGGAAAAGTCCGTATTGAAAAAGTTCTACTCGAAACATATAGTCTACATGTGTTACGTGCCACGTAACCTCATCAATAAAGTAATAAAAAAACCTTATCAAAAAAGTATATGTGAACCGTTTCTAATAATCTAAGTAGCGGAACTCAACGCCACATTTGCCTTGCTGCCAAAGCGGAGAAAATGAAAATGGAATAATCTATTCTCGGGGAGCGGAAATCAAACCCGCAAACCGTCTATTTTACAGGCAGACGCTGCACCTCTACGACGGCTCGCTGACTATTACCGCGAATATCTAAATTTCTATTTAAATATTAAAGACAGTTATATTATCTACTTTTTCTACAATTTCCTTCTTACTTATAATTCTTATCTATAAATGTACGATGCAATTTTTCTATATATTTTGCTGACCGTACAGTATATTGAGACGTAGCGTACAAGTGGAGATATGCGATGATAAACGGCTGTTTTGAACTAACGTCGTTAGTTCCCCTGTGGCTTGACATAAAGAGTATTCTTACGATTCTTATATTCTACGAACTATCTAAAGTAAAAATAAATATATTATGATTCTATGCCTAATGGGACTTAGGTTAGTATTTTGGAATTTCTTTTTCTTGTCTTTTTAAAACTATTCTTGAGGTTATCCTGGTGAAGGAAACAGCTACTGACTTCGAAATAAAATAATTACATTTGATTTAATTTGAATTGTGAGGACCGTCGTGGTGTAAAGGCGCAGTTTCTGCCTGTAAACGTGCTGTTGGTTCGATAACCCACTCGGGGAAGATGGATTTTATGATTTCCATTTTCTTCGGTCTAGCAAATAGGTAAGCTGCTGCGTGGAGTTCCATCACTCATCACGCAATGCTTCGATCAGGCGAAATGCGGAGGTCGGAGTGTAATAAGAAAAGCGAAGGGTAGTGCCTCCTGACACAAGATTCATTCTACCGTCCCTGCTAATAGAAATAAAGCTAGTTTTAGTGAAATTTCGTAAAAAAAACTATATTTGCATAATTTTATGCAATAATAATATATTACATACATATGTGCAATAGTATAATATTACTATAGAAAAAAAAACAATAGACGCAATGATATCTTGGTAACGAATGTTTGCATAATAGAACACATCTCTCAAAAATATGAAAGCAACAACAAAAATAAACAAATAAAGGTATATTATTATCAAAACCATTCGAAAATGATTATCACCCATCAACCAAACGACATTGACGAGAATGAGAATTTCTCGCTATATTGTAAATACCTCTAGATTAGAAAAAATACAGCACATTCAGTTGATGACGCTAATTTTTTTTCCTACTGATATTAAGTCATGTTTGAGACGGGCGATCGTTACCCTAATAGTAATAGATATTTTATTTTGTCGCGTTTCGCTTTTGGGGGTGTTTACACAACATGGGGTGGTATTATGGTGGTTGTAATTTTTTTTATATGAATTTTATTATAGAACATTTTGTTTGGTTTTAGAAAAACACTATTAATTATGATTTTTATACTAAAATTTAATAAAACCGCTTGCAATGTGTCCGAAGTCCACTTATTTTTTACTAAAAAACAGTAACCATTTACTGACTTTACAGTGCATATAAAAACTTCTAAATATTTATTAAATTATAATATTTAATATATACTAAAAATAACTAAATACAATGCATAATCAAAGCATAATCTCAATTAGATAGAAATAACACAAAATCATAACCTAATCCATCACTAATCATCATATCATACGATATTTATGAAATCATCAACATTAATATCGCACACCCCAATAATACTACCCTTAATACATTCGCCTTTCGTTTAATAGGTTTTTCCTTCATAATACGAATAACCTATTTATTACGCGGTTTTTTATTAAAAATGGTGACTTATCCCCATAATGAATGTTTTGAATTCGACATTACTCTGTACATAGATATCTGTCACGGTTTGTTTGGATATGCTAATGGGAGGAACGGAACGTAAACGAAGGAACCGAACGACATATATATATGTATATATATTTTTTTTATTAAAATTCTGACCGAAGCTTTTAAAGCTCGCGGCTTTATGATTATATTGAGCGGAAAATGGCTTTTTTCTATATTAAGTAATGCTTAAGAATTTTGTACTGTATCGTTTTTTTGTTAAAAGGTTTTGTATTTTGGTTATAAATTGTGATTTGTTTCGGTTCAGAAGTTACACGTTGTAGATTATTTTATACATATATATATATATATATATATATATATATATATATATATATATATATATATATATATATATATATATATATATATATATATATATATATATATATATATATATATATATATATATATATATATATATATATATATATATATATATATATATATATATATATATATATATATATATCCCATATATATATATACCCATTTATGCGACGACGACTTCGTTATATCGAGGACGAAGTAATCTCTGCCTTCATTTTTTCTGTCACATAAATTCAAAAGATCAAATTGCATTTCAATGACAAAATGCATAATAGTACAGAGTGCAATACAATTATTTAAATGGATCGGAAAATCCGCTATACTTTCGAATAAAATCCCGCAATATTCATGTAAAATAATAGTTTTTGAAATTTCCTATATATAATTTCTTCGGCTTTGTTTCAATATTATATGATCATAATAATATAATATATATTTTAAACATTTTATTTTATGTCTTCACGCTTTATCCCGCACATGGCAGAGGGAACCGCAGGAACCATAGGAACCTAATGTTAAGATACTCCGTTGCTTAGTCCCTGCTTTCTCCGTCCCCGCTTTCCGCCTTTTTTCGAGGCATTGCTTGTTGAGAGGCGGAACTCAACGCCACGCTTTGTTTATTTGCTAGAGCAAAGAAAATGGAAATAGAAAAAATTCCATCTTCCCTGAGTGGGAATCGAACCCACAAACCGTCGCATTTAAAGGCAGACACCATAACTACATTAAATTCTACATAACATAGAGTATGTATGAATCGTGAATGTATAAAGCGTGTAAGCCAATGTTTTTTGCCAAATTCATCAAGATCAAAGTATCTACACTTCGAATACAATATATCATGTCCTCGTCTCGATACTCAACCGCCTTGTATATCACAAGATTTAGTTTAAGAGGGTACAAAACTTGGATGATCTTTTCTTACTATTTTTATAGATCTTTTCTTGAATTTAATATATACTAAGTGGCGTAATTGAACGCTGCACTTTTTGCTTTAATATATAAAAAATTGACCGCAGCGGGGGCTCTTGGAAACCGTCTACTCAGGCCGCTAAACCTACTGAAAGCTCATGGAATATGACATATGTATATGTTTTCTTTAAGTTGTTGCTCAGTGTGAATTAACACTTCAAAAATCATAAAAATATTTAATTTAAAAACTTATAGTATAATGAAGAATAACGAATAAGCGCATTAAGTAAGTAAAGTAAGCGTTGTAAGCGCGTCTGTTTGTGGGTTCAATTCCCACTCGGGATTTCATTCGAGAAGAGATTTGTTTTCCCGCTTTATTCTGCTTGTAGCAGAGTAGGCAGGAGAATCGCAAGAACCATAGGAACCTAGTGTTAAGAAGTTCATTTTCGAGGTACATGACAAGACTGCATGCATGACGGAACTCAAGGCTGCGCTTTGGCTAGTAGCCAGAGCGAATAAAATGGAAATAAATAAATCTATCTTCCCCTAGTGGGAATCGAACCCACAAACCGTTGCGTTTACAGGCAAACGCTACGCCTCTACGCCACGACGGTCCTCATGTCGAAAATTTATACATCATATATGCCTCATCTATATTTTTACTATTGAATGTATCTCTTCCGATCACATTCGAAATACACTTTGATAAAAGGAGTTTTAGAACCGATACTCTGAAGGGCGGTTTAATAGCGTCGCAAGTTATGAGAGAAACAATATATTCTTAATATATATAGTTAGAAATGAAAAAATTGAATTTAAAAAGTCTTAGATAATAAAAACTATAAAGCCATAAAATTATGTGAATCGTGGCTGTTGATTGTAGGCAACGATCCGTATTGGAACTACTCTGTAGTATTATTGTTAAGTAATTTGTGTTATTTGAAACATATAGTCTACCTGTTTTTTTTTAGGTTATTATTTAAATCACACTTCTGGTTTCAAACAATATTTAAAGAAATCAGTTCTTTTTACTCCTCTACAGTATCAAAGGAATTTTTTAGAGCAAATTACAGCTACCTAAGTTGCGTAGCTTCGACTGTGCGTGTTATTCAGTCACTCACGGACTATATTTAGTTCACTTTAAATTAACAAGTAAATATGGGACGGTTAGATTTGTATACAAAAATAGGTTTTGATTTGTTTTAGTTAGTATTTATTCCATAAGTGCATTAGTGTGGACGTTGACAACTTAGGTATCTCGTAATTTTATATCAGTTTATAACAATTTTAAGCTCTTTATAAGAATTTTAAATATAATTGCATAAAATATGATTTTTTTTTATTTTTTTTTAGCTTCACGCTTTATCCCGCACTAGGCAGGGTAGGCAGAGGGAACTACAGGGACCGTGGGAACCTAGTGTTAAGACACTCCGTTGCTTAGTCCCTGCTTTCTCCGTCCCCGTTTTCCGCCGTTTTCGAGGCATTACGTGTTGAGTGGCGGAACTCAACGCCGCACTTTGCCTAGTTTACCAGAGCGAAGAAAATGGAAATAGAAAAATCCATCTTCTTCGACTGGGGATCGAACCCAGGAACCGTCGCGTTTGCAGGTAGACGCTACGCCTCTGCGCCACGACGGAAAATATGATATTTTAGAACATAATTAAAAATATTTTTAAAATAGTAAAATTATATAAATCCTAAGAATTTAACATTAAAATCGCTTAATTTCTACTCTTAACCCACACAACTTCGGGGGGAATTAAGCCAACAATAAAACAACGTCGCAACGTGAATGTTAAATTTGTCACGCCGAATACGAGTGAGTAGATCGAGTGTGATCTAAGAAAGGAATTGGAAGTGTGGTGAAAATGTCAAGATTTATGACCATAATACTTGGAAGCTTTCATATTTATAAGCACATAGGTATATTAAAAGCTATAGTGGCACAGTGCATATAGTCTGAGTAAGCTCGATGATGGTAGGTTCGATTCTCATTAAAAGAAATTATATTTGAAATATATTATAATATCATAATTTTTTAGCTTGATGCTTTATTCCGTTTATAGAGCAGGCAGGGGGAATTGCAGGAAACGTGGAAACCTGGTGTTGAAATACTTCGTTTCTTGTTTTCTTCACTGAGTGTTAAGTAGTGGAACATTGCCCTTATCTGGTTGCAAGAGCTATGAAAATAGAAATCTCCCCAAGCGGAAATTGAACCCACAAACGGTCATTGTATACAGACGCTGCGCCACTACGGACCACTTAGTTTCGTCATTTATTATTTCTATATATAATTTCATTTAAATTCAAAATTTTATTTTAAAAATGATCTTTATCATTATTATCATTTATTCATATTTACATATTGATGTGCTAATATTTATATGTAATTATGTATATCAATAAAGACAGGCCCAATAGTGGATATTCAAAGTTGGTTGTTTTATTGAGATATACATATATCGCATATTAAGTATGTTGAAGTTACTATATATTATATTGTATATGCTAAATAGTATATGACATACACACATACTATGTTTAATACCTATATGATATTTTTAATTTAACTTCAGTTTCCACATATATTATTTTTTACACTTTTTCAAATACACATACACATATATAGATATACATATACACATATACATATATACACGAATACATATATATGTACGTATACATATATACATACAAACAACTATCCTTTATCGGGACATAAACTAATTCGCATTTGATATAACCGTCTGCACGTCGCCACATTGCACTGACATATCAAACTCTATTACGCGCGTTACTAATTGTACATTAATGAGCTAATGCTGTAACCATGGGAATCGAATTTGCACTAATTGATGACCACTGTACCTCTTCTATACACGTAGACCTTGTATTTTCGATAGACATATTTTTATATGAACCTTGTACTATTTATATGATATATAAGGATAGTATGGCGAAATATTATTATTATTTAGAAGTTTATTACTTTTTAATCTGATGTACATATATGCATACATTTTATATATATATATATATATATATATATATAAATAATAAATAAATAAAATAAAAATAAAAAAGCCTTTTATTTCCTGTAGATTTTTTTACATTTTGTTATATCTATTAATGTATTAGTACGTTATTTACATATTTCTAGTTTATTCTAAGTTACTAATACTAACTTATACAAGTATGCTATAACTAAGTTTTCATGTATTTTTATATAACCTAAAGAATAGTTTTATATATTTATCTTTTAAGATGTTATATACATATATACGAATTATATCAATGTTTTTTTTGTAACATCTCTCACATGCTACATACATAGTGTGCTACCTAAAAAAATATATTTATTTTATTTTTCTACTTTTAATATATATATACATATACATATACAGACATACACACATACATACATCCACATACATACATCCACATACATACATATACTTGTAAATACATTATTTTTTTTTTTTTTTTTTTTTTTTTTTTTTTAGTCTACTGGAACCCCAGAATGGGTATAGGCCTCCTCCAGTGATGCCCATTTTGCTCTGTCTTGAGCTACTTGTCTCCAATTTGGACCAGCTATTTTTTTAATATCATCTTCCCATCTCGTGACAGGCCTTCCTCTTTTTCTTTTGCCTGTTGGTCCTTTCCAAAATGTTGTTACTTTTGTCCATCTGGAATCAGCAAGCCGAGCAACATGCCCAGCCCATTTCCACTTCAGTCTTTGTGCGTGCCTCAATGCGTCTGTTGCTTTGGTCTTTTTTCTTATTATGTGTGTCGTATTTTGGCGAGTTTTCTTATTCTTAACATATTTCGTTCGAGTCCTCTCTGACAAACGTTGATCTTTTTCCTTGTTTCTGCAGTAAATTTCCATGTCTGGCAACCATATGTCAAACATGGGAGAAGGCACACATTCATGACTTTACTTTTTATTGGAAGTGGCATATCACTTTTAGAAATGTCTTTAAGACTCCAGTACTTGTTCCATGTCAATTGAACTCTTCTTTCTATTTCTATGTTTTTGTTTTCCCTTTCAAAAGTAATACATTTTCCCAGATATACATATTTTTCGACATATTCTAATGGTTTGCTATTTATTGTAATTGGTCTTTTCCAGCTATTTGTCATTGTTTTTGTCTTCATGATATTCATTTCTAGTCCCACCTTTACACTCTGTAAGTGTAGGGTTTCTACCATGTATTGTAGCTGGGAGGCTGATTCTGATATTAGTACGAGGTCATCAGCGAATCTTAAATGACTTAAGTAGGTGCCATTTATGTATAATCCTCGTTGGCTCCAGTCTAGTTTGCTTATAATTGTTTCGAGGACTGCTATAAATAGTATTGGCGACATAGGATCCCCTTGTTTAACTCCCCTTTCTATTGGGAAGCACGGGCCTAAGGTTTCTAATTTAATTCTACCCTTATTATTGTTGTATATAGTTTTTATTATTTTTATATATATATCATCGACCCCTTGTTCCGTGAGGCTTTCCCAGATGCTTGTATGTCTTATAGTATCAAAAGCTTTTTGGTAGTCAATAAATGCTATATATAGTTCTCTTTTGTTTTCCTGATACTTTTCCATGATAATTTCAAGTGTGTGGATGTGGTCGACGGTTGAGAAACCCTTTCTAAATCCAGCTTGTTCTACCGGTTGCTTTTTTAACAATGTGTGACTAATTCTTGTATTAATAATTGAGGAGAATAATTTGTATAGACTCTATATATATATATATATATATATATATATATATATATATATATATATATATATATATATATATATATATATATATATATATATATATATATATATATATATATATATATATATATATATATATATATATATTTTTAAATACTATTTATTAGGCATTTTTACCCAATATGCATAGTGAGTGAGTAAGTTCAACAAATTTGTGACCTTCAAATCTCTTTTGAGTATCGTAGCACCTCACGTACTCTATCTAAATTACGGAAATAAAAAATGACACTATATTATTTGTAAAGCTTCACAATATATTTAGCATTAACAGATATATGCAAGCAAGAGAGCTTAATACAAAAGCACTTCAATGACAGCAAAGTGACATCATAGAATGTTTCAAATATTTTTTTTGCGTTCTGTATCCCAGATTTAGCTACCTAGATAACCTAAATAGCTAACCTTATTATCAGAGAAAAAAAAATTAAAATAACCCATTTACCCCAAATAAGAATCGAACCGAAACTATCACCATTATAAACAGATACTGTACGCTGCTGAAATTAGAAATCGACCCTCAAATACTCTAACAAATCGTCATCTTAAACCGTCACAAACAAATTTGAAGAAATATCTTCCAACAACAAAATTTAAATAAAAAATAAAAAAAACCGACCCCATATCCAAAGCACCTATTACCAATACGTATAGCAAAAATCAATTTCTACCCTCAAAATATGCTTGAAAAATTATTATTAAATGACGCATATATTAAGAATAACCCCTCATCGGGTACTTTTTTATAGAAAATTCTTTGAAATAACCATTTTTCTCGCATTACACTCCCTTTTTGCTTATGGTGTGTAAATTTTTATTTTACGATCAATATTGTTATTGTATTAACATATATATGGATGTATATTGGAAATGTATGTTCAAAGAAAGTTGGCTTTAGCTGAAAAGATTGGTTACATAACTTCAAATTCCACTCGGAAAATGACTTTATTATGATACTGATGTTCTTATTAATTTTTTAAATAAATTAAATTGATGTATATATATATATATATATATATATATATATATATATATATATATATATATATATATATATATATATATATATATATATATATATATATATATATATATATATATATATATATATATTATATATATATATATATATATATATATATATATATATATATATATATATATATATATATATATATATATATATATATATATATATATATATATATATATATATATATATATATATATATATATATATATATATATATATATATATATATATATTCTAAAGAATTAAAAATATGTATAACTTATTATTTTATTAACAAACATATAGTACAATTCAAAAGGTTTTATTTAATTCTACTTCATATTTATGTTAGTAGTGATTTGACTCTCCGTCAAATAAAATACACAAAACACATAGAATATTTACAATACAGTGGAGAAATCTGTAAAATATTCTATAATTTTTTGTAAAATCTTCGACTGAAAACCTAACGGTTATGGGTTACGTTTCTATTCTGGATAAATGAACTCTTCATCGTGAATGAATCATTCCTCGTTTAGTAACGAGACAAAGGGCGGAGTTAAGATTCACCGCTCAATATATAGTTTTCTAAGGCGGGAAATAAAAACTAAGTGTTTTGACACTATTTTTTTTCTATTACAATAAAGTAATAAAAGACCAGGCTTTTTCATAATGCGCCTAAAGAACTATATAACTTCAATAATATATAAAAAGATATACAAAAATATATATATCAATTCACAAAACATACAAATGTTATTCAAATTGCAACCAATTTCGAGACGATTGGTTGAACCATTTTTTACTTGATACATATCTATTGAGGCGCAATTGATAGGGGAACAAGCTGTTAAAGATTGGATATAAGACGCTACTTCGCTTTTGATGGCTTTGCGTTCGTATTTTGTTTTTCTTTTTTCTTTTTCGTATATAGAAATTGGCATTTTTGTGTTTTTTGGAAGGATTAATTTGGAATAGACGGGTTTGCTTGTTATAACGACTTGATATATGTACGAGGACCGTCGTGGCGCAGAGGAGTAAGCGTCTGCCTGTAAACGTGACGGTTTGAGGGTTACATCCCCACTTGGGGAAGATGGATTTTTCTATTTCCATTTTCTTCGCTCTGGAAACTCGGCAAAGCGCGTCGTTGAGTTCTGCAACTCAACACGCAATGCCTCAAAAAAGGCGGAAAGCAGGGAGGAAATCTATGAACTTATAATAAAACTATTTACGGTAAATTCGTTGTAAAATATTTCTTTTTGTATGGAGAATGGAGAAGACGGAGAAATTTGTTAAGCTTCACTTATTTTATAAACGGTACAAATCCAACAAGTACACCTTGAAAAACAAAACCATATGAACATTTTGTTAATGTAAAACTTATCTATAATAACATTCGATAACTAACAAGTGTTGAACATAGTTTATGAGATACTAAGTCGTTAGCGAAGAAAAAATATACAAATACAAACAAATATAATACAAAAAATAATATTTTTAAGCAAAATATTTTTATTTCCCAACACAATGTTTCAATATGTTACGTACCCACACTACCGTGGGATCGCTTAGTCAGGCTCCACATAATTTGTTCAATATTACATTAGATCGGAGAATTTTAGCGGCATGTAATTTAACACTTAAAGGCATTTTCTATGTATTCTTTTTAATATAATTTCAGTTAGTCAGGCTCCGCATAACTTGTTCACTATTGTATCAGATCTAAGAATAATAGCGGCATGTAATTTAACACTCAAAGGCATTTTCCATGTATTCTTTTAATTAATATAATTTCAACTATATATTAATAAGTAATTTCAATTATAAGACACTCTTGTCTCTAGCATCGAGCAAGTAGTCAGCTTTTTAGTTGTAAGTTAGAATGTAATAATTTTTTTTTTAATAAATAAGTTTAAAGATTTGGTTTTTTTTGGATCCTCCGCTGCCACCGTACTTAATTGGCGCAGTCGGTAGGATACTCGCGGGCCGGGTCGCGAGCAACGTAATATAAATTTCTTAAGAAATAACGTCGCGGTCCACCCGGGTGGCTTTCAAGCACCAAGAAGAGTATCCAGAATCTACGAGGCGGCGTAGCGAGGCGTATCCAAACATTGATACACCAAAGAAGGCCAGATTTAACTGTAAGTACATTAGAATCGTTCTAGTGATTGCTTATCCTTAGATTTAGATCCTTTTAGTTTATTCCTTTCCAAGATTTCCCTTCAGAGGCAATCGAGGACCCCTAGGTTTAGCATTTTTAACGTTTTCAATACGGTTAACGTCATTTAGAATAAGAAAATAACATTATAATATTAGTTTTTTTAAGAAAATAAAAAAATGCTAAAATAGACAACACACAAGACAGATAAAGGCTTTCCGTTTATTATCCAAAATTTCAAATAGTTTTAATGACACCATAATTAATATATTTTTTAAGATTACATAAAATAAATCACCGTTAAATTTTATCTTACTCGTAGAAAATGCTACAACAGAGAAATTGCTACTATATTACTATTACACTACAAAACGATCGTGACCAAGGAAAAAAAAATATGTTTCCGATAATATTAATGACACCTCTTTATCATATATCATCATCGAAGACTTTAAATTAATAAAAAAAAATATCAAATAAAAAACATTTTAAAATTATTAAAGTAATAATATTAATGATATGTCTGATAGATATTCATTAGAAATCTTAAAGTATATCGACGTTAACTTGCACCTAATTTTACATAGGGTAACAATTACTCATTCATATTAGCAAAAAAAAAAGAGAGAAACCTCTATATATAGTACTACATTGAAAAAAGTACTTAGCAGTGTTTAATTGTTACGATATTGATGTCGACCCTGATTAAAGTAGAAAAAAAGTTAATAATTTGGCCAATATACTGGGAGTTAAAAAAAAATTAAATAATAAAAATTTTAAATTGAGTTTAATCTCAAAGTAGCTTCATTTTTGTTACATTGCAAATAATTAGCACTAGTACGTTTTAAATATAAATTCAACAAGTTAAAATAAAATTAGAAAACTTTCCTAATATCTGATTTTTTAATTAATCATGTTAAGAGAGGACATTCATAGATTAGTTTCAGAAATAAAAAGTATTTACGTAAATGTCGACTATATGGACGTCATATAGTTATTAATTTACTGGAACAAAGTAATAATTGTGGTTGATAAAATTAATATTTTTTTTTAGCTTGAATAAAATCTAGAAGTCTCAAAATGTCTTAAAAAATATGAATAAGCTAGCTAGCAACCAAAAGTAGTTAGAATATTTGTTAAGGAATTTAAAGAATGTTAATAATCAATTAAAATATGATTTCATTTTTGACTAACTCAATTTTTCTATTTTAAAAATTAACCAATTTTTTTTTTAATTTTAAATGTAACTCAAATTATCCTAATATAAAAACTAACTTTAAATATTAATTTTCAAATTAAGTCATATTTTATTTCATTTAAAAATTAACTGATCTTTTTTGAACATAAAAAATTAACTCAATTCTTCTAATTTTAAAATAAGCTCAATTTTATTAAATTTAACATTAGCTCAGATTACTGTAATTTTAAAATTAACTTTTTAAACCTTAAAATTAACTCAATTTTTTTCCTAAAATTAAAATGAATTTAATTTCTTTTCCAAATTTCAAAATTAACTTCAATTTTTCTTTATTTTTAACTAACTTAAATTTATTTTGTCAATCAATTTAAATTTGACTAGTTTTAAAATTAACTCAAACTTTAACATTAATCAATTTTTTTTTCGAATTATTTTAAACTTTAAATTCAAGTTTAATTCAAATTTTATAAGAAAAATGAAATTTTAATTATGGGTTTAGAGATTACTTAGATGAAATTCCTTTAATATTATTTTAGTTTAGAAATACCCGATTGTCTATTCTAGAAAATATGTCTGACATCCCCTGTCCTCTGTACCTAAAATGAATCATGAAGTCCCTATCCTTCCTCAGCCTTATAAAAGCAATTCACAAAAATGATTTTATGTACATGGAGGCTGAATGCCCGAAGATTGGTGAATCATACGTATATGATCATAAAATAAATTATAATCAAGAAAAACAGCCAGATTGTATCGAACGCCTTATAACGACGCAGCAACTGCAGAGTTCCTGTCACTACACGTCATTTATCCTTCCTTACTACAAAAGCAGTCGAACAGTTAGACGACAGACATTATATTATCACCATTCCCCAGCCAACCAGATTGAAACTATCATGCAACCAACAGAAATACTTGAAAATTCAGGGAACTCATCTCGTAATACTACAACTAGGATGTTCTATACAAAAATGGTGACCAATGCCTGCAACTCGCTTTCCGATAATGCAATAAGCACTGCATCATCTGCGTACAACAAGCAATTTACCTTCAAGAATTATTATTGACTTGTCTAGTATTAATTTGACATTAAAAAAATCCTGAAGTAACACTGAAACTCATTCATAAAACGTTCAATAAATTTGACCGACATCCATGAAGCAAATAGAAAAATCTCTGCACAACAAGCTATTTCAAAAATATCTACAACACCCTATTCTATCACATAACGATTCCACTATATGGAATTATTTTAGTGGCAACTATAAAACATATTTTCTATATACTTGTAAAAATTATGAAGAAAATTGGAAAATATGATCAACCGAAAGGGATATATCCAAGGAGGAAGCTAGGACTCCAGATCGAGTGGAACAAATTCTCCAGCACTATTCAAGATCCAAGGACGCTGAATAGGTGCTGTTCTTCAGGAGGGAGGTGTTACGTACCCACACTACCGTGGGATCGCTTAGTCAGGCTCCACATAATTTGTTCAATATTACATTAGATCGGAGAATTTTAGCGGCATGTAATTTAACACTTAAAGGCATTTTCTATGTATTCTTTTTAATATAATTTCAGTTAGTCAGGCTCCGCATAACTTGTTCACTATTGTATCAGATCTAAGAATAATAGCGGCATGTAATTTAACACTCAAAGGCATTTTCCATGTATTCTTTTAATTAATATAATTTCAACTATATATTAATAAGTAATTTCAATTATAAGACACTCTTGTCTCTAGCATCGAGCAAGTAGTCAGCTTTTTAGTTGTAAGTTAGAATGTAATAATTTTTTTTTTAATAAATAAGTTTAAAGATTTGGTTTTTTTTGGATCCTCCGCTGCCACCGTACTTAATTAATACATAAATATACAAATATAGTCACAATAAGGTTATCACATTATATGCACTTGAAATAAAAGACACGTTTAAATTAAAAAAAGGAAAGATAAATGAACACAATTTTAAATAATAATATAACATAACTTAAATGGTTTAATTATCTCCACCGCACCACATGTCAAAAATATACTGCAAAATAAATTAAATTAAAAACAGGGAACGGAGTGTCTTAACACTAGGTTCCTATGATTCCTGCTGTTCCCTCTGCCTACCCTGCTATGACCCGGATATGAGCGTAAACCTAGAAAAAGGAATATATAAAATAATTTATATAATATATTTATATTACAATTATATCCAAAATGTTATAACACGAAACCAATTCCAAACGTTGCAAAGGAAACGCCATATCACAGGAGGAATCAAACGCCGGAAACGGAAAGGAGCATATTTTTCGAATTTGAATTCCGAACTCCGTCTACATCCGCTGCGGAAACTGAACGTTACGTAAATGGAAGTTTTATGTGGAATTCTAAATTTTGAATTTTCATTGTTGAATTTACTAATACTCAATGCTTATATATATATATATATATATATATATATATATATATATATATATATATATATATATATATATATATATATATATATATATATATATATATATATATATATATATATATATATATATATATATATATATATATATATATGTATATATATATATATATATATATATATATATATATATATATATATATATATATATATATATATATAATATATATATATATATATATATATATATAGAGGCGTTGAGTTACACTATATCTAAAGTTCCTCTGCTAAGTTATCAAGTTCTACTATGTGGCAAGGAACCTCAAGCGGTTTATTTCTATATTTTTTATGCAACTACAACTTAAACAAAATACAAACGCCTTACACCTACGTACGTTATCTATAACAAATGACACAACCCCTGCACGAAATGATCAAAAAACGCAAAAAGTCGTCATCAAAATAACATTTGAGGGACGTGATACGAGTACAGTTTGATATATTGTACCATTGATCGTTTAAGGTGATATTGTTGGCATATATCAATAACGTCTTCATCTTAGGGCATATGATGTTTGACAGTTACGTAATTCTAAGTTTCAGTATTAAATTATTAGGCTATCATGGTGTAGCGCTACTACGTATGAATGTTAGATGGTACACGCGTTATATTCCCGGTCGAGGGAAGAAAAAAAGTTATGAAATTCCGCCATTAAATGCGCAATGTCTAGAAATTTAATGAAAAGTAGGGAACAGATTGTTTTAACTAGTGTTAAGACACTCTGTTCCCTACTTTTCAGTGCTTTTTTTAAGTGCTTAGTAGCTTGCTTTATTAGATTACTACAGCAACCAGAGGAAACCTAGTGTTAAGGCACTTTACCGTCGTTCTTTGATTTTTTTCTTTAAACTTTACGCTTTGTACCGCACATAGCAGTTAAATAAGAGGGAACCGCAAGAACCGTGGGGACCTATTGTTAAGACACTCCGTTCCCTGCTTTTCACTTTTCGAGGCATTGCATGTTGAGCCGCGGCAGCTCAACTCTGCGCTTTGCGTAGTTGTCAGAGCGAAGAATTCGTCCTATCCTTTAAAAATCTCTACAACTACATCATAAACAACTGTTGTTTTTCGACATCAATATTATACATTCATTTTATTAATATTTGCTGTAATCAACCGAAAAACGACACAATGTTTCTATCTCATTACAACACAATCAACATTCCCATACAAATATAATATGATAGAATAATAACAACATGTACGGTGTACAAATCAAATGTAAGCATAAAGAAATAACAATTTAAATATGCCTGAGGTTTTCAAACCATTTTGATTTTACTTAGCAATTTCTTCTCGATATGTCTTAAAAAATGTTATTTGGAAATATATTTTTTATTATAACGACATAGAGTGTACTTTTCGATGTATATTATTATTCCTATTAGAATAAAGGCTTGGAAACATACGGTTGTTTATTTTGTATTGAAATATTTAGTTCTATATCAATTATTTACCTCTTTTCTACATAATTTGCAATTAAATTCACATTACCATTTATGTGAATTATTTTTACAACAGGGTAGGTAGAGGAAACCGCAAGAACCATGGGAACCTAGTGTTAAGACACTCCGTTTCCTGCTTTAAACTTTTTGAGCCACTGCATGTTGTGTGACGGAAATCAACACCACACTTGCCTAGACGTCAAAGCGAAGAAAATGGAAATGAAACATCCATTCTCCCCTCGTAGGAATCGAATCAACTAACCGTCGCGCTTACAAAACTTGCGCCACGACGGTCCTCATAACTTTCTATGTAAAATGACAATAAAATAAATAAATAAAACAAAATCTGTAATACAATTTCGTATATCATGAAGACAGGAGCTAATGTTCGATTGTAGGATGCTTGATGTACATCGAATGTCTTTTTTTGCTGAGGGTCCGGAGTGCCCTTAAACGATGTTATTTATATCCTTTTAGATAAGCATGTTATGTGTAATGTGTTGATTTGGCTAAATTGTTTTGTATATATATATGTATATGTATATGTATATGTATATGTATATGTATATGTATATGTATATGTATATGTATATGTATATGTATATGTATATGTATATGTATATGTATATGTATATGTATGTATATGTATATGTATATGTATATGTATATGTATATGTATATGTATATGTATATGTATATGTATATGTATATGTATATGTATATGTATATGTATATGTATATGTATATGTATGACTGTATTTTATTTCCAGTTACTGGATAACTAAGAGAAGTGTCAAGACACTCTGATTTCTAACAAAAGTGCTAACTTGTGGAATTGAACAACGCCTTTATTACCAAAGTGGGAATATGAAAATTATTAATTGCAGTGAATGGGAATCAAATTCACAACCATCGCGTTTGCAATCAAAGAAAACACAAATGTGTGGTTGTTACCATTTATTGTACTTTTTAAATTCTTTTTTCTCCTTTTTTTTATTTTGGTATCACTTAATTCCATAATAAAAATTAAACAAAGGATTAAATCAACTAAACAGTCTTTCGTCGAAATCAATTCTTAATACAATCTCGACAAAATATCGACGAAGAACTAACCAAAACGCCAAAACTACACTTACTTCACCAATTTGCTACCAAATCTAGTGAAATTCCACTTTGAATGAATAAAAAATCACAATACAACATTCGCATCACGTACCGTACTGTATAGGTATGATCTGTGCGGATATCCTTGAAATGACGCGGTACATCCGTCATACTTACGTTGTATTTACCTAGCCACGCGTAAAAGGCTATATGTAGGCCTGGACACGTTTAGAGTGTCCCAAAATTTTGTTTTTTTTTAATGTTTTATATTAAATCCTGTATATAGCAGGGTAGACAAAGGGAACAGTAACGAATTATAACTAATTGAATTTAGTGTTTTGAGGCATTAGGTGTTACATCGTTTAATTATAAGTGTTAAATTATGATTAGTGGGGATGGAAAAAGCAGGAACTAAGCAATGGAGTGTCTTAACACTACCTACTCTGCCTACCCTGCAATATGCGGGATAAAGCGTGATGCTATATATGTATATATATATATATATATATATATATATATATATATATATATATATATATATATATATATATATATATATATATATATATATATATATATATATATATATATATATATATATATATATATATATATATATATATATATATATATATATATATATATATATATATATATATATATATATATATATATATATATATATATATATATATATATATATATATATATATATATATATATATATATATATATATATATATATATATATATATATATATATATATATATATATATATATATATATATATATATATATATATATATATATATATATATATATATATATATATATTCATCAGTATTTAAGTAAAATTGTATATCCTAATCTAAATCGTCATATGGTAACATATGGCATTTCTCTTATTTCTCGATTGTATATATCTTTTTTACATTTATATATTTTAGATACGTCTAATTTCATTCTATATTAAAATTTTACCTTCGACCAGTGTATATTCAGAAAAACTATACTAATTTGATTTTAATAACCTTTTGTTATTGCCATGTCTTAACATAGCTAACTCTCTATCTCACAAGCCAGTATCACGTAGAAGTAATACAGCAAAGAATACGACTGGTGTATGCTTTATACGGGCACCGAGGATTTTACGATCGAATCCGCGGTATGAGCCATAGCGGGCTAATGAGACTGCCTAATAAGTTACGTGTATATGTATATATGTATGTATTATATATATGTTGGTTGATGTACAAGGCTTTTATATATGTAATATGAAGAAAATGGTACTTGCTATATAGGTGAAGGTATGTGCTAGTAGTTAGATGAATCTATCTTCGTATTTATATGCAGTATTAAGCTACACTACTCAAAACCTAATCCAAATGAAGACAAAAAAAGGTAAGCTTGAAACTCTCCCACTCTCTCTCTCTCTCTCTCTCTCTCTCGCGGTATGAGCCATAGCGGGCTAATATATGTATGTATTAATACGTATGTTGGTTTATGTTCAAGGTTTTTATACGTGTAATATTAAAGAAATAGCATTTACTATAAAGTGGAAGGCTATTTGAGATATTCTTTGCATTAGTTATTACTCGCCACATAATTCCAGACTTAGTTCAAATTTGGACTGACAAAAGAAATTTGAATCTCAGAAACTCGGTGTTTTGTCACATATTTTTCCCTGAATTCTCTACTTTGTACAAAATAGTGATTGCATCTGTTTATAAATACTATATATATTTTTTTACAAAACAATAATCATAAGTAAAAAGGACATATATTTTCAGTGTTACTCTTACATCTATAAAGTGGTAATTAAACATCCACTTAATCACGATACCTTTAAGAACAATTTCAAATATATAATGTATATTTCAAAATAAATAATATAAAATTCAACTGATATATTATTCAAAAGTTCACACTCACTTAAAAGAAAGAGAAGAACTGCTTAGCATTCTATGGATTCACCGTGCGGGTGCCGGGCCCATAGCGTTGTAGGAAGAGGAGCTCCGATCAGCGCTTGGGACTTGCGACCCAAGTGTTGGTTTAAAGGGGCCACTTTAAAATGCATTAACACTCACCTTTACTGTCCAAGCTCCTGCCACTACCTAACCAAATTTTAAACGGTTCTACCAAAGCCGCCTTTGAAGTGCAGTTCTAGAAATGAATTTATAATAGTTCTAGACAGGCCGAGATCTTTTAGTATACTATAGAGAGATTTCGCTGTTATACCTCTCGCTCCTACTTCAACCGCAAATAAGCTAACTCTAAACTTATTCCTGGTCAGTTCGTTTGTAAGATCGAACTATATTTCCAAACAACAGTTCAAAAGAATTAGCTATTTATATACAATTTTCCATTTCATTTAGAACACAGCATTGAGTTACCAAAATCGTTGGTTATAAAAATTTTACTATCCTTATTTCGGCTATAAAGTGTGGTCAATCCGAGGGGCTGCGTTTTATGCGCCTAATAACGGGGGGACACCCCACAAATTGTCCTACTGTTTATAGGTGAAGAAATATACCTTGGATGACATGACACGGTATTATTGATATTTTATTGTTTTCCTTGTTTTTTTTTAACTTCGCTTTATATACCGCTCTTAGTAAGGTAGGTAGAGGTAGTCGTAGGTAGAAGGAATCTAGTGTTAAGACACTCCTTTAGTTTTTTATTGATACATTACATGTTGAGTGGCTAAATGTAGGCACGTGGATTATTCATTCTCCCCAAATAGGAATCGAACCCACTAAATCTTGGCTTTTACATGCAGAGGCTGTCTCACTGTGCCCCAATGATCCTATTATAGTCGTCCTTTATTATAAGAGTAGAGTGTGCATCTCTGTCGGTTATGAATTCAATTATCATTACAAAGAATGATTTAGTCCAATAATTTTCACTCTAGTAGTTGAAGTTAAGTACTACCACTATACACCGGTATAGTGTCTTAATTTTTTTTAAAACGGAGAGAAATGTGGAACGACTCTCTGCTAGTGATTAAATCATTACTTTATTCCGTCAGGTTAAAGTTCTATGAATTAGAATGCTTAGAAGACTCAATTAAAGTATTTGTGCATAACGTCCTAAAGTAAATGTCACTTATGTATATTTTATAAAAAAGTAGACCACAAGTAACCTAGTGTTAAGGAAAAAATAGACATTGGTAATAAACTAGTGTGAAGACACTATGCGATTTTTTGAGTCAAGCTTTTTAAAACCAAATTTAGTCAAACTGTATATTTAGCTGTACCTATAATTGGGGGCTATAATTCGGATAATCCCACTTAAAGACCTCCCAAGAACTTAAAATATTAAAAATCATCTTTATATACAAACCGAATTAAACTTATATATTACATTTATATACATATTAAACTGATATATAACCAAATTAAAAAAAAAAACAACGAAAAAAGGGAAACACAGTGTTACAACACTAGGCTGCATCGCCTAAGTGCTACCCAACCATTTGTGGGAGATACGCGTAAGTACAAAGTAAAAGATTTATCTTAGTACGGTCGGTTTTATGATTCATGGGAGTATGAGCAATATCGGCGTATACTGCTAGATTCACTTAGTGATTTTATAGCTTTATCAATGCTGTCGGTTCCTTTTGTTTTATTCTCAGCTGGCAAGACACACTGACGGGTTGTAAACGCTCGTTTTTTCAAACAAAATGCTTAAGTTTAAGCTATTTCTGTAAAATACTTTGTGTAATAGAGCTTCCGTATGGTAAGATAGTGTAAGATTATGAATGTGACGGTAGTGAGTTCGATTTCGAGTTCGAATCGGTAAATACGGTCGAGATATTTTATTTTAATGCTCTGGTAAGCAATATCAATGAGTGGCGTTAAGTTGTAATAACGCAAAGCATCAAAAACTTATTGGGAAGCGGGAAATGAAGTGTCTTATTGAAGTATTGAAAGGTAAGTAAACGTATCCTATTGAAAAACAATTGTAATATTAACTTTCTGTTAACGTATGCCTTTTTGAGAATCTTCAAATTATGCTGACTAAAGTTTTAGATGAAGATAAGCTTAGCAAGTTATAGGGGCAGAAATAGACCAAAATAGGCCGAAGACAGCTATGCAAATCTGGTAACTTTTAATCATTGCACTCATTTTACACTCTTAATAGATTATGTTTCTAGGGAATAAAATTTGATATTGTAGACTTAAAGCAAAGTGACTATTGAGAAATATAGCTATTAAGTAATATTTTTATAAATTAATTTGGTAATTTAGTAAAAAATATATCTAATTATACAAATATTTACGTCATAGTAGATAAATAATAAAAGTTATACGCAAAACTATAAAAGTAAGTAAAATAACATAAATCGCGTTAGTGTGAAACCTCCAACTTTATATAACACTGTCAATCCGCATCCGTCTGGTTGTAGCCGTTTTATCGCCTTCACCTCAGTTTGATGTCATGATGCACTACCCTCAATTATACTTGTATCTACCTGTAAAAGCTTTTATTTTTACTTCAATATGTATATATATATATATATATATATATATATATATATATATATATATATATATATATATATATATATATATATATATATATATATATATATATATATATATATATATATATATATATATATATATATATATATATATATATATATATATATATATATATATATATACACACCTATATGCCGGCATGTCTGTTTGTACCAGCGATGGTTCCAGATTCAATTTCCGAGGGAGAATGTAATTTTATATAATTCTTACTCTACTAAGAAAACAAAGTGAATAGTGTTAAATTGCGTTACTCACTCAAAGTCAATAATGAAATATATGACAAAATGAAACTAGAGTCAAGACACTCCATTCTCCTTGCACTCAATTCAAGATAATTCTATATAAAATTTTCCATTTCTTAAATTTTGATCACCAAAACCTGTCACATTCAATAAGTTAATTACAACTGAAACTTGAATTATATGAGTTTTTTGTATTTTTCTACCCCTTTTCAAATTCCCTTCTAATATAAATTGAGTGCTAAATTGCTACGGTACGTGACGTTTTGATAGAAGCTCTTTAATATTCTGTGTAATTACCAATTTGAAGACATTTTTTTTTCGAGGGGAGGCGATCGGGCGGAACTGGTAAAGGTGTAAAGAAGTCCACAATTTTCTTTATCGTTAACCGTTTGTTGCATCATGGGAGGCAAATAAGTTCCTATTTTAAAATTTTTTCTAATTTTTTTAATATGTTAATGGCAACATTTGACATAAAATATTGTATAAATTTTATATTTTGTATATATTCACTCTTTATCCCGTAATTAACAGCAGGCTTGATAAAGCTTGATTAAGTCTAACACTCATTTACACATTTTCCACCATTGTGTCTTGACGAGCGGAACTCAACGCTAGCGCCTTATCTTACTATTTAGTAAGAAAAATAAACATTGCGTTTTGTCAAGTAAAGATTGAATTGTACATAATAATATATATTGATTGTATTATATATTATAATAATCTAGTCAACATCGTGCAGGTTGATGAGGTCAAAGGTGATGAGGTCATAGGTGATAAGGACAAAGGTGATGAGGAAAAGGTGAAGTCACAGCTTGATTTTCTGTCCCATATAGCACGCTAAATGAAGATAATTCATTTAAATCACTTTATAAATGTACACACCGTTCTTCACAACCTGCTCTTCGTTGTTTACAAGAACTTCTCATATTGTACGTATGTATTTAAGGGAAATTCTTGATTTAAAACCTTCAAGTGAATATAATAAGAAAATAGAATACAAACACTTTGTCATGAGTAAGTCTTGGCTGTCCAGTTAGATTGCGTTTTGCCGGACAAGTAACTTTAAGTTATCAAGTAGCGCGATATGTAACAGAGTTAAGTTTGAAACTCTATTATGATGTCTTGGCTTTTGTGCGATGTATGCTACTTATGACACAGTGGTGTTGTGAATGGCTTAGCATTTAATTTTTAGAGACAATTTTGGAAAGGCCTCCTCGTAGAGTAAAAGTACAAAAATGAATGGCTGATTGTAAGCAAAATGGTTGGGTTATTCTAATATTTTTTTAGATGTCTTAAGACAGAGCCTTCAATTCTAAATACTTCAATTTTTTTTATTGTTCTTTATGTTATATCTCTTATACGTATATATATTTTTCTCTATAAAAATAAAGAGTTATTTCTTTACCGTATTTCTAAAGGGTTCCATTCATTAGTGTTGTTAATTGGTGACAGTTGTTGCCAATAGCGTCGCTTATTATATCTTATCTAAATATAGTAACATTTATAAAAAAGGTTATCACTCAATATGTTGAATTTAGGGGGTAAGTGGAGGTTTAAAAAAACATCGTTAGTCCTAATATAACAACCTACTCGAATTACGAATTTTGAGACTAAAATTGTAAATTTCATATGCATATACATCTTTTGTTATAATTTTATCAGTCCAGCTAAATCATTTCAATTATATTATATAATAATATTTAAAAACAATACTGAAACAGACAACAAGGTTTTTTACCGAAGAATCTTCGAAAAACATTATCTTTTACTAAATTTCTCAACCAAAGTCACACATCAGAGCTTGTATCTATATCTAATAAAATACGAAACAACTAAGCGCATAGGCGTAGAAACTTTGCGGTAATCTTGTGTGGACGGTCGGACGGTCCAGTCGGCAAACTTGGATAAACAATAATCGACTTGAGAATTTCCTGTCTGCCCACTATATTGAATATTGGTACATAAGTATATACATGTCTTTGGAATTCATTCATGATAATTAGTGAAAATTTCTTTGTACTTATTTTTTATATTTAAATATACTATAACTGGTTAAGTTAGACTCCTGCTACTCCTCTTTATCAAAATGGTTACCTGTAAGAGATCACTTGAAGTGATAAGGTCGCCTATATATTTATAGTGTGTGATGTGTTCTTTTGTAATAGGCTAGGCTACTTAATAAGTACAATACAGTATTTTTGATTCGATTTGATTTTGAATTGAAAATTTTAGTAGAAGGGCTACGAATTCAATTTATAAGTGTTTCTATATAGAGATAGATTTTGTTAGTTCACTTGTTTTTTCATATTTTACGCTATTTACGCTAGTATACATATTAAATATTTATGTACTCAAAGTCAAAGTCAAACAATTTTATTCAAAATAAGAAATACAAGCTTAATTTTTGAACGTCAAATAATTTAATTTACCACCGGTTCGCTAAAGTTAATGCCTCAGACCTGAGAAGAACCGGCGCAAGAAACTAAGCGGAATTTTATCTGTTTCTTTTCTTTTTTTTTAATTTGCCAGATATTTACCATTTAGTAATTCTTATGGATGATCTCTGATGATTTGACTTATTCTTGAGGACCTTCGTGGCGCAGAGGCGAAAGCATTTGTCTGTAAAAGGGACGGTTTGAGGGCTCAATTCCCACACGGGGAAGATGGATTTTTCTTTTTCATTTTCTTCACTTGGAAACTAGGCAAAGTGCGGCGTTGAGTTCCGCCACTCAACACGCAATGCCTCGAAAAAAAAGCGGAAAGTGGCAACACAGAAAGCAGGGACTAAGCAACGGAGTGTCTTAACACTAGGTTCATATGGTTCCTGCAGATCCATCTACATATACTATGAGGCTAAAAAAAAAGGACAATTCTTATTAATTACAACGATATTTTTAAGGTAGACTGGAAAGAGTATTTCATTCCCAAGGCGTATTATCACTACTAGTACTCTCAGTGTCATTGCTATATCACGATAACGATTATTTAGTCACGGTGATTCCCCGTACTAAGCGAAGAGAACTTTTATCATATAATGTTGTTATTCTAAAGTGCAACCTGCAGACATATAGACGTATAAAATAAGATTTTCTTGTGTGGTGGCATTTTTAAGAATACTATAGTGATAATTAGGTAAATAATCATGGATCGGTCAAAGAAAATAAGCTCTTTAAAGCTTTTCATACCTGCAAGTAAGTTTATATATGTACCTATATATGCTGCTTGGTCTATACCTAAACTATCCTATTCTAATTAGATAATAAGTTTGATATCACAGACTTTAGCATTGATTTTGCCTTTTACAGCCTTCGTTTTGTTATTAGCTGTGGTTAAGGTGCAAGGAACAGCGTCTGTAACTTTATTTTCACGCACTGCATCACGCTTTATCCCGCACATGGCAGGGTATGCAGAGGGTAAACGTGGGAACAGTGGAGACCTAATGTTAAGACACTCCGTTCTCTGCTGCACTGCTATGACGAAATTCTGTGTTAAGCCTCTTTATTTAAAACTCTGACTTGAATTCAGAAAATTAAATAATAGAGTATATATAATGAAAATTTTCTCTATTTACAAAAAAGGCTGTAGTTGTGTGTAGTTCTTCGCAAAAGAAGCTGTAGAACTCTTTTTTCACTTTCAGGCCCGAATACTGAAGCGAGAGTGTTTCAACGAGCGACAAACCTACTACCTCCCATTCCACCATCGTCACCTAAAACACCACCTCCGAAAATTACCGAATTGGCAAAAAAAAGCAAAAATACAAATAACAATGCCATGAAACATGCCTAAAATTAACTTGTGTATTTGTGTGTTCTGATATAGAATAAAAATATATATTAAAATGTATATTTTTATTGATAACAATATATTTACCAAAAGAAGGTAACTATTATGTAGCGTTACAGGTTCTAATTGTAGATATGACCTGGTATTTCTACTCGAAAAGAGTTCTTACACTTAGTACTCACTATCTCGACTATTCCATAGAAAGTTGGTAAAGAGGTGTCTTAACCTTCCCGCTGCTTATTATTCTAAACGCGGAATTCAGCGTATTTTTTTATTATATATTTATTAATATGATTATTTATATTATAATAATCTCAATATTTGTATTATTAACTTTTGACTGTTATATAAAACACTTGTCATGATAAACTAAAATTTTTCATATAAGTTAAAAAGTAAATCGTTCAAAACAACTACAATAAGACAAGCGCGGCGTTGAGTTCCGCCACTCGACACGCATTGTCTCGAAAAGTCAACAGGGAACGGAGAGACTTAACAATAGGTTCCTTGTGCTTCCAAAATGGCGCGGCGTTGTGTTGCGCCATTTGAGTAATATTATTTTTTTTCCAGTGAATTAAATTCTTTATTCTTCAATGTTCAAAGTTAAATGCTGCATGCATTTTTTTATATTTATATAACAAATATAAAGAGGAGATCTCGGTTGACTTTTGAAAACACAATATCGAAGTTACACACGGAGAAAGCAGGGTCTAAGCAACGGAGTGTCTTAACACTAGGTTCATATAGTTCCTGCAGTTCCCTCTGCCTATGTGCGGGATAAAGCGTAAACCAAAAAAAAAAGTATCGAAGTTACTGGAGGAAGATCAGGTCCGCATGAGGACTCCCCGGAGATGATGTATGAAGAGGCTACTGAGAGTGGACGAGGCGAAAGAGGCATGCATACTCTACGAAGGGATAAAGCGTGAAGATGTATGTATGTATTTTATTAATATAATTGTTATAGATATGTGATTCCACGTACGCTATCCAATTATCGTTTTTTCTTGAAACTTGATATTACAATCTTTCTATTTTAATTATTCAATGAATTTTATTATCTTTATATATTTGATATTGACTTATGAATACTATTCTCGTTATATGTTTCATATTGACTTGTTATAATCTAATTTTAAATTTTATTGACTAATTAGCATATTAACATGATTGTGTAAAGATTTTGATAAAAATCTAAATGAATTTACTAAAGCGCCTTATAGTACTTTAGAGACATGCACAATAAAAATTATTGCTAAAACTTCGTGAAAACTTATGTATCACAGTAAATTCATACGCGGTGGAAGTAGGAGCGAGAGGTATAATAGCGAAATCTCTTTTAGCTTACTAAAAGATTTCGGCCTGTCTAGAACTATTACTATTACATTTCTAGAACGTACTTCAAAGGCGGCATTAGCAGAATCATTTCGAATTTGGTTAGGTAGTGGGAGGAGCTCGGACAGTGAAGGTGAGCGTTAATGCATTTTAAACCTACACTTGGGTCAGAAGTCCCAAGCGCTGCTCAGAGCTCCTCTTCCTGCAACGCGATGGGCCTGGCACCCGCACGGTGAATCCATGGAATGCTAAGCAGTTTCTTCTCTATCTTCTGTATTTTGCCTTAATTCTAAATAATGCGTGTTGAGTTTGAGGCAAAGATACACCTTTTCCACCATTGTACTATGATATGATAAAGGCAATAAATAGATAATATATTTCTTACATTAGATCACCTTGGGTGTTATTATGAAACAATCTACCGCCTATTTTATTATGAAGGCAAAGTTGCTGATGAAAGTTTGTTATTTATAACTATATCAATATTTTACCAAAAGCAATCATTTATATGCAAAGAAGTCAATGTTTTCTATTCTTGTTCAGATATAAGGTATTAAACAAAAACACGTTGAGAGAGGATTAGGAACTTTCAAAGAAAGGTCATAATATAAAGGATACCTCCTTTTTATTTAGCACTAAGTTTAGGGTAGGAGAAAAGCATGTCGGAACTAGAAACGTCGTCCAAGTCAAATTGTTAAACAATATCCTTTTATCATATATCATAATATATGATAATATATGACGGAAAGCGGAGACTAAGGAACGGAGTGTCTTAACACTAGGTTCCTGCAGTTCCCTCTGCCTACCCTGCCATGTGCAGGATAAAGCGTGAAGCTAAAATATATATATATGTCCACTATTGGGACATGATTTTGTTTTATATTCGAAGATTGCAAAGGTTCACGCGCTTAATGAAACAACTTGTTCGTAAGAGACCAGAAGAGAGAATATATTTAAATTTTAACTGAAAAATTAGGAGGACAAAAGAGTGAGTGACTGATTGAATGACTGGTTGAATGGCTGGTTGAATGGGACTGCTGTGGGCTCCTGCCGATAGGTGGCGGTAGGCGGCGCCGACATATTCCCCCCGCTTGAATCGCTCGCGTTCAAGGGTTTTCTTCAACCTCAAGCAAGGGACAGATGCGCGCGAAGGCCCTCCTCACAAGTCCTCGCGCTGTCAGGCATTCAGCGACGCGTGCCACGCCGTCGGGTCCCGGGAATAATCTTAACACCCGACCCATTCGCCAGTGTAGTGGAGCTGCGTTGTCGTCGGCGAGAATGACTAGATCCCCGACGTGTAAGTTGCCGCGACTGGTTCGCCATTTGGAGCGTTGCTGGAGCTCCCCGATGTAGTCACGCTGCCAACGACGCCAGAAGTGTTGCCGTATTTGTTCGATCCTGGCGTAGCGATCCAGGCAGGTAAAATTCTTCTCCTCCAGAGATGGTGCAGGCAGTGCAGTGAGCGGCCGGCCAATCAAAAAGTGTCCTGGGGATAGAGGAAGAAGGTCGTGAGGGGATGCAGAAAGAGGGTACAGAGGACGACTATTTAAGATCGCCTCAACCTGCGTAAACAAAGTACACAACTCCTCAAATGTCAAATTTGCATGACCCATAACGCGTTTTATGTGGAACTTGGCGGATTTAATGCCCGCTTCGGCAAGTCCAGCGAAGTGAGGAGCGTAGGCAGGAATAAATGTAAATTTTATATTTTCGTCGACGGCAAAGTCAGATAGAACGGGGTTAGTTTTAAAGAATTCTGTAACCTCCTTGGCGGCAGCTACAAAATTGCGCCCGTTATCGGAATATATTTCCGCCGGCTTGCCTCTACGAGATATAAATCGTCTTAGCGCTAACAAAAAGCCATCCTTGGATAGTTCGCTGACCGCTTCCAAGTGTACACATTTGTAACGAAAGCAAATAAATAAGCACATATAGCACTTAGAAGTGGTCGCGCCGCGGCCCTTTCTATTCAGTATCGAAAATGGACCCGCGAAATCTACTGCGACGGTATAAAATGGAAAGGCTGGCATCACACGTTGAGAAGGTAGGTTCCCCATGATGGGAGCAAACGTGCGCGCCTGATGGCGCCGACACACGACACAGTTGCGCACGGTGCGTCTGGCTAAGTTCCTTCCCCCCACTGGCCAAAGGACTTCACGTATGACAAATAGTAACGCCTGCGGCCCGGTGTGTAATTGACGTGTGTGCTCGTAACGAAAGTACAATAGTGTTAAACGATGCTTTCCGTCGAGTATTATTGGATGTTTTTTTATCGTATTCGTATTTTGACGAATCGAGTCTTCCACCTACTCTCATCACCTGATTATTGTCTAAAAATGGGCTTAAAGACACAATATTGCTTTTAGGGCTGATAGGCTGCCCCTTCAATAGGCAAGCGTATTCCTTTGGAAACGATTGCTGCTGGCTAATTATAGCTAACTTCGTAAAAGAATTATTTAATTCTGATAGTGATAAATCGCCTGTCAGTTTAGAGTTAGCAATTTTACTGTTATGAATAAATCTCAAAATGTATGCAAAACAACGTTTTAATCGTAAGAAATTGGAGAAATTATCAAATTGAATAAAATCCGTTTCAATAATTGCTGAGTGTGATTTTAATTCTGGTAAATCGTATTCAATATTTTGATTTTTAAGTGTAGGCCACTGAGATTCGCCCAGACTTAGGAACTCTGGTCCCGACCACCATAGATCGGAATTTTTTAAATGAGAAGCGTCAACCCCCCTGGAAATTAAATCTGCAGGATTTAATTTAGTAGGTACATGCCGCCAAGACGAACTAAGTGTATTTTCGCATATGTCGACAACCCTATTAGCAACAAACATTTTTAATTTATTTGGAATGCTATTGAGCCAACCTAATACGACGCTCGAGTCGGTCCAATGTATACAACGCGCTATAGGTAAGCGAAGTGACTCGAGACACGCCTTGCAAAGTTTGGCAGCTAATTGCGCTGCGCACAGCTCGAGCCGCGGTATAGTGGTAGGCTTGACTGGCGCGACCTTTGACTTCGCACACAGAAGCCGGACGTTGATGTTGCCGCACGCGTCGGTCGTGCGCAGGTATATACATGCGCCGTATGCGCTGATTGAGCTATCGCAAAAAGAATGCATTTCAGTAGTCACAGGATCATCACACGAAACGTACCTAGGTATTTTAATTGATAATAAAACGTCGAGAGCTGATTGTATGCGCTTCCACTCGTTATATAAATTATTAGGAATAGGTTCGTCCCATTCTAGCTTAAAAATCCACAATTTTTGGATAAGTATCTTCGATTGTATAGTAGATGAAGAAAGTAAACCTAGTGTGTCAAATATTTTAAAAGATTTGGAGATTATTTCTCGTTAGTGATAGTTCGACCTACATTTTGTGGAATTTCGCATGAAAAATGTAAACAATCAGATTTAGGATCACACCCTAAGCCTAAGGTGCTTGTGGAATTGCTAAGGCTTAAATTTTCGTTTAAATTAATGTTTGTGTTTTGAAATATAGTAGGTAAATTCGAACGAAATTTACGTAAATTGAAGCAGCCAGCGCTTAAAGCTGCTTGAACAGATTGTAAAATATACAGAAGTTGATTTTCTGTATCTGCGCCTGTGATAACGTCATCATAATAAAAATCACGCTGAATTATTGTTTTTATAGCTGCGTCCGTACACTCTTCACCTAACTGATGTAAACACCTCGTACTTAAGAAACTAGCGCTTGCAAAGCCGTAGGTAACGGTATTTAATTGGTAGGTTTTTAGCGGCTGTGACTCATCGTCCCTCCATAAAATTAATTGTAGGTTTCGATCGCTTTCGTTGAGCGATATTTGTCGATACATTTTCTCAATGTCTCCCGTGAGAACATACCTATGTAAACGAAACCTAATTAAGATGGAAAAGAGGGAATCTTGTATGGTAGGCCCTATTATCTGCAAGTCATTAACGGATACGCCAGATGTTGTGGGAGCCGACGCGTCGAATACTACGCGCAGCTTAGTGGACTCGCTGTTTTCGCGAAATACCGCGTGATGGCAAAGATAATAACTTGGATATAGTCTAGGAGAGTGTAGTTCGGAACAATGGCTTAAATTAATATATTCCTTTATAAAAGAACTATATTCGCGTTTTAATTCAGGTTGTTTTCTAAATCGTCTTTCTAAATTATAAAATCGTTTTTTAGCCAATGCTAAAGAATCTCCTAAGCAATCTGGTGACTCCTTAAGAGGAAGTCGAACACTAAAACGACCTGACGTTAGTCGCTCAGTGTGAGCGACAAAAAGTTGCTCGCATAGCCTTTCGGTGTCACTTAACAGTGACCGCTGTGGTAAATCTTCTAAATCCCAAAATTTAGAAATTTGTTTGTCTAACGACTCACCTTCATTAGAAGAAAAATTGCAATGGGTTTGCTTAGGATCACAATTCAATGAAATAGGACCGGAAATAATCCAGCCGAACTGTGAACTACATAAAAATGGTTTATTTATGCCTAGGGAGCTGTGCTCTCTGCCTATAACTGCCCAGAATATATCGGCACCGAGTAATGCATCTACCGGCGCGGGGTTATAGAAATTAGGGTCGGCAAGTTTAATACGAGAAGGTAATTTGAAGTGTTTTGGATTTATGTAGGACTTTGGTATGCTACCCGTTAGCTCAGGCATAATAAAACACGTTAGTGTAATATTAAAGTCGCTCTGTAACGATTTTAATGAGACAACGCATCGTGCGTTGATGTTCTTTGTTGTCATGTTCCCTATACCTACGACCTTGATATCAGTCGGTGTAGAAGTTAAACCTAACTTTTGTTTTAACGACGACGTTAAAAACTCGACTGACTGCCGCTACCCAAAAGTGCGCGAATAGTCATGGCCTTTGAGTTGACAGGGTTTATTTAGTTTATCATGACAGTAGATAGCATGGCTTGTGTGTATGGCTTCCTAGAAAGGTGAACGTTTAGTTCGTCTTGAGTAGTCTGAACTATGGAATGTTGACTTGCTGACGATTCTACAACCTTAGGTATATGCAGAAGCGTGTTGTGTCGCTTCCTACACTCGCGACATGGCCCTAAAGTGCAGTTAAATGAGTTATGACCTTTCCTGAGACAATTTACACATAGCTTAAGGTTTTGAGCTGCAGCTAACCTTAACTCAGGAGATTTAGCTAAGAATGAAGGACAAGTATAAATAAAATGATTGCCCTTGCATAACAAACATCTATTTTGTTTAATAGTATTGGTGGGAGGAAGCGTTGTACACGAAAACGACTTATGGCATTTCGTGCTATTTTTATTGTAGTTTGACGTACTACCACTAGGTTTGGAAGTGCTAACCGACGTTTGTTTATTTATATCGTAATTGTACGATTCTAAAACCTCAGCGCGGTCTTTTAGGAACCCTATGAATTGTTCTAATGTAGGGAATTCTCCTAACGTTTTACGATGCTCTTCCCACTTCATACGTGTACGATTGTCTAATTTTAATCTAACTAAATAAATTATACATGCATCCCAATGATCTGTGGGTTGACCGAGACTCGATAACGCACGTAAGTTTTTACCTACATGGTCAACAAGCGAACGCAAAGAGTGTTCCGATTCTCGAGTCAATTGCTCGATACTAAATAGCGCATTCATGTGAATATCCAATAACTGACTCCTGTTATCGTAACGCTCGCATAATAAACTCCACGCTTTGTCGTAGTTAGCTTCACAAACTTCTAGATTGGTGATGACACGTGCCGCGTCACCTTCTAGGTACGAATTTAAATAATGAAATTTGAAAATGGGGTTTATTTGAGCGTTATTGTGGATAAGAGACTTAAATGTATCCCGAAATTCAAGCCAACGGAAAGCCGTTCCGTCGAATTTAGCAATTTGAATTAACGGCAACTTAACGCCCACGCAATGAGGTTGAGAACTACCACTTTGTGCATCTTCAAATGACGCTGATTTCGAATTTTTGGAGATTATATCTTGAGCAGTGGCCATAGAAGTTTCAAAATCGTTCTCAATCTCCTCGCGTAAGTCCAACTCGACCTCTAACGAATCTGCACTTAAATATTCTATCTGACTTTGTACGTCGTTAAATTCACTAGCTAAAGATTCTAATTTGCTTAATTTTAATTTTAATGCGCCTACTTCAATATTGTTCAAACTAGATTGTTTCGTAAGAATTTGTATGTAATTTTTAAATTTAGTTAAACGTCCTTTAACACTGCTACGTTTAATAATTAAATCCTTTAAAGACAACATGATTTAAAACTACAAACTGTAATGAAATAATAACAAAATATATACATACGCTCTGTCTTCGCTGTACTTTACCGTCCGCGCGCTTGCTATAAACCTGTTCCCACAGTAGCTCCTAACCGTGCCTATGAGTGCACGTGCAGTCGCTCGCTCCGGAACGCTGAAATATTCGGCGTATTTGCTAAATATTTGCGTATGTTCAAATCTACAATGGTTTATATATAGGCTGCGGATGATTTTAAATTGATGATTCGAAGCGAAATGTTAAATCAAGATGAAATGATGTGAAAATGAAGTGAATGGGGAAATTGTTTAAAATAAATAGTAGAAATAACGGATTAAAATACCGTGATTGTAGGAATTGTGCTTGAAAAAATATATAAACTTTTATGTTAATGTAAATACGTTTCTTGAATGAATGAGGTGATAATGAAAATTTGAATTTGACGGTTATGAATTGAATACGTCAAGTTGATTGCCAAATTAATATTTGAAATATGCATTTTTTTAATTTAAAAATGGTTGTGTAGATGGAAATATGATTGATTAAATGGATGATTATGTGGATGGATGTTTGAATAAAGATTGTGCGTGTGGGATTGGACACTTATCTGACGATGTGGCCTGCACTGATTAGGTTCCTGCGTTGCCAATCCTCTGTAGCTAGGATAGGTGCTCCCGATAGCGTGGAGCCTGGATGCTGCGAGGTGCTGTTGCTGGCCCCGGCGATGGCTACGGCGGATCCTCTCTGGTACTAGAAATTCTTGAGCGTGTCCTGTCACGGTCGCCACTTTTTATGTCCACTATTGGGACATGATTTTGTTTTATATTCGAAGATTGCAAAGGTTCACGCGCTTAATGAAACAACTTGTTCGTAAGAGACCAGAAGAGAGAATATATTTAAATTTTAACTGAAAAATTAGGAGGACAAAAGAGTGAGTGACTGATTGAATGACTGGTTGAATGGCTGGTTGAATGGGACTGCTGTGGGCTCCTGCCGATAGGTGGCGGTAGGCGGCGCCGACAATATATATATATATATATATATATATATATATATATATATATATATATATATATATATATATATATATATATATATATATATATATATATATATATATATATATATATATATATATATATATATATATATATATATATATATATATATATATATATATATATATATATATATATATATATATATATATATATATATATATATATATATATATATATATATATATATATATATATATATATATATATATATATATATATATATATATATATATATATATATATATATATATATATATATATCTATATATATATATATATATATATATATATATATATATATATATAATATATATATATATATATATATATATATATATATATATATATATATATATATATATATCTATATATATATATATATATATATATATATATATATATATATATATATATATATATATATATATATATATATATATATATATATATATATATGTATATATATGTATATATATATATATATATATATATATATATATATATATCTATATATATATATATATATATATATATATATATATATATATATATATATATATATATATATATATATATATATATATATATATATATATATATATATAGAGAGAGAGAGAGAGAGAGAGAGAATATAGAGAAAAAACAGAGAAGAGAGATTAGATACAAGCAAACGATGTCGCGACTTGAATAAAATTTTAAACATATATGTTAATTTTTACACAATTTTAGTTTATACGTTTATATTAACGAGATGCAGCTGAGAAATTATGATTGTTTCTTAGAAATGTTACATACACACACAAACATTCTATAATACCATCACGTGCGTCTCTACATATCAACTTGATGATCCAAGTCACATTTCTTATGTAAGTGAATGTGTTTCATGTACTTAATTTATATATATATATATATATATATATATATATATATATATATATATATATATATATATATATATATATATATATATATATATATATATATATATATATATATATATATATTATATATATATATATATATATATATATATATATATATATATATATATATATATATATATATATATATATATATATATATATATATATAATATATATATATATATATATATATATATATATATAGCGGGGGTTATAGCCTGTCTTGTCTTCTTTTGAGCATACGCTTCTGCAATAATGTGTTTCCCAGCTTGGCTTTTAGCGTATTAAAATATTTAGTAAGCAATACTGTAATTGTATACTGTCAAAAATAAACAGTTGGGCCATATTCCTTGTACCAGATACACATAAAGGGATCGAAATAGTTACTCAAAGCCTTATTATATTATAGCCATTATAGCCATTAGCCTAAATATAAAATATTTCAAATTTATTTTCATTTTCATCATAGGCCACTGCTAATGCTGCGTTCGAACACGCCAGCAGTTATATCGACCTTGTTAAATATGAATCACAAGCAAAATATAATGTAGAGTATTTTGTTGGTGCAAGAAACGCTTAGTACCTTTTAATCCTAGTACTTTTGTACAATGCCAACTAATAGTCGATATCGGTTAAATGACAGCGAAGAAACTTTTTTTATTATAACTTTAAATATATAAATATAGTTATATATATAAAATATATTTTTTATATAATTCAATTTAACTGTCATTCATTTTGCAGGAATCGAACCCGCTTTTTCTGTTTTCAGTAAAGATTCCACTATTACGTTGATTACATCATTTAGTATATTTTTAACTTATAAAGACGGAGTGTAGAGTCACTAAGCTCTCACTATTTGACCTTTAGTGGTTAAAATTATGTACGAAATTAAAAAATAATTAAAAAATCAATACTTCCACCACATTGCGATATCGGTATATATTAGAACCGCAAAAAAAATATACGTCATTGACCTCAATCTTCCTTACTTCACTTTGCTCATTTATTTTTATGTTGATGCGCTCGAAATTGAATCTTATTCCTTACAAATAAGATTGAAAATCAATTAATTTCAAGCTATAACCATACTGTCAAGTCAATGTATGCCAAATGACCAGTTGTGATCCGCTTGCGACTAAGTGTAGTCAATTTTATCGATTTTTTTATTTATTTTTTTAATTTTATTTGTTTAATATTAATATATATATACATGTGATTGGTTAAAGTTCAATTTGGATTTGAATCTTGGACTGTGTAAGTTAATTTTAGTTAGTAAACGATAATTTAAGAGTTCATTATTGTTTAAAAGGTTTTTATATAGTTTGTACTTTCGGTTACTATTTTTAAAACCATGTAGCTGAGCACAAAGTGTGTCAGATTATAGTTATTTTCATTGAGATTAGTAAACTATATTTAATTTTAATTGAGATTAGTATAAATAATTGTATTTAAGCTTAAATTGGTTTAAACAACAATTATATATTATTCTAAAGTGTAAATAAATGTTTAGGTTCATATATGAGCTATCTTTACTTATCATTTAATGACACTTAACGTTAATTTAGATAACAGTTGCGCAGGAGTTGTTTTAACACTACTTTTACTAAGATATCAATTATATATATATATATATATATACATGAAACGTGTAATTAAGCTTCTAAATCAAAGATATTTAATATTCTTTAATTAATTAATACAAGTTATTGATAAATTTCTAAAAAATATTACCAAATTTAAAGGTTTTTTTTAATCTTCGTATAATATGAGTAGAGAGAACTTAGTGTTAAAACCCTCTTCTCTCCGTTTATATCTTTTTAGTTAAAAAAAACTTTCTAAGAACATTTTCATATAAAAGAACTGTAGTCTACAGTATTTATATCAGACAATAAACTTGTTTTTATCAAAACCAGTTCAAGCTATCAGCTCAATGCTGTTAGTTTTTGCACTTTCATTTTATACTTTTTTTTCTTAAGCTTTAAATTGTTAAAAATGTAACTTTAATTCAATGATTCAATTAATCCATAAAAATCCACTTACACAAAGTTAGTTAGGATTTAGTTCCAACAGGCGCTAAGTGTTGTCGATTTCTAAATGTATGAAGTAGCTGAAGTACCTTGAAAATGCGGAAAGCGGGGAACGGAGTGTCTCAACACTAGGTTCTGGCGGTACTAATGTCAGGATCATTTATATAGACGGGCTATAGGCTTAAAGGCTATAATTGATCACGTTTAGTAGCTTACTAATGCTGTCAAGATTACTACGACAGTATCTTAAACTAAATTTTCATACGACATAATCAGATATACTCTAGTGTTATATGATTTTTAAGTACCTTTTTTTTATTTCATTTTGTATATAATTCTATTTACTATAATTATTACTGGTTTTCAACCAGTGATTTTATAAATATATTTCATGCTTTATAAGGATATATTGCACTCAAGCAATTGTGCACTTTAATACAATTATATAAAGCTTAAATTAAGCCAATATCAGAGAATATTTTATCAATTATTCCACAAGCACTGATAACTAATTACTGCATAAACAAATATAACATTATGTTGTGTCAAAGTTATTTTAATAGATTTGCGATAGATTTTTATAAAAAATCTGACATAGTCGTAGATTCGATTCTTACTTTTACTTATTAAGTACTCAGTTCACTCTCAGTTCACTTTGCTTTATGAAAAAAAACTTATATATTTAGTTTCAACATACGTGTCTTTTTAAATTGTCTTAAAAATATTTGTGAAAGCAAAATCTTGAATATTGAGAAAAACGTGCCTAAAACATATTTTAAAATATAAACAATAAAATTGCACGAATTTTGAAATGCGCACGCGCATCTCTTTGTGTTAACTGTGTATGTTTAATAATAATAAATCTAAGTAACGCTTAATAAATAGCTACTATAGATACAGATAAAATAGCTTGTAATGATCACTATTTATTCTATATACTATGAAGTAATGTCATTTATATTTATTATACTTTATTTTGTACAAACACGATGTATGCGGAGGGAACCTAGTGTTAAGATACTCCATTCTCCGTCTCCAGCTTTCTAAGCTATACAGGATATAACTAAGCCCAATCAAGCATAACTAAAAAAAAGTCATGAACATAATAACATGTCAAAGTAACTATGTTACTTATCTCATATTACTATATGATACTTCAATAAAAAGTATTAAAGTTTAAAAAGTTCAGTTAAACGAACTTTTTGGCTTTATTATGATTATATATATATATATATATATATATATATATATATATATATATATATATATATATATATATATATATATATATATATATATATATATATATATATATATATATATATATATATATATATATATATATATATATATATATATATATATATATATATATATATATATATATATATATATATATATATATATATATATATATATATATGTATATATATATATATATATATATATATATATATATATATATATATATATATATATATATATATATATATATATATATATATATATATATATATATATATATATATATATATATATATATATATATATATATATATATATATATATATATATATATCGTCGTCAGAATAAAAACTGTTTATATGTTTTATTTGAGTTATTAACTTATATAGAGGTTTAATTTTCCTTATAACGTACGTTAGGTACCTAACGTATTCTCTTAATATTTGAATTTTTAACAGTGTATATATTTGTTTGCTGAGTTAATTTTGTTATCTTAACTAAGAAATAACTGAGGAAGTAATTCGATTGTCCCTCTCAGTTAGAGGGAACCTAGTGCTAAGACACTTCGACCCCTAGGGAACCAATAATGTACTAAACGTGTAATATACTAGTTATAATTTATGCCCAAAAAAGAAGTATGTTTCAGCTTTATGATGAATACTTCTTACAGCATTGTAGGGAGAGGAACCTCGTCTTTAAATACACCATTACGAACTCTCCGCTAAATTTTCAGATCATTGCGTGCTTAGTGACAGAACTCAACACTACTTTGGCACACACAATCATATGATCGAATGGGGATAGTCCCACAACCATAAAAAAATTAAATTTATTAAAAAAATATATATCTATAGTACAGTATTTAAACGAAAAATACATATAGATATATACTATATAAATAACCACCAAAATACACGAATATATTAAATTATTATAAAATGAAAAAGTAAAAATTTGAAATGGCTATTCTTCCACGAAACACGTTAGGAATGCCTTTTACTTTTATGAATCATAGCTACCTGAGTTGTGAATCAACTATAGGAACGTGTGCCTTCCTAGATGGTGTTAGAATATTGATCGTTAGAACAAAAGATATCAAACTTGTTAATATTTATTTATTTTTTATTGGCTTCGCGCATAACATATGGGAGGATAGGTCTTAGATAGAGATTCTTTGGGTATTGAGTTGCGAAACTAAACGCCGTGTTTGGTCTTGTTAATGGAGTAAGGTTATTGTTTTAATGAGAGTCCCACAAGTGTAAATCGAACTCGAAAACCGTCACGTTTATAGCTAACTCTTCCGCTGTGTCACATTAACTCAGTAATTTTTTAACATAGCCATATGCTAAATTCATATTGACCCAGATATAGCCATGTTCTGCCAATATATATATGTATATATGTATATGTTGGTGAATGAGACGTTATATTCATCATTCCGGTAGTATACCGTTAGATTTCTGTAACGGTGTAACGAATGTCGTTGTATTTGAAATTTATTATTTCTAGATATATCTACAGTAATACTTTTAGATTTGCGTCTAGATATTTATATGTTGTGACGTTATTATATTAAGGTAAAAGCACCAATGGTGGACAGTGTACCAAAAGATGACACTTTCAACAATTAAGTTCAATATTAAGCATATTTTTACTTGTATGTCACAATTATTAGTACCAGAAAATGGTTGCTTCACCTGTTAATCAAATAGCACAACCATAACAACGGTCTTTTGCTTAAAAAGTTAAAATAGCATCAATTATTGCAAGCAATGTGACAAAGTCACACGTTTTTAGCCATTTCTTATGAGTTTAGCTAAGGACGCCGCAGCGGTACAAGTGATTTTAATAAATTTTATAAAGATATTGCTTTGTTTATTGGTTTGTTTTGCATTGATATTTATATTTTCTAAACATTAGAACAATTCATTATTTGTTCCGATATTATTTTTCTAAAAAATCATGAGTGTCTACTATTGGTACCGAAAATAGTCAGAATACCCTAAAGATGACATGCAGGTCTACTTTTAGTGCAGTAACGAAACCTATTCTCCTAAGCGTAGGTTTATGCAACTATCAACACTATTTTCAACAATATTAGTACCTACTGTTAAAATTGTGACAATAATAAAACACTCCAATAGTAAACAGGGTGTCAACTTTTGGGATATGTTTTTTGGTGGTCGGATTTTTCAAGATGCCACCTATAAAAGGCCAGAAGTTCAAAATCAAAGGAACTAGAACATGACTAAAATTTTATTTTTATAAAACTTTTGATACTTAGCCAAGGATTTCAGTTAATGTTACTAAAAAGAATTTTATAATATTCAGTTATGTCATTTTAAGCTTATTTTATAATATATTTGATGATTATTATATTCAGGCTTGCATGTCCACTATTGGTACAAATAAGTGTCAATTATTGGTGTTTTGATTTATGAAAGTGTCATCTTTAGGGTCATTTAACTTAATTAATAAAAATGAAATTTTTGTTTTTATTAACGTTGATTCCGTGGGTTTTTAGTTTAAAATATACTTTTGTATAAACCAAGGTGCAATTAAATTTTTAGTTTCTTTTGTATTTCTTTTCCAATAAAAAAATATTTTGTTTAAATCTTGTGTCATCTTTATAGTGTCTACCATTGGTGCTTTTACCTTATATGATATATATATATATATATATATATATATATATATATATATATATATATATATATATATATATATATATATATATATATATATATATATATATATATATATATATATATATATATATATATATATATATATATATATATATATATATATATATATATATATATATATATATATATATATATATATATATATATATATATATATATATATATATATATATATATATATATATATATATATATATATATATAATATATATATAAATAATAAAAACTTAAGTATTAAGACACTCCGTTCCCTGCTTTCCGCCGCAAAGCAATGCGTGTGGTGTGGCGAAACTCAACGCCGCGCTTTGCCTAGTTGACGTAAATGGAAATGGAAGAATCCATCTTCCCTGAGTGGGAACTGAATCCACAAACTGTCATCGTTTACAACCAGAGTTACGCCCCTGCGCCATGACGATCCGCTTAAGTTACTTAAACGATTTTAAAGTTACTTAAACGAAAATTTATACTTTTAATAGATATCTTTTAATATTTATATATACAAAAATATTGTATAATTGTTTTTTTCAATTACTCATACGAGGCGAGCATAGAGAAAAGACCTACTTTTATAATTTAATACCGATTCATTTTATATTCAGGATTTTATATATCCTATACAGTACAATTTACAACATATTGTTGTTTTTTTTTCTAATAAAAACTCAATTAAATGTCTCAATTACATGATATATATATATATATATATATATATATATATATATATATATATATATATATATATATATATATATATATATATATATATATATATATATATATATATATATATATATATATATATATATATATATATATATATATATATATATATATATATATATATATATATATATATATATATATATATATATATATATATATATATATATATATATATATATATATATATATATATATATATATATTATATATATATATATATATATAATTTGTATTGTCAAAGTAAATTTTATAGAATTTAAATTTTAATAATTCTTAAGAAATAAACATTAGGCTTTCTTTGTGTAGCAAAAACTATTGTGTAATATGACAGATTGTAAGTGCAAGTGTCCAAGGTAACTCTAACCGCAAGTACAGTGGTTTTTATTAAATTTATTAACATACAACTGTCGTGTGTCTTAACACTAGGATCCACTGTTCCTGCAGTTCCCTCTGCCTACCCTGCCATGTGCGGGATAAAGCGTGAAGCTAAAAGAATATATAATATTAGATTGAATTATACCTTATCTAGTGCTCTACATTACGTCACTACATATATTAAATTTTCATAATTTCGGTTCTTCGACTTTTTCGTGAGTTCGGCATATAAATTATTTTTTCCTTAATGACTATATCAATGACAGAATTGTTTTTTTCTAAAATTTTTTGTTTCTAAAATTGTTTTTTTTTTATTTAAAAGATGTGCTGAGGAATTTCTTTCACCATTTCTTCTCCTCCATGACACATCTCCTTTCCGAAATGGTAGTAGATAAATATTGTCGTGCATAAGTGTATCTGTGATACCTATATGAATAAATAATTTTTGATTTGATTTGATTTGATCGAATAGAACAGTAATTATCCGTACATGTAATGATACTGAGTTCAGTACTCTACTATTTTTCATAAACTTGGCGTCAAGAGCCGCCTGACCTGCAAAGTCTAAATAACTAGATTCCATCATTCCCTTCTATATATTCTATACTACAAGAGATAAAAATGTTGGACGCCGTAAATAAAAAATATAAGACGATGCTCACAAATGATTCAGAGGTTAGTAACCGATCCACTAAAGTGATGTTCCCGTAATTACGAAAACAAAGCAAATGACTCATTTAATGGCGTATAATTGTCAGTTTTAACATTAAATTACTGTTTCAAATTACATCTTAATATGACAACAAAATTAAATACAATTATTTCCTCTTCAACACGTAATGCCTCAAAAAGGTGGAAATCAGAGAACGCAGTCTCCTAACACTAAGTCTATACGGATCCTACGATTACCTCTATCTACCCTGCTTTAAACGGGATAGAGCGTGAAAAAAAATGATCAAAATATTAACCCTAGGTTGTTTTGAAAATACGAGTATTTCACTACACGCACGATTAATACAACTTTAAAATCCGATCACATATTTTTTTACATTTATTTAAAACAATAATTTCTCCATTAAATTCTCCTTAACAAGCAAATTACAGAGAGTGGAGAGTCCATCATACATATTCTCTATCTTCTGTACAGTATAAAGCATATGTCATGCCAGAAAGCAACGTGAGGGCGGAAATACCGGTAATTGTGTGGTCAAGGGCTTTAAAGCAATTATTAAACTAGTATTGACCTACAAACTTCATTAGTATAAATCATTATCCGCTTAATTAAACAAATTAAAAAATTTACGTCTTAATGTTATTTTATTATAATATTTGTATAAAATAAATATTTATTTTAGTTGAGTTAATAAGAAAAATCCCGCTTTGTATCTCGCATAGCATAGAATGTAGAGAATCAAGACTCTCCATTTTTCACTTTCCATTCAAAGTCGAGATATAGTGTTGAGTGGCGGAACTCTACGCCGTAGTTGCTACGAGGAGAGATTAATCACAATTATTTATATATATATTTTTTATTAATAACACAGAGAATCCTCAAATATCGTATTTACATAAAGGCGAAGGTTTTAGTTGAAAGGAGCAATACTTGAATCTATTTAAACGGCGCGCATCATATGACGTACTGTAGATTATAAATTATTATAAATAAATAACTTTACATTGTAGACAGAATTAGTAGTGATAGGTCACTACGTTCTCAATTTTTGAGACTCTACCTACCTAGAGACAAAACTCAACGTCACGTTTTGTCTTATTAAAAAGGCTAATAAGTTTCCCCTCATAGACATTTCGATCTGACAATTGTCATGCTTACATTTAACGCATTCCTAACTTAGACATGCAGCAGTACCAGGATATCATAACTGACCAAGAGAGTATTTCTAGAAAAATTGTATAGAATTTCCCCTCATGAGAGTCGAAGCCACTACCTTCACGGCTACATTTTATACCAACGATCTTACATAATGTTCTAATAATACTATTACAAAAATAAAGCGTTGGTTTGTTTGCACACGCTTATCTCGAAAACTGCAGATTTTTATTGAAAACTTTTAATTGTATTTATTTATTGAGGATGACCCTTAAGTTGTATGTTAATAAATTTAATAAAAACCACTGTACTTGCGGTTAGAGTTACCTTGGACACTTGCACTTACAATCTGTCATATTACACAATAGTTTTTGCTACACAAAGAAAGCCTAATGTTTATTTCTTAAGAATTATTAAAATTTAAATTCTATAAAATTTACTTTGACAATACAAATTATATATATATATATATATATATATATATATATATATATATATATATATATATATATATATATATATATATATATATATATATATATATATATATATATATATATATATATATATATATATATATATATATATATATATATATATATATATATATATATATATATATATATATATATATATATATATATATATATATATATAATTTGTATTGTCAAAGTAAATTTTATAGAATTTAAATTTTAATAATTCTTAAGAAATAAACATTAGGCTTTCTTTGTGTAGCAAAAACTATTGTGTAATATGACAGATTGTAAGTGCAAGTGTCCAAGGTAACTCTAACCGCAAGTACAGTGGTTTTTATTAAATTATTAACATACAACTTAAGGGTCATCCTCAATAAATAAATACAATTAAAAGTTTTCAATAAAAATCTGCAGTTTTCGAGATAAGCGTGTGCAAACAAACCAACGCTTTATTTTTGTAATAGTATTATTAGAACATTATGTAAGATCGTTGGTATAAAATGTAGACGTGAAGGTACTGGCTTCGACTCGCATGAGGGGAAATTCTATACAATTTTTCTAGAAATACTCTCTTGGTCAGTTATGATATCCTGGTACTGCTGCATGTCTAAGTTAGGAATGCGTTAAATGTAAGCATGACAATTGTCAGATCGAAATGTCTATGAGGGGAAACTTATTAGCCTTTTTAATAAGACAAAACGTGACGTTGAGTTTTGTCTCTAGGTAGGTAGAGTCTCAAAAATTGAGAACGTAGTGACCTATCACTACTAATTCTGTCTACAATGTAAAGTTATTTATTTATAATAATTTATAATCTACAGTACGTCATATGATGCGCGCCGTTTAAATAGATTCAAGTATTGCTCCTTTCAACTAAAACCTTCGCCTTTATGTAAATACGATATTTGAGGATTCTCTGTGTTATTAATAAAAAATATATATATAAATAATTGTGATTAATCTCTCCTCGTAGCAACTACGGCGTAGAGTTCCGCCACTCATCACTATATTTCGAATTTGAATTTGAATGGAAAGTGAAAAATGGAGAGTCTTGATTCTCAACATATTCCGTTATGCGAGATACAAATCGGGATTTTCTTATTAACTCAACTAAAATAAATATTTATTTTATACAAATATTATAATAAAATAATATTAAGACGTATATTCTTTAATTTGTTTAATTAAGCTAATAACGATTTATACTAATAATGAAGTTTGTAGGTCAGTACTAGTTTAATAATTGCTTTAAAGCCCTTGACCAAACAATTACCGATATTTCCGCCCTCACGTTGTCTTCTGGCATGACATATGCTTTATACTGTACAGAAGATAGAGAATATGTATGATGGACTCTCCACTCTCTGTAATTTGCTTGTTAAGGAGAATTTAATGGAGAAATTATTGTTTTAAATAAATGTAAAAAAAAATGTGATCGGATTTCAAAGTTGTATGAATCGTGCGTGTAGTGAAATACTCGTACATACTTTCAAAACAACCTAGGGTTAATATTTTGATCATTTTTTTTCACGCTCTATCCCGTTTAAAGCCGGGTAGATAGAGGTAATCGTAGGAACCGTATAGACTTAGTGTTAGGAGACTGCGTTCTCTGATTTCCGCCTTTTTGAGGCATTACGTGTTGAAGAGGAAATAATTGTATTTAATTTTGTTGTCATATTAAGATGTAATTTGAAACAGTAATTTAATGTTAAAACTGACAATTATACGCCATTAAATGAGTCATTTGCTTTGTTTTCGTAATTACGGGAACATCACTTTAGTGGATCGGTTACTAACCTCTGAATCATTTGTGAGCATCGTCTTATATTTTTTATTTACGGCGTCCAACATTTTTATCTCTTGTAGTATAGAATATATAGAAGGGAATGATGGAATCTAGTTATTTAGACTTTGCAGGTCAGGCGGCTCTTGACGCCAAGTTTATGAAAAATAGTAGAGTACTGAACTCAGTATCATTACATGTACGGATAATTACTGTTCTATTCGATCAAATCAAATCAAATCAAAAATTATTTATTCATATAGGTATCACAGATACACTTATGCACGACAATATTTATCTACTACCATTTCGGAAAGGAGATGTGTCATGGAGGAGAAGAAATGGTGAAAGAAATTCCTCAGCACATCTTTTAAATAAAAAAAAAAACAATTTTAGAAACAAAAAATTTTAGAAAAAAACAATTCTGTCATTGATATAGTCATTAAGGAAAAAATAATTTATATGCCGAACTCACGAAAAAGTCGAAGAACCGAAATTATGAAAATTTAATATATGTAGTGACGTAATGTAGAGCACTAGATAAGGTATAATTCAATCTAATATTATATATTCTTTTAGCTTCACGCTTTATCCCGCACATGGCAGGGTAGGCAGAGGGAACTGCAGGAACAGTGGATCCTAGTGTTAAGACACTCCGTTGCTTAGTTCCTGCTTTCTCCATCCCCGCTTTCCGCCTTTTTCTAGGCATTGCGTGTTGAGTGACGGAACTAAATGCTGCGCTTTGCCCCGTTTCCAGAGCGAGGAAAATGGTAATAGAAAAGTCCATCTTCTCCGAGTAGGAATCGAACACTCAAACCGTCGTGTTTACATGCAGATGATTACGCCTCTGCGCCACGACGGTCCTTATATATTATAAATAAAAAATGAATTAAAATAATTGAATTTTGAAGGAAATTAAATTTCCAATGTTGTTTTTAACTACACAGGTAAAATTTAAACTCATAGAAATTTTACCATTTTTTTTTTGTAATAGCGTTATGATAAATGAGTGACTCAATTGATACAGGGGTATCCCCAAACACAGTTTTAAAGCCACACCTCACAAAATGCCTAAATTACTTTACTTTCTCTTTATAAATTTCATCTACGTCATCGTACATGGTGCAATCTCAAGAATTATAATGTTTTTATGTATTTTCGCTTCATCCCGCACATGGCAGGGTAGGCAGAGGGAACTACAGGAAACATATGAACCTAGTGTTAAGACACTCCGTTGCTTAGTCCTCTGTTTCTTTCTCCGTCCCCGCTTTCTGCCTTTTTCGAGGCATTGTGTGTTGAGTGAATTATAATATATGTATATAAATTGAAATTCATACTATTTAAATTATAATATTTTAGCTAGATTGTTTTCAGTGTAAGAAGTTATAAAATAAATACTAGCCATTGCCAGATCAAGTTAAAACAGAAGAATAGTTTGAAGGTCCACCCTTGACGCAGTGGCTCAATGTGAATTTGACGATTCTTAATATGAGATTCCAGTTAAGTTTTGTCACTAAACATGCTATATTTTGAAAGGCAGAAAACGGGAAAGAGAGTGTCTTAACACTACATTTATTGAACTAACAATTTCCTCTGTCTGCCCTGCTGTGTGCGGAATACAGTGTGAAGCTAAAAAACCTAAAGAGAAAAATCTATATAAACAATGTTTAACGAGTATAGCCACATCTATTGTTAAATGTAAAAAAAAATATTTATTAATAATTTTCATATTAAGTATGAAATTATGTAGCGTAGGTATGAAAGAGTACCTTATATGAAATGTATATTTTTAAGACATTGCATGTCAAGCTGCGGAACTCAACGCTAGCGCTTTATTGTTTTGAACAAAAATGTGAAAAATAAAAAATAATATAAACCACTTAGTGGTAATTGAAAGTCTTTAAAGTCAACCACTGACCCAATTATTATAATTATTATGTCAAAATAGCGGCTATTGTTCAATTTGCTTAAACAAAACACGTATGGAAATGAAATACAATATGATTTTGTCATCATCTCAAATTAGTCATTGATCATTTTTGAACTGTATATTAAATAAAACAACCTTGTATTTTAAACATTTTCTAATTAAAATATTTTACATTTTATGTGGAATCACATATAGCAGGGCGGCGTTGAGTTCCGCTACTCAACACGCAATGCCTCGAAAAAGACGGGATAAAGCCTGAAGCTAAAAAAAAAACATTTAGCAGGATAGGCAGAGAGAATCGCAGGAACCGTTTGAATCTAGTGTTAAGACACTCCAGTCTCTGCTTTCTGCCTTCTTTTGCGGCATTGCGTGTTGAGTGGCGGAACTCAATGATACCTTTGCTTAGTTACTAGATCGAAGAAAATGGAAATGAAATAATTCATTCTTCCCGAGTAGGAATCGAACCCACAAACCCAACGGTTCACCTATAAGTGCAGATGCTGCGCCTTAGTGTGTTTATATTTTTTTAATTTTCATTTCACGCTTTATCCCGCATACAACACTTGCATTTTCCACCACAAATCGAGATTCACGTGTTTAGTTTACAGTTAGTGTTTCATTGGAGCACAATGTTTCCTATAATTTAAATTGAAAAAATTCAAAAATATTATCTTACATATAAAACATAGTTGAGTTAGTCAGTTATTACTTCGAATATTTCAATATTTAAAATTGTAGTTCATGTAATTCTCAGATTATACAAATTCTCGATTAAAACAAAACAAATATGCGGGGACGGAGAAAGCAGGGACTAAGCAACGGAGTGTCTTAACACTAGGTTCCCAAGGTCCCTGCAGTTCACTCTGCCTACCCTGCCATGTGCGGGATAAAGCGTGAAGCTAAAAAAAAAAAAAAGAAAACAAAAAAAAAAATAAATAAACAAATATGCATAATAAAGAGAATTCCAAACAAAAAGCTAACAAAGCTCTCCACTGCCAAACACAAAAATTACTTAATATTTCATACCGATACTAATTTCGCTATCTTAACCCTTTACCGTGGTGCCGTGAAAAATATTGACTCTACAAAAAAAAAAAGAGAAATAATACGCAAAGAAAAACGTCCCAGGCTTAATTGACATTCTTTATGAACGTCAGTCTTGACTCGGGGATATTTTCTAATTAGATATATTTTATGGGTCTTTTTTTCCAAAGCGGGACGAATAAAGGGCTAACATTTGTTTGAAGGGGGGCCAATATTAGCTTTCTTGGTAATCAGGCGGGAAAAAATGGTCGATTAGACCCAGAAAAGACGTAAATTTAAGATCATTGGTGGAGGCTACGTGCGACAACCCCTTCAACCCTGCCGAGGGGTCTTTTAGACCGCGATCTAGAGATATTAAAGGGTAACGTAAATTAGATTAGTAAGTACGAATGCATTGTTCTGCACTTGTTTTGTTTAATCCTATAAATTGACCGTTAGGATTAATAGAAGCTATAGTGCAATAATTAATGACAACAGAATCGAATCCAATTCAAATATTTCTTCATTTTATTGCAGAACTGTCTTATTTTTTTTAAGAGATTTATATTATTTATAAAAATTCATAATATATAATATAAGGTTTTAATGTGAGGCGGAGAATTGAGAATGGAGGTTTAAATATCACTCTTCCTACCTACTTAATAATATGTCCTGTACACTTTCTCTGTCCGTACAATCTGTACTTTTTATTATTTTTTTAGTTTCGCGCTCTATTCCGCACATGGCATACGAACCTAGTGTTAAGACACTCCGTTGCTTAGTCCCTGCTTTCTCCGTCCCTGCTTTCTGCATTTTCGAAGCATTGCGTGTTGAGTGGCAGAACTCAACGCCGCACTTTGCCTAGTTGCCAGACCGAAGAAAATGGAAAAAAAATCCATCTTTCCCGAGTGAGAATCGAACCCACAAACCGTCACGTTTACAGGCAGATGTTTATGCCTCTGCGCCACGACGACCCTCTATTATATATACATATATAATATGTATACATATATATTATGTATAATTAAATAAAAACGCTCCCATTTTGCTTTAACAATCACCTCATATATTCTTTCTCATTAATGTCTTTTTCGAGGCTCGAACGAGACGTTTGTTACTTGCTAATTGAATTCGCGACGAAATATCGTCTAGATTACGAATTTACGACGAAAAAAATTTAAAACTTCGTCGTAACTCGGCTTGAGAAATCCTTATTAAATCCAGCGGGATAAATAAGTTCGTTTGGCGAGTGTTTTTTTTATTTATTTTTAGGGTTCCTTCGTTGTAGAGTGAAAACGACTCGGGTTATATTAGTCACATGATGGTATACGTTGTGTCATTTTATGTCTTTATACCTGACAAATAAGATATAGTAAAAAATGTAGATTGACAAAGCGTTATAAATTAAGAACTAAATTATACTAATTTTATAAATTCAAGCAATTACCAACAAAAATATCGTAAAACTGTTATTTTTATTACAAAAGTAAGTATTTTATTATATAAATCAAGTTATAATGAAAAAAAACTGTGTAAAAGTTAATCGTGTTCGAGTAAACAGTTACGAATTTGACTCTCCTTTAGATATTAGTTTACATTCTTTCGAGATATTAAGTTTTGCCATTCAACACACAATGTCTTAAATATAGATCGAAAGTGGAGAACGGAGTATTTGAACACTAGGTTCTCTCTTTCGGTACCTAGCATAAGTGTTTAAACACTAGATTTTCACCTTCTGTACGTAGCAGGTACATAGAGGTAACGTAGATCCACAATAACTTTCCGTACAAAATTTCATACATAAGTAAATTTAATATTGTACGGAACCGTTATTCTTTTTTAATTCCTTTTTTTTAACAAATTAGTTAACATTTTTCGCGATTTGTATAGCTTAGTGTGTAATTAGTGATTGTCTCTTTTAGCGGAAGCCATTCGTATCGGCGTTGCGATATAATGAAGGGGAATCAAGGGAAATATTTACGGATTAATACCAAATGGTAATACGTATACGGAAGCGGAATGCGATGAGGTATTTTTTTGGGTCTTTTTCTAATAATACTAGCGACCGATTCGCGGCTTTAACTGCTTTTTCATCCTATGTTAGATTTACACTGATATAGTTTAAGTTTTTATATTTAAGTTGTACATATTGAAAAATATACACATAGATGTATATATAAGTCAGCCGTATCCCATGTCAAAATCAGAATATGTTCTTTATAATAATATTTACATACTAAAATGTCATCAGCGAAATTGTTCCACGTGTCTACTAGTAATATATTGACCAAGGGACATATAGTTTCATTGATACATATTTACAGATATATAGATTATATATAAATTTAAATATTCTGGTATTTTAATGTATAAGGGAATAGAAAAAGAAAGTGACAAGACACTCTACTCTCCACTTATCATCAATTTGTTAACCTTGTTTCGAGATAAAATATCATCTCCTTAAGAAATATCGTCTACAACTTGCGTTTCTTCATATAAATTCACTAATCGTATAGAATGGGTATCCCAATATATAAAGCGGTTTCTGACATATGAAGCTAAACGAGGTGGACAGTGAACATACAGCTAATCAAAATCATTTACAAAAGGTGATATGCCGGGAACAGAGTGTCTTAACACTAAGTTCCCTGCTATGACCTGAATAAGCGTGAAGCTAAAATACTAAGGAATAAAATCAAATCTCCGCTTTTACGTAACAAAATCTTTTATATCAAGCATTCGGAGAACGGAATATTTTGACACTACGTTATATATGTACCTTGCATCATATGCAGTTGCAATATTCTTTATATAACATAGTATCATACAATATGTATGCAATAGTAACATATATATTCAACATATACTGCAATACACATCAAACATCTCGTATTCACAAACACATCTCATCTCGTGATAAGCAAAATGGCTGTCGCCGATGAAAAGTAAATACATAAATAAATAGATATGCAAGTTGGATGCGCTGAACAAAGCGATGGTATAGTTGGTTTAGTGTGGATAAGACTAAGTCAATAATAGGTCATAGAAGTTTTGTAGAGAGTGTTTTTTATTTATTTATGAATCCACATGATAACTTTTCTAATAGAGATTTCTTCTAAAAAGCCTTGAATGTGAGATATTGTTTATTAAAGAGATACGGTTTCGGTATATATCATTATTTTATAATTAATAATACATAGATATATACATAAAATAAATAGATATCAGCATATAAAATACATAAGAAACATATATATATATATATATATATATATATATATATATATATATATATATATATATATATATATATATTTATATATATATATATATATATATATATATATATATATATATATATATATATATATATATATATATATATATATATATATATATATATATATATGTATATATATATATATATATATATATATATATATATATATATATATATATATATATTATATATATATATATATATATATATATATATATATATATATATATATATATATATATATATATATATATATATATATATATATATATATATATATATATATATATATATATATATATATATATATATATATATATATATATATATATATTTAAGAAAATGTATTATTCAATCTTAATTTGAAGGTGTTTAAACACAGATTATCAGCGACGATAGATTTAGGGAGCGAGTTCTATAAACGCATTTCTTTTTTTCTTTGAAGGAAACAAAACTGACAAGCTAATTTTTGTATGGTATATGGTTGCAGTCGGCAACCTCTCCCGGAATATGACACATTTCTTTTTCATTCTTTGCGTCTAACAGTTTCAATATATACTTCTTCTTCTTCTTCTTTTCTTTATTTATGGCGTTTCGAGCTTTAATATATATACCATACAAATCTATGACAGTGACATATGTACTTATGTATTTATATTTAAAAAAATTTCACGGCTTCTCTAATTTACTTTTAATTAAATTATTTTTCAAACCAATTATTATCAAATGCGGTTACGGACTTATTTTTATTTATAATATAATTTTTCATAATAATATAATAAATTTCTAGACATTGAGTTTTCAGATGATTGATTCTCCTCTACAGGCTTTGGGACATGGGGCATAGAAGTTTTGGGGCTAAGTATACTTTTTAAAACCTTGCTCTTGTAATCAAGATCATAATTTAGGTACAACTAACTACGCCACAATGATGAATTTTAACCAAAATATTCTAGACGCATTTCCAACGCAGAAACCTTTGATAAACTGTTATCGTCTTGCGTTCAATATGTCATTTGCTATCTACTCTTTCAAATGTCGTGATAATGTTTTATTATCTAATAGAAAATATGTTATGATATTATGTTTACGTTTTTTTATATTTATATATTTTACAGAAAATCATTTTTTTTAAATAAAATTATCATAAAAATATAGTATTATATTTATAGTATATTATGTGAATCACCGATTTTGGCAAAATCCATAATAATCTTTTTAACGTATATGGCATTTACAAATATATGTTGAGACGCTACTGTCACTATATTTATTTATTTTTATAAATTTTTACTTTGAGGAACCGTTAGGTTAAATTATAGAACCACAACATATAGGAACCATAGGGAACCATAGGGATATGGATTACCTTAGGACGTTTTTTTTACATTAGTCTGATTTTGTCTTCATTTTCCACATTTTAATACGTTGCATATTTAGTGGTGTTTCTCAACGTTGCGTTTCATTGTTGCCAGACCGACAGAAATAAAACTAATTCACTTGGCTCAAATAGAAATCGAACTCACAACCCCTCAATTTTACACCCAGACAGCTGCACCTCTGCATCACGACAGTCCTCTAACATTTTTCATATAGCATATATTATTGTATAGAAAATATTTATATATTAATTAATGTTTTATAATATACGGTTATCATAAAATGAAGTATCACGTCCAGTACTTTAAAACATATTTATAGTTTCTTTGAATTTCTTACAAGTGAGTAGTACTTGTGAATGTGTATCTACATACATAACATCGATTGTGTCAATGTTTTATATAATAGGTAATACACACACGCCTACATATAAACAGGGAAATAAAAAAGGAAATTCCAGGGCAACTACAATATTTAGGAAAGTTAACTTCAAAAAAAGGCTTTTAAAAATTATTATATATAGATTACTATTTAAAAAGCGACATGTAATTGGCCATGTGAAAGACAACATATTAAAAACCTTAAAAAAGTAACACTAAGCAACGGAGTGTCTTAACACTAGGTTACCATGGTCTCTGCAGTTCCCTCTGCCTACCCTGCCATGTGCGGGATGAAGCGTGAAGCTAAAAAAAAAGCAACAGCGTTCTTCTTTCTCTTAAATCATTCTGCTTGTTATAGAAACCGCATCAAAATCCGTCGCCTAATTTTAAAAATCTGTTCCTTGAACAGACAGCAGGAAGCGGCGTAGTTTTAGAATAAAAAAGTTGAATATATTGACATGATACCTATTTATTGACTCTAGTAAGTTACCTTCAATGGTTTAAAAGTAGTTTGATCAATATAGTTATAGATTATATTGTAGATTGAATTAAGAAACGTTACTCAACTTAACGATAAAAAGCTGAACTCATAATGATAATTGGAGTGCATATATATACCGTCGTGGCGCAGAGGCGCAACGTCTGCTTGTAATGCGACGGTTTCTGGGTTCGATTCGCAACTACGAAAAGCGCGGCGTTAAGTTCCGCCACTCAACACGCATTGCCTCGAAAAACGGCGTAAAGTGGGGACGGAGTAAAGCAGGGACTAAGCAACAGAGTGTCTTAATACTAGGTTCGTATGGTTCCTGCAGTTCCCTTTGCCTACCCTGCCATGTGTGGGATAAAAAATTGATATATGTATATGTATATACATATATATATATATATATATATATATATATATATATATATATATATATATATATATATATATATATATATATATATATATATATATATATATATATATATATATATATATATATATATATATATATATATATATATATATATATATATATATATATATATATATATATATATATGTATATACATACAACAAATCTAAAGGTATGTCCACACGAAAATAATGGTCGTAGCTCAAACGCAGGCAAACTTTCCTCACAACGTTCGGTGTGAAAACGTTCCGATACAGTTGCTACCTTATACAAATATCCATCTAGCGTGATAGAATGAATGGCTTTTATAATTTATATACTAACATTTATTTTTATTCTCCATCTAGGTGGAGTGGCAGATTTTGTAATAAATAGGTTGGTTGTAGGTTCATAATTCAAACCAACGTTCGTTGTTTTGTTGTGTACCATTGCTATTGTTATGGAACTGCAATATAGTTAGTGTATTGACTCTACGCTGTGACAGATGAGTGACATTTCAAATAATGGATTATTATTAATAAAAATGGCAATAAAAATATTTTTTCAGGCAACTCATTACTTCAATTAATAAAATTAAATATTTGTTTAAATCATAAAATATAACATATACCTATATGTTTCATAATGTTTATGTATACTATCTCTTGGTTCGTACGACGCACAAAATATTTCAAAAAAGAAACTAAACCGACAAAACTAAAGCACAAAAAACTGTTTCAAATTACATTTTTATATACCATTTTTTTATTATATGTTCTTCGCTCTGGCGACTACGCGACCGGCGTTGAGTTCCGTCACTTAACACACAATGCCGTCAAAAGCGGAAAGTGGCAAGTGTCTTAACACTAGGTGCCTTCAGGTTCCCTCTGCCTACTCTGTTATATGCGGGATAAAGCGTGAAGCAGACGACAAAACAATAAAGAAAAATATTTAAATAGAAATTTCCTATAATATTTACAAATTAATAGCAATTATAAATCACGAGTGAATCGCTACAATTTACAATTTTTAACATCACGTTGCATGAAAGCCGAAAATAAAATGTTCTGACACTATTTTCCAGCTGATTAACCTAAAAAAAAAAATTAGTACATTAAGTGAAGTATTTAGTAAAAACCATTTAAAATGTACCATATCGTAACAAAGAAATGCAGAGAACCAAGTGATGATTCACTTTAAGTGTTAAAATTATCAATTTCCGTTTCCGGTTGCCGCAACTGTAACTAATTAGTTATTATTGTACTTAAGACTACTTAACGTATAAACAAAAGTTAACAATAATATTATTTTGTTGCTGTCATGACGCTGTGAGATATTGTCTGAAACTGACTGACACTGACTAACAGTGACTGACATTGACTTATAATGACTGACTGTGACTGACACCAACTAACTGTGAATGACACGGAATGACAGTAAAAAGTTTTAAGAATTTTGAGGCGTTTAGTTTCTCCACTCGTGATGCAGTAGTGTATTGGAAATTGAAATACTCGTATGGATAACTGAAATTAGATAACTGTAAGTTCAATTTCCTGGAAAAATTACAAAGCTGCTCTATGATCTATAACTAAATTTATTTTATCAAATTTTTTGTTTAAGGGTCTCAAAAAAAAGGTGCATCTCATTTATTCTAAGGCAATTATTATATTATATCACTTCACTAAAATTAAATGGTTCTCTACTCAAAAAGTTTCCAATTCAAATGTAAGGCGGAGAACAAAGAGTTTAAACACTACAGATTAAAATTCTCTATTCGTTTTTCTATACAATATCTAGTCTAGTCAAACTCCTTATAAAATACCAGAAAAATCATAGCATTTGGTCTTACAGCATATAAATCAGAAATACACTATGCAATTTGGATTCATCGTTGTTATCTAACGATGTATATAGGTCGATTCATTGCTCCAATCATATCATAAACGATTGCTATTGATAGTTCACTTGACAACTTCCTTCGCATATATATATATATATATATATATATATATATATATATATATATATATATATATATATATATATATATATATATATATATATATATATATATATATATATATATATATATATATATATATATATATATATATATATATATATATATATATATATATATATATATATATATATATATATATATATATATATATATATATATATATATAATATGTATAAAGATCTCTGTGGCGCAGAGGCAGCAACCGCCTGTAAAAACGATAGTTTATGATTTCAATTCCCATTCGGAAATAATGAATTACTTTCATTTTCTTCGCTCTGGCATAATAAGGCAAAGCGCGGCGTTGAGTTACGTCATTATATTCTACATTTTATATTAAGTGTGTAAATATAAATATATATACAATATCTTCATATGGAAAATATTTAGAAAATTACATCTTAAACGATAAAATCGTGGACGAAAATGTCTAAAAAACTCAAAGGACTAATCCGCAATTTATTAAATCATCGGCAAGCAAAGGAAGGAATTACGATCCCGAAATATCCCTTTGTGTATTGAGATGCACTTAATCGTTTGAAAGCACAGCATCCGGCGCTCATCTTAATTCGTCGTCTATAATACCTTTCATGTACATTCAATTAGAGGCAATCGCTCGAACGTTTGTGATATAAAATATGTAAATTTCTCTTTATGAATTTGTGATATCTTGGCGGAATAGGACAGATTGATTCAATATAATATATTCTTTATACATAATAGACTTTTACAAGGACTTTGAACTTGTGAACTTCTTTCCCATTCTTACTTCACTCATTCTGCCGACGTACCCAAACCATCTCAGCGTGTTATGTGTTTAATTTCCCACCATTCTTGCATCTTAAACCTTAGAAGTAATCAAGAGCTTTTAAAAATGAGCTCTCTTTTTTCTTCTAATTTATTTTGAATTTGTATGAGTTGATTAACTACAACCTCTCACAGTAGATTAGACTATATATTATGAAGTATAGCCTATAATAGGCTATAACTTTTATTGATAAAATAGTATAAAACTTTTTCAATACAAATTGCTACTTTCTTAGATTAGCGTGTTTAATCAAACGAATTCATCTACTTAAAATATGTAAACCAAACAACTAATTAATGAATATATAATATTTTTTCATTACAGATTCAAAATGCCGCCTTCTAAGGACCACAACGCGAAATACTCTTACAATCGTTCATTTTCCAGTGAGTTGTTCTATATTAATTCTAAACGAGTTTTTTGTAGCCTAGTAATATTTTACCCTCTAGGTAGTTTTGACAAAGGCAGCGTTGGAGCGCGTCAGATACATACTGTATATATAAACTATATCTGATAAAAAAAATATATATATATATATATATATATATATATATATATATATATATATATATATATATATATATATATATATATATATATATATATATATATATATATATATATATATATATATATATATATATATATATATATATATATATATATATATATATATATATATATATAAAAATATTTTACATGTCACATTATAACATGATATTCAAAAATTCCAGATGGCGTATCAATGTCAGCAAAAGTCTACCACCCGGCTACGAACCTGTTACCACCTTCCCCACCACAGTCACCTACTGGAATCGCGCCAGCGTTCTCCAATCGCACAGCGCCTACATTTGGTCGCCAGAACAGCCAAAGTAATGGCAAGTAACAATGAAAAAATATGGATTTTCAAGAGGATTGTTTATTCAAAAAAGTATAGATCGCTATATCTGTACCGAGATGCCAATAGAAAACGAAACATGGCTAAGTAATATTTATTAAAGAAGGGTGAGAAAGCTTTTACTTGATAGTGGAGGCTGAAAAGCTTTAAAATGTATTTAAATTTAGATACTTATGGACAAAAATTAACTGGAAGTGGATAAGTGAACAAAAGGCAAGAAATATTAGAAATCCTTTGATATTAGGTCAGAAAGGCCAGAACCTATATACAGCGTAGAAGATGATACTGTTATATAAAAAGACACGGAGAAAATAAAAAGATAACTTGAAAGATGCAAGCGATAAGACAAGATAAGATAAGATGTAGAAGTAATATCAACTCCTTAATCCTACATAACATCTTGAGTATGTGTTACGCGTACTTTTCCAGTTTTGTTCAATATTTGTATTTCCGAGTTGTGAATTGAAATAAAAATGTTTGATTTGTAACAAAATTTAAAACATTTTTTTGCAATTTAAATATAAAATTATATAAAACGTATGTGAGACCTTATTTCTACCCGTCCCCATAAGCCCCTAACACTACTCAGTGAACTAATATGACATTTCTTTTGTAGGTTCTTCAGGCTTTAACCCCCTTATAGCTGGGTAGGCAAGGGAAACCATAGGAACCATGGGAACCTAGTATTAAGACATCTCGCTCCTGCTTTGCGCCTTTTCGTGGCGTTATGTTAAGTGGCGGAACCCAACGCCGCGCTTTGCCTAGTTGCCAGAGAAAAAAATAGAAAATGAAAAATATCCATCTTCCACCAGTAGGAATCGAACCCACAAACTGTCGGGGTACAGGCAGACGCTACGCCTCTACGCCACGACGATCCTCATATTTATTATGATCGCATAATTTAGTTTAGGCAACTTGTAGGTATAGGCAACTTACATATGTAAATCATAAGTGATAATTTATTTATGTAAGTGTGAACGGAGGGTTTGAACACTAAGGGTCTCCGTCCATCATGCTGTATGCAAAAGGCGTAAAACGATGAAATTATTTATAGATTTGTGCATTTTATATTTAAAAGTGGTTCGCTTTTTTCTTGAAACTTACAGAAAATGGAGAATGGAGAAAAATTAATGATTCTCCCTATCTCTCTCTCTTAGTCTCTCTATCTTAAAAATGGTTAAGAATATTTTATCAAAAATAAAACATCTTAAGCGTATACAAACGTCAAATGTTATTATTACTTATATGTAGTTTATAAATAAATTAATTCAATTAATTGGGATATCACAACAAGTACCAATGTGTCTCTGATAGCAGCCTATCAAGATATACAATCGTTATCAAAATAAATATAACATAATATACTAAAATATCTTTACAAATAAAAAGATCGAACACTTTTATACATGTACTTGTATATAGTAAATGAAAATAATAAAGAAGTAAAAAATGTTATAATATGTCATAATATTTCGAGGAACGGAGTGTCTTAACACTAGGTTCCCATGGTTCCTGCGGTTTCCTCCGCCTACCCTGCTATGAGCGAGATAAAGCGTGTTTAAATATTATTATATATTCTTTATTGCATGTGAAGAAATAAAAAATATTACATTTAATACAGAAAAAGTATGCCAATGCTTATCTTTAAAAAATGTCTCTTGCAGCCAACCAGTGGAAGTGAATGAGTACCAAACAACGGGATTAAACACAATGCAATAAATAACATGAAACAAAACATATTTAAAAATTTATAAAATAGTATATACATACATATCACTATATTTATAAATTCATACTTAAGTATATACATAGTTCATATATCCAACATACATAAACATATACATATATATACCTATATTAAAATTTATAACATATATACGTATGTAGATACATTTTTTTAGCTTCACGCTTTATCCCGCACATGGCAGGGTAGGCAGAGAGAACTGCAGGAACCATTTAAACCTAGTGTTAAGACACTCCGTTGCTTAGTTATGCTTTCTCCATCCCCGCTTTACATTTTTAGGTTCAAATTTTAATCTATAATAGTGTTTACATAATTTGTTTTTTTGTTTGTTTAAAGAACTATTGGTTCTTATAAAAAAAGATATTGCATTGCTAAATTCCGGTCTATATATCAAAAATACTACAATTTACATATTAATATAATCGTTGCCATAGAAACCAACTTGCTGTCAGTTACCTCGATTACTTCAGATGTCATTTTTAATATAAAATTAATAGTTATTTACATTTGACCAGCGGAAGCTGCAGTCAAAATCAAATAGTCAAAGGTTCGTCTGCTACTTTTCAACTTTTTTAAGCCAGCGTTTAATTTATTTTACACAAATATTACTTATTTTTTACTCAAATAGAAATTGATAGTTTCGTTCTGTAACTCTTGCTAAAGGTGGAAAATGATATAAATTAAAAATGCCCCGAGACGGAATCGAACCGACAAATGCAACGTTTACAGTAATACGTCATCAAACTATGCGACCGTGTCCACTAAATATTATTCGCTTTATATCGTAAAAATGTACTATATACAATAAGCCGTCGTAGCTTAGCTACACAGCATCTCATTTCTCCATCTCTCCATCTAATGAGAAGAAAAAGCTGCGTAGACCACTCGGAGATATTACATTTCGAAAAATAGGGAGTGGTGGAGGTAGTGTTGTAACACTATGTTTCCTCCATCTATACCGCTATGTGCAGTTGATCCTCTAAGACAACTGTCGCGTAATGACCTGTCTTTCCGAAGAACGAGGCTACCATCTTTTTTCCAACACTTCGACCTCTCTTCACTTTAGTTGGCAACTCTTCGGAAGGAAACACCCACTGAGCAGACTGTCTTTTGGTTTCCGGATCATAACAGTAAATCCAGCTTTCGTCACCCGTTAGTATGTCGAACACAGCATTTGAGTCACCTCCGTTAAATTTTTGGATCATTTCTCGGCACCAATCAACACGGCGGAGTTTTTGAGCATCGGTCAAATTATGCGGTATCCAGCGGGCACAAAGCTTCCTGACCGCTAAATGTTCATGGAGGATTTTGTGCACTTGATTCATACCTATGCCTAGACTTGTCCGAATCTGCTGATAGGTCACTCTTTTGTCAGTCTCTATCATACGCCGCACAACACTGATATTATCTTCAGTCGTCGCTGTAGAAGGCCGTCCCTCACGCAAATCATCGGTGAGATTAGTTCGACCACGTTTGAATTCATTAAACCAGTTGTAAAATGTGGCACGAGATGGGGCTTCATCGTGAAAAGCCAATCGAAGTCTATCATTACTTTCTTGTTGACTTATATGACATCGAAAGTCATAAAAAATCATTGCACGAAAATTTTCTCGGCTTAAATTCATTCTGACGTGCACAGACAATTTTCAATTTGCCGCCAAATCGTAAAACAAATGACAAATGAATGAAATGTATACTCAATATTATTGGTAAAGAGTTCTATTTTCAAAATTTAAACTTACTTTTTTAATATAATGCTTTTAAGTTGCCAATTCTAAAAACTTTCAGTTTGACCCTCGTATATGAACTATGTATATACTTAGTATGAATTTATAAATATAGTGATATGTAGGTATGTATGTATATACTATTTTATAATTTTTTAAATATGTTTTGTTTCATGTTATTTACTGCATTGTGTTTAATCCCGTTGTTTGGCACTCATTCACTTCCGTGGTAGCTTAGCTACACAGCTCCATCTCTCCATCTAATGAGAAGAAAAAGTTGCGTTGAGTTCCACCACTAGGAGACATTATATATTGAAAAGTGGGGAGTAGGGGAGGTAGTGACTCAACATTATGTTCCCTCCATCTATCCCGCTATGTGCGGGATAAAGCGTGAAGCTGTGACAGTAAACTTTTAGTCTAGGTTGATTATTTCGTGTATTTTGTACCGAACCTAATTGTGTAATAGTTGCTATTAAACTATGACTACGTCGTTACACAACTAAATGAATATAGTTATTAAGTGAAAGTTGAAATGATACTTCTGATATGCCAAAACGATTTATTTTGGGGAAATACGAATTTTTTTACGTCACGTGTAATTATTTTTTACTATAACACTATGTTTATACCATATTAGTCATATTTCGTAACTAAATATTATGTAAGTTTGATTTGGACGTTAAGTTTTTGTTAGTAAGATCTTAGCTCAAAGGTTTGCTCTTAACTTATTATAATTAACAACTCAATATGAAATTAATAATTTAAACGTTTAACTGGAAGAAAGCATATTTTAAAATAAAAATGTTTTAGATTTCATTGAATTTCTTTAACCTAGTTAACATTTTTGACAGCTTTTTTGGGGTTCTAGTAGCGCCATCTATACAATATTAATGGAAATTTATGAAGGAATCAATAATTCAACGACATAGTTCTTACTGCTATCAAGAGATGGCACTTTAGATCATTAATTTTATACGTGTATTATATATTTTACAATATATTTTAATTTCAAAACTTATTTATCTTTATTTTTAGGTTAAAATTTATCTAAAACCTAAAATCCAATTTAAAAAAATAAAAACAGACATAAGAACTCACTATATTCCTTTAATATATGGTTAAATAGTTTGTGTATAGTTATTAATGTTATAATTCTACATAAAAACACTAAAAGATAATAAAATAGCTCCGCCATCTAACGATAACTTTCTGAACTATTGGAACAAATCCAATAATCAATATGTCACTCTTAAACAGTTCTATTATAATATTATAGATGGCGCTACTAACATACATATCAGTTTTTAGATTCTATAAAATAGTAGACTTAATAATTAAAACATATTATTTAATAATTAAGATTAAATAATTAAATCATATTATTTGGCGCATTTGACTGTAAAATCAACGATTGTGGAAACGATATACACCAGGAGAAAGGAATAATTTACCACTAGTTTCTGAAGATAACACTCACTTTGTCTGATTGAACACGCCATGTCTCAGAAAGCGGGGATCAGATATAAAAAAGGTAGGAAAAACTAAACGCAGAGTGTTTTGACACTAAATTTTCCTCTCTGCATATCCCATTGTACGAAAATATCGCTCATATATACAGCAGAGAGTTGTATTATAAATTGAGAAGAAACAACTTAGCGTTCCATGGATTCACCGTGCGGTTGCCGGGTCCATTGTGTTGTAGGAAGAGGACTTGCGACCCAAGTGTAGGTTTAAAGGGCCCCTTTAAAATGTATTAACGCTCACCTTCACTGTCCGAGCTCCTCCCACTACCTAACCAAAAAGAAAGTATGTAAAATGTAGACAAAAATACAGAAATATCATTAGCAAAGGTGGACTTATTTTTCTTTTAAGAAATTTTTTGTAGCCAACCTAAGAAAGTGGATGAAAGCAGTACGTAGCGAGAACACAGATAATATATAATAAGTCAATATACATACATACATATGCATAAGTAAATAGACATAATTAGAATTATGTAGAAACGAAAAATATTACATACAATAAATAAATAAGGACTGCGTCTGTATAGTATTTAAATAACAATAAAATTCTTATACATAACTTTTTCTTTATTATATAATCATATTGCAGGGTAGGCAGAGGGAACTGCAGGAACCGTATGAACCTAGTGTTAAGACACTCCGTTGCTTAGTCCCTGCTTTTTCCGTCCCCGCTTTAACTTCAATATAAAATAACTAGATTACTATTAACAAATGTCTAAAACTATGGTGGAGTTGTGGGATGTTAAAACATTTTCTAATTTCCGGCACTAATATTACAAATGTGCGGCGTGAAATTCCGCCACTCAATATACAATGTCTCGAATTCAAGAGGAAAAGCAGAGGGCAGAGTATTTGGCACTAAGTTTTCTTTCCTGCTATGCGGGTTAAAGCGTGAAATAAAAATTCTAAGACGCTCACATACAAGCGAAGGTGTTTTAAAGTAATTTTTAAACTCACTTTTATAGCACTTTCCTTTTAAGAGCGATCATAATCAAAAAATTTTGGGGCCATTTTTCTAAACTTTCATATTTATCGCCTATAAATATATCTTCGGGGCATTGTTTTGGAAGAACAGATACGGTTTCCATTTAAAGTGTTGTTCGTAAATTTATGACGTTTGAACGTTTTTAATTACTTACTTGCTTTCAGGATCCAGATTGTTATCGAGATTGTAAGAAAGTTTGGTTATAAATCTAATTTTTTAGCTTTAGCGGAACCCAGCTTCTGCATACAATGGAATAGGCCTAGGCCTGATGCTACGAGAATATGTTCTTAATCTTTATATTGATTTACGGAACTTAACACCGTAAAATATCTTGTCACTAGTGCGTAGATATGAAAGTAATTTATTTCAATAAATGGAAATAAAATGAGAAATGCTGTGTGATTATGCCAAAATGGACTCATTACAATTTTTGAATAATTTGGCCATACATGATTCATACAAAAATATTATAGTGTTATTTATTATAAGATATTATAAAATTTTCTTATATCAATAGCAGTATTTTCCTATTTTTTTTTAAATATAGGTGAAGATTAAGGAGCAGGAGCAACTGGATGCAGGCAGCGCTGACTAATCGTCTTAGACATCCTTAGAGAAACATCTCTAGCAGACGTTGAAAGGTCTTGGAAAACTTTCCTCTTTGGTGGTGGACATCGGTTTGTTAACATTACTCGAAAGGCTTAGGCTCGAAAAAGGCGGAAAGTGGGGACGGAAAAAAGCAGGGACTAAAGCAACGGAGTGTCTTAACACTAGTTTCATATGGTTCCTGCAGTTCCCTCTCCCTACCCTGCCATGTGCGGGATAAAAGCGTAAAGAATAAAAAAAAACATAATAGATCTACATATTTACGCCAAATCACTAATTTTATAAAATTCGAAGTCATAATTTTTCTTACAATTTATAAATAATGACCATAATAATATTCCTCACATCATCACACGTACATTGCATGATGTCTTGCATTTTCTATTATTAGACGCTCCTCTTAGATCATTGACTAAATATAGAAATGAACAAGTGTCATCAATCGATGTATGTGATTTAGTTGATAACGGCGCTACATAATAAGGCCGGGGCGTATGTCAATTGATTCGTGATTGGGAAGCATTGGTACAGGTGACTGAATTAGTTTTATAGTCTGTTTAAGATGTTTGATAATTGTTTTTTGTGGGTAAGAAGAAGAAATATTTTGTACTTCGAGCTTCATAGCTTTATCATTTCCTTTAAAATTCATATAAATTGTAAAGCTCTACTGTAATAGTTTTAGGGTGTTATAAGTTCCATTTTAAAGCTTAAAGGATGAAGTGATTTAAAGTTACATATGGGATTTTGGTAATTATTTAAATGTAACGAACTCGATGGAACGAAATAGTATATTAACTAATAGATAATAATGTAAAACAGACGGTTTTCCTCAGTGTACGCAGAGGGAGAAACAGGGAGAGAGTAGAGGTGTAGTGTTAAGACACCAACTTTACGCTCAATTTTCATGGCAATGTGTGTAGAGTGGCTCATTCTCTTTAAATTATTCTCTCCTAGTGGGAATCGAATCTATAAACTTTGCGTTTACAGACAGACGCTTTGCTGCTGCAACACGACAATATCACAAAATAGTGATAACACACTCTCATATACACTCTAAACTTTGCAAGAAATATTTCTAAGCGAAAAATCAAGCGTTGTCACTTCTCTCTCTTTAATTCGTTATGAAAAAATCTTGGAGGAAAGCTAGGAAGGAGAAAGCAGAGACTAAGCAACGGAGTGTTTTAACACTAGGTTCATATGGTTCCAAAGCGTGAAGCCAAAAAAAAATTGGAGATTTTGGCACAGAATTTGACTATATAAAAATTATCAAAATGGTATATATTTTCTATAATAATCTATATATAATGTAAATTAGGTCATGTTTGGTTCTCACAACAATTGACAGCCGGCGCCAGCGTATTTGGGACTCGTCACTTGAGTCACTTGTCGCGTTAGTGATATTGACAAATTAATAATAAAATCATTATTTAAGTAACCTTCTTTTTTTGTCTTCTTTTATATTTTTTGTATTGTTTCAAATTATGAGGAGCGTCGTGGCGCAAAGGCTTTACCAAACACGATGGCTTGTGGATTCGATTCCCACTCAGGGAATATGGATTTTTCTGTTTCCATTTTCTTCACTCTGGCAACAAGGCAAAGTACGGCATTGAGTTCTGCCACTTAACACGCAATGCCTCGAGCGGGGACGATGAAACAAAGTGTCTTAACACTAGGTTCATATGGTTCCTGCAGCTCCTACCGTGCAAGATGCGGGATACAGCGTGAAGCTATTTCAAATTATACAAATTAAGTATTAAGACTCAAAGAATTAATAATAATTTGCTAAGTTATATAGGTAACTGGGTAAAAACTAAAAATATTTTTATGATTTGTTAAGTGTTAGTCTACACTAAGGATAGAAAAATACTTAAAAAACCATCCAAAAATGCACTACTAAGCCATGCGTTCTTCATATCGTTGGGTCGAAATTCTTATAGGCTTTTTAAAACTTTTTTTTTATAGCTTCACGCTTTATATCCCGTATATTGCAGGGTAGGCCGATGGAACTGCAGGGACCTTATGAATCTAGTGTTAAGACACTCCGTTGTTTAGTCCCTGCTTTCTTCGTCCCCGCTTTCCACCTTTTTCGAGGCATTGCGTGTTGAGTGGTGGAACTCAACGCCGCGCTTTGCCTAGTTTCCAGAGCGAAGTAAATGGAAATAGAAAAATCCATCTTCCCCGAGTGGGAATCGAACCATCAAACTGTCGCGTTTACAGGCAGACGCTTAGATACGCCTCTGCGCCACGATGTTCCTCTAACCACACTATAATAACCAAAAGTTTTCGTCAAGTGCGATCGGATTTGCGAAACGAAGGTTCTGCTCCAATTAAGTTTAAGAGTTGGAGAGAGTGAATTTAATTTTAAAAGTATGGTCTATATGCTTACTAGTTTTTATTAAATGAACTGCAGATTTAAGGTGACGAAGAAAGCAGGGACTAAGCAACGGAGTGTCTTAACACTAGGTTCCAATAGTTCCTGCAGCTTCCCCTGCCTACTCTGCCATGTGGGATAAAGCGTGAAGCTAAAAAAAATTTTTGAACAAATAATGGGTTCAAATTAGTAGTATATTTGTTACATAGAAGTCTGTCACTGCTCTATTAGTAAAAACGCAAAAGTTAGTAGCAATTACGATTGAACGGGAATATGAGTCATTGTTTGTTACTAAATAAAACGATTGACTAGTTGTCCATATCACGTGAGAATAATATATCGTGGAAGTTTAATTAGCGTATTGTGCTTAATATATATATATATATATATATATATATATATATATATATATATATATATATATATATATATATATATATATATATATATATATATATATATATATATATATATATATATATATATATATATATATATATAATATATATATATATATATATATATATATATATATATATATATATATATATATATATATATATATATATATATATATATATATATATATATATATATATATATATATATATATATATATATATATATATATATATATATATATATATATATATATATATATATATATATATATATATATATATATATATATATATATATATATATATATATATATATATATATATATATATATATATATATATATATATATATATATATATAATGTTGTACGTACAATTACATATATTTAAATTTTTGAACCTAGTGTCAACACTAGGTTCAAAAATTTAAATATCTAGTGTCTCAAGACACTCAGTTTCCCAAACGGTGACTTTAATTATTTTCATAGATACACTTTAATTATATTCATATTTTAATTGATAGCAACTAGAAAAAAGCACAGCGTTGAATTTCGACTGTCAAAATGACTCAATAAACCGAAAATTGCACGAAAATCGGGAACTGGAGTGTTTTGACTCTTGTTCATATGCGGTTCAATTTAATTAAAATACTTATATAGTTAAGAATTATTTTATTGCTTGCTAAGCTAACAAATATTTTTTCCTTACAAACTTAAATAAAACGAACGAATTTGAACCCGCGACCCTCCGTTATAACAATTCCTTCTAATACATTGAATCTCTAATCATTTTACCTCAAATGTCAAATATGGACGTCAAAAATCACACAAAAACACACATAAAGCAATAATAACCGATACAAAATTACAATAACAACAGTGAAATGCAAAAAGCCGACGCGACCGCAACTATTGGCGCGCCTGCAATTGACAGCGCCGCTCAATTTATGGGCCGCACTGTCTACCGGCGTATGTGGGGGTGTAGAGTTGCTAGAAGGGTATGTAATGAATTTTTTTTATTTTTTTTTAAATATTTTCTATACTAGATGATAAGTGGTTTAATTAAAGTATAATAATTAAAAAATAATGCAAATTTTCTACACAATGTCATAATTGAGCAGGTTTTTTTTAAATTAACGAATAGAAAACGAATAGAAAGAGGACCGTCGTGGCGCAGAGGCGCAACGTCTGCCTGTAACGCGACGGTTACTGGGTTCGATCCCCAGTCGGAGAAGATGGATTTTTCTATTTCCATTTTCTTCGCTCTGGCATCTAAGGCAAAGCGCGGCGTTGAGTTCCGCCACTCAACACGCAATGCCTCGAAAACGGCGGAAAGTGGAGACGGAGTAAGCAGGGACTAACTAACGGAGTGTCTTAACATTAGGTTCTTATGGTTCCTGCAGTTCCCTCTGCCTACCCTGCCATGTGTGGGATAAAGCGTGAAGCTAAAAAAAAAAAAAAAAACAATAGAAAAAAAATATTTCTTCACAAAAGTAATTCCATAAATTATTTATTATTTTTTTTTGTTGGCATTAGATAAAGATAGATGGATGGATATTGGTTACACAGTGACAGGGTGGCAAATTTACCAAATAAGTTATTAATTATACGCCACTTAACACGCAATGCCTCGAAAAAGACGAAAAGCGTGGACGGAGAAAGCAGGGACTAAGCAACGGAGTGTCTTAACACTAGGTTCATACGGTTCCTGCAGTTCCCTCTGCCTACCCTGCAATATGCGGGATAAAGCTTGAAGCTAAAAAAGAATAAAAAAAATTGTCTCTATAATTTTGACGTCGGATATGATTAGAAAAATATATTAAAATATATATAGAAGTATAAAGTGTCATTAAAAATAATTAAAGCCCTTCCATACAAACTCTTTCCGTGTAACAATCCTGTATTTAATTAATTCTCACATTGGAATAGTGTGAATTTTGACTGCAACTGAAGCCAATGTTATTTGTTTTGTCGTTTTAAATTAACGCGCGCCGTGTGTTGATCGCCTCGATGATGATAGGTGTTCGACGTTTTACAATTGTATTGAAAATTTGTATTTTTTTAACTTAAGCTTAAGCGGGGACGGAGAAAGTAGGGATTAAGCAACGGAGTGTCTTAACACTAGGTTCCTATATTTTCAGCAGTTTCCTCTGCCTACTCTGCAATAGGCGGGATAAAGCGTGAAGCTAAGAAAAGCTTGAAATAATAATGAAGAAAGAAGAGTATATAGTGTCCAAACACTGTACATTACATTATAGTACGTTTAGTTTCTTGCTTGATTTTTCTTAGTATCTCTTTTTATGTCTTCAGTGACTCTTTATTCTGTACATAGCAGGGTAGGCAGAGGGAATGGCAGGAATTATGGAAACCTAATGTTTAGACACTCCGCTTTCCGCGTTTCTTTCGAGGCATTGCGTGTTGAGTGGCGGAAGTCATCGCCGCGCTTTGCCTTGTCGCTAGAGCGAATAAAAAGGATACGAAAAAACTCATCTTCCCCGAGTGGGAATCGAACCCATAAACCGCATAAATAGACATTCTTTACGCTTCTGCGCCACAATGGTCCTCTTTTTTTTTATTAGGTTTTACATATAATCTACGTTGATTATATTTAGTGAAATTAATTTCACTATATATAATTCAAGAATATGATGTTTTTTTTTTAGCTTTATGATGCATATAGCAGGAGAGGCAGAAGGAATTTAGACTTCACGAATTCTATAAATCTAAATAAATATATATAGTAGTATCAAATTCATATGGTTTAATCATATTCATATTATGGGTTCGATTCCCATACGAGGGAGATGGATTTTTTTGTTTCCATTTTTTTCGCACTGACTGAGCATAGCGCTGCGTCGAGTTCCGCTAGCACGCAATGCCTCAAAAAGACGGAAAGCGAGGAATGGAGTGCTTTAACACTATATTCTCACAGTTCCTGCAGTTCCCTTCTCCTACACTGCTATATGCAAAAAAGAAGAAAACATTCATATTGTAAAACAAAATTCATATCTTAATCCCTAACTATAGAAGATAATTTAGGTCAAATATTACATATACACAAATTCTAAAATGATTTCAGGCTATAATTTCAAAGAAAAAAAATTAAAAATGTACCCAAACGTAAAATAAAAAACACCCCACTTTTTTAGGGGATCGAAGTACCATAGAGTAAATTGCCTCATTGGTTATTTATATTCAATTAGAGGATAGCTAATTATTTCGCAGCTTATCTCGGATGATTTATCTTAGCTAATTTTTTAAGATCGGTTTTTTAATTATTACTGTCGCGCCGATTCGATTTATCTTGTTAATTAAATTAGATCTTCACAGCATCCATGATGGCGACTTAATGAGATATTGAGTTGTATGGAAACTAGTCTTGGCTTTTTTTGGCGAATTTAACTTATTTTATTTTATGTTTTTCATATGGAAATATAAAAGGTGTCTAAATTTTTGAATTTGAGAAAATAAAATGATTTTTATTGTATATAAAAATCCAGATAAATTAAAAACACATTCACACCAATTTAAAAAATCATTAAGACCCTGTAGTTACTGAGCGTGGACATTTGTTAATGTGCGAATTACATTTAATATGGAGTTAATGATTTTTTTTCAATCAGATATAAAGAATTCCACTTGTAATTTATTTAAGTCTCTAAAAGGATTATTAGAGAAAGAATGTATATAAATATATTTTTATCGCTTGATGCCAATTATCTCATATAGGAAAGTAGGCAGAGGAAATCTAGTGTTACGACTCTCCGTTCTTCATTTTTCGCTTTTCGAGATATTGTGTAAAGTGGCGGGGCTGTATGCCGCGTTGTTTTCTTACCAGCTGCCTTGGTTTTGCCTTTTTATGTAAAAACTTAATCTACAATATTTGAGGTCATTAGATATTGAATATGTATCAGTCATTTAGTTATGCGAGCGAAGCCCTATGTAAAACTTAGTATAATATATAAATAAAATATACACTTGAAATCATCATAATATATATAGAGTAACAATAATACATGTAGAAGCTTAATATTTAAAAAATTTCATACACACATTACGTAAAGATGAGATGAAAAATTCGTTAGTTTTCCACAAAGGCTAACCACTTTGCATTTTTAAAACCCCCTACTTTTGGTACATTAACATCTTTATAAGAGGGGAGGCAGAGACGGGTGTATTACCTAGTGAAGGCATCAGATATGAATCTTTAATTTTCCAAATTTATTAAAACGCTAAGCGAACTCCACGTTCAAACAGCAATATTTTTAACGACGGAGGTTAGTCATAGTGATGGTCCATATCGATAAAATATTTATGCAAAATGTATGCAAAATATTATATATCGGTATTTTAGAACATATAGCATATATATCGAGAAGCTGGTCTATAAATCGATTTTATCACGGTACAATCGAGTAAAAATTGAATTTACAATTATTATATAACCAGTCAATTGTATTGGAATTAAAAGCTTAATTAATCGATTGTGTTACTATTAATTGAAGTTAAAATTAAATTTACAAGTATTCATAAGCAGTCAATTATTTTAGAATTAAAAAAAAAAACTAGCATAACCTTAGACCTGAGGTCTAGAATCAATTCTAGATCAATATATAATAATTGAATGATAACAATTTATATGGGGCAAGTTTATCGAACAATCAACCGATGATGTCATATTGGCTCGTCGAACTCGTCGTCTGTTTCCATTGTATCTTATATACAGATATAATCACTGTACGCTATTATTGTAGGTTCGATTCTTACTTGAAGTATTTTCCCTCTTCAATTTATATATAGTATGACATTAGGTTTTACGTCTCTAAAATTGTGTCACAGGCTGTGGTGTAGAACAAGAGAAGTTTTTATCAAATTAAATGAAAATTAGGTCATATATTTTTAAGTCGTTGCTTAAATATCGTATTTTATTTAATAACACAGTACTATTTAACGAATTAAGCAGGTATTTATCACCGAAGTAGATATAATAAGTAGATCTGTACTATTATTATTGGATACGAATTTGTATAATTCGCTTATCCCAGAAACGGATATATAGTCCATTATACATTCTATTTATCAATGATAAGCTATTTACGATAGCCTATAGGCTATAGGCTATAGGCTATATTATATCACGTCAATTGTATCAAAATAAACAATTTTTTACATTTAAATTAGAACTATTAACAATTTTTAAAGGTATTTAAAATATATACGATAATGAAAACAGTGTAATAGACAGATTGATTGTATAGTATTGTACACCCATCAATTTGTGCATTTAACATATTGTCGTCGCATTGTTCTGAGATCGAGTCATCGCCTTCATCACTACTTAGTGTATAATCAATATCTAATAATAGACTTATGTAATACTGCCTAGATTTTGTTTCAATGTTAGCTATAATGTACTTAGTTTTGTTGTTTTTATACTGTTACTATCCCTGCCTGTAAGCACAATGGTTTGTGGGTTCGATTCCCAAGAGAGGAGGATGGATTATACCATTTCCGTTTTTTTTACTCTGCCAACTATACCTAGTAGCGCAGCATGGAGCTCTGCCACCCAACACGTAATGTCTCGAAACACGTAAAGTGGGGAACGGTGTGTCTTAACAATGGATTTCCACAGTTCCTGCGGTTTCCTCTGCCTAGCCAACTATAATCAGGATAAAGTGTGAAGCACAAAAAAATAATTAATAAAACTATTATACAGTTTTTTTTAGCTTCACGCGTTATCCCGCACATGGCAGGGTAGGCAGAGGGAACTGCAGGAACCATACGAACCTAGTGTTAAGATACTCCGTTACTTAGTCCCTGCTTACACCGTTCCCGCTTTCCGCCGTTTTCGAGGCATTGCTTGTTGAGTGGCGGAACTCAACGCCGCGCTTTGTCTTAGTTGCCAGAGCGAAGAAAATGGAAATAGAAAATTTTTTTTTACAGTTTCTTTTTTTTCAGTACTTAGTTATATATATCTAGTTCTATTCTCAATACAAAAATTATCAATATAGAATTTTGGTCAAAAAGCACAACATATCGTTAAGATCTGAAATTCAACGTTTAATACGTTGAATTTCAGATCTTGATTTTCTTTGTTTCAACTGCGAAGTAGACTCTCTTTTATAAGTATAAGTGGAAGATATAGATATAATTTAGACAGACATCATCGTAGTTGTTGTTATTTACCTTATAGTAAAGATAAGTAACACTAACATCAGTAGCTCAAAAGGGCCAGTCTCGAACCGGATAATTACCACGTTCTCACAGAACACCGTCGTGAAACAGCAGCATATTAATGCTGCTGTGTTTCTTCAGAGTGAGTGAGAGTCCCGGAAGCTCATAAAGGGGGATTGGTCTGGGTAATTGGTTGGCAACGCATCCATATCCTCAGGTTATCGATATCTATGGACGAGGGTGTCTCACATCAGGTGGCCCTTCTGCTCGTTTGTCATTTTATAATATAAGAATATTTTCCCAATTTTACGTAGTATTTTACTTATTACTCTTTTCTTTGTTTTCCGCTTGAAGTAAAAATATGACATGTTGAAAGACCTAGTTTGCTGCCACATTTTTTTATATCAAATAACCTCGATTGCGAATCAAACTGAAAGCCTTTGCGTTTATAGGCAATACCGTAATTTATGTTATGGTTAAGTTTGAAATTTATTAAAATTACATTGTGCTTATAATAAATAATAACAGATTGCACAAAATTTTACTAATTTGCAAAAATCACGATCTATCTTCTAAGCAACCATTATATTTAACGGTTTAGGTAAAGTCCTAATAAAAAACAAAAATAAGTAAATTGTTAGAGAAGAAGTTGATAGAAATAATACTATAATATTAATATTAAAATTATGCTATCGACATAGCATTCGTACATCCCTAGAACGGTACACGATAGGAAATTAAAATTTTCCTCTTCATTTAAAAGAAGCGCTGCCCCCGGCTAACTCCTTAATGTATCCATCTATTTTGTAGAGTCCACCTCAGTACTGTATCGAAGTGAAGATTAGCTAATGATTATGTTTATATATATATATATATATATATATATATATATATATATATATATATATATATATATATATATATATATATATATATATATATATATATATATATATATATATATATAAAGTCAAAATATTGTCATGTGTGTTTTCAGCTGTACATATCTACCTATGACTTGTCAATGCATTTCTCAACATGGGGATAGAGTGTAGATATATATATATATATATATATATATATATATATATATATATATATATATATATATATATATATATATATATATATATATATATATATATATATATATATATATATATATATATATATATATATATATATATATATATATATATATATATATATATATATATATATATATATATATATATATATATACATATATATATATATAAAGTCAAAATATTGTCATGTGTGTTTTCAGCTGTACATATCTACCTATGACTTGTCAATGCATTTCTCAACATGGGGATAGAGTGTTGAGCTTAATTTACAAAGGCAGTACTTAACGCTGCATTTTGTATACTAAAGAAGGCTGAGTAAAAATAATTGAAATCCCAAGTGTAAATCGAAATAATTTTTCAAACTGTGAAACTCACATGTGATATTGATGCATAACATACATATGTGTAATATATATGTATCCATTAATATTTATAAATATCAATATATATTAACATATAATTATGTATATTTTTTTTTTCATTTAAACTGTTTCAGAATTTTTATCCGAAACCAGAACAAACATCTGTCTTTACAACTAAACAATTTTTACAAAAATTTTGACTCAAAGGGCTCAATTTCTTTGTAAGTCTAATCTATATTAAAAATGGGTTCTTTAGATGACCGTGTCATCTTATAACATGTGACTTCCAAAGAAACAAACTCCACTTCTACATTCTAGACTCTATACAACAGTGTACAACACTTTTATTTCTGAACGCGACCGACATCTTTGTGAATCTCAAGCGGGGCAATTACTTCTTGCTTTCAATGCTGTCAAAGCTGGCCTTTGGCAAACTTCTTGGGCGCATATGTATGTGGGATTGACGTTTGATATGTATGTATGTATAAGCTTTTTTTAAGTTATTTCTTTGGTTGGCATTTTAAAATTATAACTTTCTTTAAATGAATTAACTTAGCTAAGTTTTTTTCTTGTTCTGAGTAATTTAAAATAGATTATAAGCTTTTATATATGGCTTTTCCCGTTTGGTGAAATGAAAATAATTGGGAACTCCCAATAATTTATGATTTTCAAATTATAAGCGCTTGGAATCTAATTTTTAGTGCTGTCGTTGTTATCGCTACAAAGAAAAAAGTAAAATGGAAAAATAAGTAGTATAGGCATTTTTTTTCCGAAATAAGTATCTTTAACAATATAGTTTTCAATTTCAATTTATTGCTTAAGCAAAATAACAAAAAAATATTAAAGAAATGTTGACAAGGACAACTAATGACTAAAGGATACGACATTGCTGCTTATAATAAGCTATTACGATAAATTTCAAGTGTTAGAACCGGAAACCGCAGGAACCATGGGAATCTACAATATTTCAAGGCGTTGCGTTTTAAGTGGCGTAGCTCAACGCCGCTTTTACCCTTACGAAGAAAATGGAAATATCCATCTTGTGGAAATCGAACCCAAAATATGAATCTGAATGTACAGTATGAATTTGATACATAATTTGGTAACTGAACCCACAAACTGTTCCGTTAACTCATACTCTACGCCTCTGCGCCACTACGGTCATATATTTTGATTTATAATAGGAAAATAACCATATTCGTGTAAATGAAAGAAGCGCCGCGTGATAACACTAGCTGTACACAAATAAGTGTTTCTTTAGAGTATTTCTCTACCGTCTTCACTGTCTTGTCTTCAGCCTAGCTGTCGATCTGGAATCTGCATACCATGTAGCGAGGGTCAAATAACAAGAATTCTTAGAGGCAATTACCCGTCACTTTGGAAATCGAAAGCTGTTTAATTAAATCCAAATCAAATTGTACAAGATGTTTGTTTGTCTTTGTATGTGCTACTTGAGTTTGAATATTGGATTTTGCTTTGATTAAAAATATTATTTTTTTATCAGTAGGTATGTGAGCCTAGTGTCAATACACTCCGCTCTCCACTTCTTGCCTAAATTTTGAACATTTTGTGTAGAATTGCGGAACTTAACGATGCTCCATGTTTTATAAAAATTAAATCATTTTACTAAAAATAAAAAGATACCTGCTTTATTTTTTGAATGTCCTATAATTTGTTTAATTTACCACCAGTTCGCTAAAGTTAATATCTCAAACATGAGAAGAAGCGGCGCAAGAAACTGATTAGGACATTACCTATTTTTTTTTTTTTTTTTTAGCTTCACGCTTTATCCCGCATATTGCAGGGTAGGCAGAGGGAACTGCAGGGACCGTGGGAACCTAGTGTTAAGACACTCCGTTGCTTAGTCCCTGCTTCTCCGTTTTCCTATTTTTTTATTAGTAAAAATTTACAATCCAACAGTTATTATTATAGAGTTATATAATTTAAATAAGCTATTTCAAAAAATCAAGCTCTAAAACGATGAACCGAAACGCTGACCTCTTTAGCACTGAGATAAATTAATATTTAAATTTAAACATTTAATTACATAGATTGATGTCCATATAGAAAACCTACTACTATGGTTGTATCACAACTCCATATAAATTTATATTGTTAATTCTCATCTGTCACGGGAGTGTCGATTCTCATTCGATACGCTGCGATTTGTTATCAAACACTTATAACACTTGTAATATTGAAATAATTTAATCTAGATACTTGTTTTAAGTTTCACGCTCTATCCCGTATATAGCGGGTTAGGTCGAGTGAACTGAGTGTTAAAGTATAACAAAGATTTCCCGCGTTTCATTTAAGCTTCGAGCTTTAATTACCTAGATTGGGAATAGAATTGACAATTTTTGCGCATATAGTTAGTAAATGCCGCTGCGTCACGATGGACACAATAAATAATGATAATCATGAGATATAAACATGTATATCTTTTAAATTATTTTATTTGTTTTCATTTCCTTTAGCATTAGGCTTTAACCCGATATTTTAAAGAATTATAAATAAGAAAAGAAAGTAGGCAGAAGGAAAACTTTACCTTTCACAGCAAAGTATTTTGAGTGGCGTAACTCATCGCTATTAATTATATTATTGCAAGAACAAAGACGAAGCATTTCTCTTTCGCCTCATGGAAATCGAACCCATAATATATCCGGACACTCTCAGACTATTCCAATACATTATTCTTCAATATGTCCCATTACACCCACAAAACCGAATCAAAACAAAGTATATATATTGTGTAGATATCAAATAATACGTAATAATCTATCGGATACGTTACAACACCCTAAATCATGATATTAGCAGTAAGACACTCTAATGGCCGAGTAGTAATAACAGAAAGATTCTCGCCACATATAGGTAAGAAATAAGGCTGAGATATACATATAAATTCATATCTTTTTCACGTCTTCTCTCTTTATCCCGCACATGGCAGGGGAGACGGATGGAACTTCAGAGACCATAGGAACCTAGTGTTAAGACACTCGGTTGCCTAGTTCCTGCTTTTCGCATCTTTCAAGGCATTGTGTGTTGAGTGGCAGAACTCAATACCGCGCTTTGCCTAGTTTCCAGAGAGAAGAAAATAGGAGTAGATTTTTTGTAGAATACGGAACTCAACGCCGCGTTTCATTCATTTTTTTTAAGCAGGGTAGTCAAAGAAAACGGGGCGCTAAACTCCTCCACTATCATTAACCTCTTCAAACATGTGTATCATGTTCTCCCCCTAGGGTCCTCCCCGTAGGGGATCTCCCCTTACTTCTCTTATCACTCACCTTTTCTCTTTTAACATTCTTCCATAATTCATTCTCGATCGATCGATCTAAGCGGGTTCTTCTTCAGCGTCACATTTTTATATACGGAAGAAATTAAAATTGTTTCTGTATGTTTCAGTACATTTTTCATATATTTTTTTCTATATAATTATTTCTATTATGTCAAATCAATATATCTTAGAAGATTTTAATAATTTTTTTCTTACTTTCTCATATCTCAATGTACCTTAAACTTAATACAAAAACACAGTACAGTAGTTGCAGAAATAGGGAAAGGACATCAAAGCGTTAAGTGCGTCTGCTCATCGAATCTGTTTAGTCCCCTCGATAAATAAGATTATATGTACAACGCCATTTGTTCATAACAAAAATTTATTATTAATGTTTCTTAAAATATATATTTGTAAACATATATCTTGATAATATTTACATTAATGGGTGGTTATATGATAAAACTATTAACTATTAAAAATAATGTTTTTGTGGGTTCAGTTTTAACTCAGCAGTAGGCAGATTCACGCTGCCGCTTCACGCTTCCCGCAAAGCAGGGAGATCCTAGTGTAACAGTTATGCAACCCAAAATTGGGGCAATACGTGTTACATAGCGAAGTTCAAAATAAAAAAAATAAAGGAATGAGTAATACGGGTTCCACATATATTTAGAAGTTAGTTAGTATATACTGGGTATAACACTGTATCTTCTGCCTACCCTGCTATATACTATTTTATATTTGTAGCTTAACATATATGTTAAAAGCCGTCATGCCGCAGAGGCGTAGCGTCTGACTGTCAACGCGACGGTTTGTGGGTTCGATTCCCATTCGTAGAAGATGGATTTTTCTATTCTATTTTCTTCGCTCTGGACACTAGGCATAGCGCGGCGTTAAGTTTCGACCCTCAAAACGCATTGCTTAATAAAAGGTGGAAAGCAGTGACTAAACAACGGAGTGTCTTAACAATAGGTTCCTATGGTTTCTGCAGTTACCTCTGCCTACCCTGCCACATGGATAAAGCGTGATGACATAAAAAAAAGGAAAACTAACATATATATGTTAAACTACAAATATGTCATAGTATTAACGACTGCACTACAACGGTCCATTAACATTAAACATATAAAAGATATGTTTAGTTTTTATAAATGTTAAAATATTTGTATTAATGCTTAGGGAGGGAGTAATCTGAAAGCTCGAAGCTTCGGACGAAAAATATACTATAGTCATACATTTGCAACTGAGCGAGGCTCGTTTAGGCGTAGTGTAGATATATTTTTCTATATATCTTATACATATATATTATATGCATTTTATATATTGTAGTTTTACCTGTATTACGCATAAAGCATTACATACAGGGTGAACAGAGCTGCTAAAATGCTAATTTCTCTATTTTCTCTTTGCGGGTTCGGTGGCAGAATTGACCATAGTTATTGTAAATGAATTACGAATGAATACCATATTTTGTTTTTAAATAAAATATTTAATGTTTTAGATGAATTTCAAGCATTTTTGAATTGTCAATATTTGAACACGTCAGTATTAAAAATATATTACAAAAATATAATAGATTAAAAAGGTATAAACTAACGGCCTTATTCATAAAAAGTTATAGCACGCTTAAAGACTCGATATAGTACAATTGTCAAAAAACGTTATTCATAACAGCATATTAGTGCCAATCAGTTCTATAAACCTATCATAAAGTTATAGAGCCGAGAACCCTACTATAAGAGTGTTTTAACGTCCAAAGATGGCCGATTCATATAACAGCTGATTATAGCTCATACTAATATGAGCATTGATATGACGTCGTCGAGTCACTTGTCATCAAGAGTGTCAATTTCAGTTTCGTAAACAAAACAATATAACAATTGACATTTTGTTCGATATTTATTAACTATATTTAGTTATTAACAAGTTTATTAATAATAAATTCTAAATAAGAAAGGTCCACAAAACATAGGTAATACTTGTCCACGTCTGAACAATTTTCAATTCTTTGTAGTTTTACTTCTTTTGACTTTATTTTTTAAAAATTAAGTAAGTTTATAAACTAAAATAAAATAAACATTCGTGTTTTTGTGATAACAACGACGTAAATCAAGCCGGTATATGTCAAGCCAGATCCAATAATATATTTTTGTACGTAATATTATCTGTGGTCATACTATGTCAATGCGTTTGTCACTTATCATCTGTGGATTTACTGGTATTTTCGGCAACAAGTCGACCGACTTCAGTATAGTGGCAACATTGTGAACGTATAAATCAAATTAGTGACACTTTAGTTATAGAAGGCTTATAGAGCGTTTATGAATACAAACATTTATCGAACGTTCTATAAGCCTAAAGAGCGTGTTAACTAAAGTATGCTTAAAACGTTTTATAAGACATTTTTATGAATAAGGCCGTAAGTCGTTTTGGGTGATACTATACGTGGTAGCAGCAGGATTTCGGACAGTGAAGGTGAGCGTTAATGCATTTTAAAGAAGCCCTTTAAACCAACACATGGGTCGCAAGTCCCAGGCGTTGCTCGGAGCTCCTCTTCCTTCAACGCGATGGGCACCCACACAAAGGATCCATGGAATGCTAAGCAGTTTTTTCTCAATATATAGGAAGTACAAATATAGATTCAAAACATTCTGTTTTTCTCCTCTTGTACTCTATAAGAAAAAGAGTTAAAGCGAAGAATAAAGAAGAAAAAGAGTTAAAGAGAAGAATATCTCTATACATATATATATATATATATATATATATATATATATATATATATATATATATATATATATATATATATATATATATATATATATATATATATATATATATATATATATATATATATATATATATATATATATATATATATATATATATATATATATATATATATATACCACCAACCCAAAAAAATATTTGAAATTTTTTTATGAGTACGTGCGCTAATTCATGCAAGACGCAGGAACGGCTGAGTCGATTCAAATGCGGTTTTCACCATTGTGTTATAGTCAATTCCACGTGGTTGCTTTATTTAGTTTTTAAACTATATTTTTTGAATGAAATGGCTAAAAATTCAAGTTTACTATAATTTATTTAATACTTTTAATAGCGTTTCATTTTTCAATAGGGAAAATAATTTTGATAATATAAATCATTTGCTATCCTACACTCGGCTTAAACAAATACCAAAAACTAATCCTGCCACACATTAACAGATCTCTGGCTGTAATCTGCAGATTTACTATACAACTTAAAACATGCGCTCTTTGAGTAAAGCTTTAATTGAATATTTGTATATATATATATATATATATATATATATATATATATATATATATATATATATATATATATATATATATATATATATATATATATATATATATATATATATATATATATATATATATATATATATATATATATATATATATATATATATAAACTTAGTATGTTTCTTTATTGGAGGCGATTTCTTCATAATCTACGAGCTTTAATAAAAACATGCTATGACTTAAAAGTTCCAACATTTTTAGGAGAATTTGATAAAATCACAAAAACTACAATTCCTTTATAATCATCACTATAATTATATATATAATAAATATCAATAACAAGTTATGACAAGTTATCTGTCGTTGCCAATTATTTTTTTCATTATATCGAAATACTACATGTCCCAGCACCATCGATACCCCATAGAGTGGCGGTAAAAGATAACAAGTCAGTTATAAGTAAGAAAATGTCTTTAACGTAGCTATAGAGTAATGTTAGCAAAATATGACTCATATGTTCAGAGAGAAAGCAGAGTAGCAGTATGGGGAAAAAATATTTAATATGAAAAATGCCTAACGGTTTGTGTCTATTCAAAATTAAAAATTAGTATAATGATATATTATGATAATCTATCTGTGGATCGTCGTGGCGTAGAGGTAAAAGTCTGGTTGTAAACGTGTAAACGACAATAAGTGGGTTCGATTCCCACTCCAGCAGAACACGGCGTTGAGAGCCGCCGGGATGTCGTAGTAGATAATTTCTTAAAATGCAGAAAATTGGCAACAAGGTATAACAATTTTCACTTATATTTTTTATGTCCTCACAGGCAGAATCGCAGGAACCAAAGGAAATTAGTGTTAAGACACTCCGTTCCTTACTTTTATGCTTCTTCGAGGCATCGCATGTTGTGTGGTGGAACTCAACGCTGCGCTTGGCCTTGTTGCTTGAGCGAAGGAAGTGGTTACGCAAAAATCCATTTTTATATAACCATATTTTTGGTTGTATTTTTTTATTGGAAAGTAGCGTAATATTTGTTTAAATAGTTTCATATATCAATTTAGCTTAGAGAAAAAAAGTTATTTAATACAACCATTTCCAGTATATATTATATCTACAATGCCATGTGTAATAATCTAGCCTGCCTTTTGGCAAATGTCGTCATAAAAATATGTTTCCAAATACTGCACTTGTATAGCCAATATTGTTATTTTCTTTCAGCCATTTAGACTTTGATATTTGTGTACTGAATCTAGTTTTAAGACCCAACTTGTCACCCAATCAATGACGAGTATGCTAAGACACTACTATCTCCATTTTCGCTTTGCAAGTTGAACAGTGACATATTTAATTATTTTGAATTTGCATTTAGCACGGTGAATGAAGGGTAACTAAATATTGGGATAGGTATCCAATTATGGGCATAAATTTCCAGAAAATTAACGCTTTTACTTTTACTCCCAGAGTGAAGAAATCGAAATTATTATCATCAATCGAAAATCGAATCTGCACTATATCACGATATTTCCTTTATCATAAATTTCTATATAAAATACAGATTTCATATAAATAAAGATATATCTAATCAAACAGCAAAAGAGGGTAAGTCCAATATTTTCCAATAAGGTGTAATCGACGCATTATTACTGTCGGCGGCTAACATAAATTAATACATTCTCCTTTATGGCCGAATGTCTAGGGAACCTTAATATCCTCTCATAAGTATTGATGTTTTGTTTGTGGGGAGATAATAAGGAAAGACTTTAGTTCACTAGTACAATGTTTTGGTATTGAGGTCGCGTGTTTGACTCTCGTTTGAGGTAATTTAGGGTGAAAGATTCGATTTAATACTGGATACTAATTAAAATTTATATTGTTAAATATTTACTGTCGTATTTTGCTGATGTAGAGACTCTCTCTCGTATGACATAAAACTAATTTTTGTACAGAAACAGAAATTACGAGAGCAAATCTTCGGTATATGGTAGTAATAATTATTAAAAAAATATAATTATAAAAAAGAGGACCATCGTGGAGTAGAGTTTGTGGGTTCAATTCCTACTCGGGAAATATGGTTTTCTCCATTTTCATTTTCTTCTCTCTGGAAACTAGGCGAGCTAGGTATCGAGTTCTGTCACTCAACACGCAAACGCCTCAAAAAGGCAGAAAGTATAGAAAGGAGCACTCCTATGTTATGACTATGTCGTCTTCTTTGACGTTTTCTTCATTCCTGAAGGTCGAGTCCGTTTTGATGAGGTCTAATGGTCATCTTACAAGATGTTTCTTACCACAGTGTCATAATTTATCAAAATTTTAATAGTCACTAGAAAAGATAAAAGTATCCACTAGAACAATTTGCCAATCTTTCATAAATAACTAAAAAAACGAAGAAATGTTTTACCTACATAGATAAATTATATATGATATTTAATTTAAATTAAAAAAACATCTCTCGAGGATTTAAAAATCACTAATTTCGCCTTTCCAGTACTCTAAAAATTTGAATATTATCAATAAACAACGTGTAATATCCGCAGGTACAGTATAAAACTCATTTCAGCTTTTTAGTTTACCGTAATCTATAGATGATTTTTCTATAATATAGCTGTAAGTTTCTTTCTTGCTCTGACTTGAACTGGCGGAAAATAGGGAACGGAGTGTCTTAACACTCTTAACAGGTCTCCGTTTCCTGCAGTTCCCTCTGCCTACCCTGCCTTGAGCGGGATATAACGTGAAGGTATAAAAATAATTACAATTAAAGTAAGTATAGTCTTCAAAATTAAGAATAGTCGTCTATTAATACCTAAGTCACATATATATTAAATTTAAATCTTATTTCAATACTACATATTATAATATACAATTTTCATTAATACGCATTTTGCTTAATTTCTAATTAAAATATCGATAAAATTTATTCATTTCCTTAGATGTTAGGGGGATGTACATCCAAAGGGGGGATCCGCCATTTTATTTTTAATGTTTATTGCCTTTTGCCGGATAAATGTACCCTCTAGGGAGTGAGAGGCGAGGAATCAATGTGGTTGAGGATTAAGCGTCCCTTACTACTTGTTTGTAGGCAGTGTCTATTTAAAAGTGTAGAAAAAGTAGTGACACGTTACTATTGTTTTCAAAAATTAAAGACACTTTTATATAGTATATTTTTAAATAATTAAATAAATTATGTATTACAATGAACTTGTTAGGTTATATTGAATAAATATTTATTTGAGGATTAATTTTTATGATTGCTTTGAGTTCTCTTAAATGAAATACTAAATGTTGAGACTGTGCTTGTCGAGATGCGTAACTTAACGCTGTACTTTGTATTACAATAGTATAGAAGGGAAAATAATCGATTACCTAAGTAGGATTTGAACCTGCTATCACCTTCAAAGTAACATATTAGTAACATATTTTTATTCTATTAGAACAGTGGAGAACGGAAAATAATCAGTTACCTAAGTGAGAAATGAACCTGCAACTATCGTCTTTAAAGTAACATATTGGCTATTCTTATAGAATTATAAGTTTTTCATATATTTAACAAACGAGGTTCCATAGTAGAGTTCCGGTAGTCATTTTCGTCGCAGATGTTTTCTATGTTAATTCTATTGTTTTTTTGTTAATTTTTATGCTCTTTTTCATGGTCGATTTAGTCCAGTCGCTTCAGTATTAACGATAATGAGGCGTAGGCCTAAATCTTTACGAAATTACATTAAATCTCTTTATATATATATATATATATATATATATATATATATATATATATATATATATATATATATATATATATATATATATATATATATATATATATATATATATATATATATATATATATATATATATATATATATATATATATATATATATATATATATATATATATATATATATATATATATATATATATATATATATATATATATATATATATATGTATATATATCTTTGAAAGGCGGAAAATGGAGAATTGGGTGTCTTAACATTAGGTACCTAGGGTTCGCCCTGCCTACTATATTAATGTAGGATAAGCTGTGAAGCTAAGAAAATGCGTTAAGTATATACATTTATTTCATATATAAGTAAATTACTAAAATAATTTTTTTGTGGACTAATTAATGTTCTGTCTGTAAACGCGACGGTTTGTCGGAAACTTTGTCGAAAAAGTGAAAAGTATGGAACAGAGTGCCATAACAATAGGTTACCATGGTTCCTGCGGTTCCATCTGCCTACCTTGCAGTGTGTGGGATAAGGCGCGAAGCAAAAAAATAGAAAGAATTAAATCATCAACATAATTTTTTTTTATATCTTCACGCTTTTATCTCTCATATAGCAGGGTAGGCAGAGGGAACTGCAGGAGCCATATGAACATAGTGTTAAGACACTCTGTTGCTTAATCCCTGCTTTCTCCGTCGCCGCTTTCCGCCTTACTCGAGGCATTGCATGTTGAGTGGTGGAATTCGACGCCGCGCTTTGCCTGTTTTCCAGAGCGATGAAAATGGAAATAGAAAAATCCATCTTCTCCGAGTGGGAATCGAACCCTCAAACCGTCGTGTTTACAGGCAGATACTTACCCCTCTGCGCCACGACTGCGATCCTCATAATATTTATTAATTAGTATTTAAGCATTTTAAACAATAGTGGTTGATGTTACAATACAAATAGTAGTTCATAATACTATTAAATTTCCAAATATACAGACAGTGGCTTACTGATTTATCGTTGACGTATATATGTGTCATTTGGCTAAATAAATGTAGGTTTTATTTTTCGATCAAAATAATCGTATAATATGCCATTTAGTTTATTCTTTATTCTTAGTACAGCTTTTAAGTTAAGTAACAATAGTGGAAAATGTTCCAGATATACCTATGTATTCGCAAAACCCAATTTATTTTGAACTTTTTATTACTGCATAAATGGTTTTTATACATCGATTCTTTAATAAATTGCGATAAAAGCAAAAAATCTTAGTAATCAGATCAACCACATGTAAAACGCGACGGTTTGTGGCTTCGATTCCCATTCGGGGAAGATGGATTTTTCATTTCCATTTTATTCGCTCTAACAACTAGTCAAAGCCGCCACTCAACACGCAATGCGTCGAAAAAAGATGGAAAGCAGGGAACAGAGTGTCTTAAAATTAGGTTCCCAATGTTCCTGCGGTTCTCTCTGCTCACCCTGCTATGTGCAGGATAAAACGTAAAGCTAAAAAGGTGAATGTTGGGCAAATGATTGAAATTTCAATCTTTAAAATGTTTAATTAGAGGTAGTGTATGCAGGCTTCTCATAAGGTGGACCGGAAACCAGATACATTTCACCTATATTCAACGAATAAGGACTGGCTAGAACGAAATCTTAAAAGTGGACATCCTCCGGCTGATATGATGACGATGGAATATAACATATGAACTTTCATGGCGATTGTTATTATTTTATGCAAAAATAAAAGAGAAAAACACAAACACAAATATATCAAAATGTTTTAATTATCATTATTTAAGAAACCTCTTTCAACTCGTTCTCCATCATCAACCTCTTCAGATCCTCCCTCCAGATCCTCATAGTCTTAACGTGATCTACCTCCATTATCACCAATACAATACCCCTATTTCTCTTAGCACAGACTTTTGTATGAAATAAACCACTCTACCTGTAATTAAAATCTGTAAATTGAAAACATTTTCTATAATTAACTAAAAGATGTTTCCAGCTTATCTTATAATTAAAAAAAACACATTCTTATGGGAATTTCGGTGATAAAACAAAAACAGATCGAGACGATAATGAGCCATATTTCATAAGAGACTTAAGTAAGGACTTCCCCTAGTGATATAGAGTTGGAAATTGTAGAAATGGTTTGAAAGCGAAGTGAAATTATTTATACGTGTAAATATACTGTGTGTTTATTGAATTAATTGTATTATTTATATATAAGTTAATAAATAGTTTACGGTTATTCTACATTTATTAAAGTAGATTTTTTATATGGTAGGCTTTTAAATAAGTGGAGGTTGGGTATTGGTTAGTATGAGAAAAAGACACAAGAGTCGAATGTAGTTATAAGATGATTTATTTTATTAGTATATGTGATTGTTGTTTTCAGTACATATTTATGAATACATTCTTTTTTCAGAATTAAAAATATATTTTTTTTCAATAAAGGGTTAGAAATAAAAATAAATAAAAAAGAATATGCCATTTTCAGGACTTTCAATTCTAAGTGTAAAATCCATTTCGAAATTAGCGTGAAAATTAAAAAAAATTGTGAATAAATATTTTTTTTTTTTCGAAAATGTCGCATTGGGACGAGGGAGTCATTTTAAAATGTAAATATAAAGCCAATTTTTTAATATTTTTTTTTAAAAACCACTCTAATGTAAACATGTGTCTAATAATCAGGATGGATTGAGAAATGGGGGAAATACCCATTTCATTTTTTTCTTTTATCTAAGGTCATGGTATAGGCGCTTATATATACATACACAATATTATAAATATAATTGGAAATAAAACAATACAATATATTAAAAAAAAATATAATAATATACAGTTGGTTAAATCGAAAACAGGGTAACGTTCCACTACTCATGGTTGAGAAGTATGGGTAAGAAATAGAAAAGAGAGGATGATAAAATAAAAAAAAATGAAAATAAAGAAACTTTGGCACTTTTTGCTAAATTTATTATTTTTGAATAAGCTTAGCACCTATATGCCTGTAAGCTTCAAAATATTTGTGTAATAGTTAATTTTCGTGCCATGTTTTCATTATATAACGTAAGCCATGAAGCTAGTATCTTTAGTTGGTAAAACCTGAAGAGTTGCGTACAAGATTATGAGTAGTAAAAACCGCTAAAACCTAAAAATTACTTAAAGAGTAAGGTTTTATTAAAAAATTTATGGTCATTAGCTTTTATAGAGTTTTATATGTATATATTTTTTAAATATAATTATTATAATATTTTATGTATGTCATATTATATTATTTATTTAAAAAGAATTTACAAAAATTTAAACAAGTTCTACGAATAACAATGAAAATATTGTTAAATTAATTTTTCGCAGCACTTTTGGGGAAATTCCCTCTTAAAATTCGAGTTTTTTTTTAGGATAAAGACAATCTAGAGATCTGCCAGTAATTTGTAACAATAATCAATCTATATCCCTAATAAAATTATCAAAAAATCTTTCATAGATACTTACAAAAATAAAGCAATGCCTTAGGCAAGAATTAGTTTTTAATATTTTTCTTCCCGGCTGGTGCATTAGCGCATCTTCCCTCAGGGTACATTTTTAACTGTCATTAATTTGAAATACACCCCCCTATGTAACGGCCAGGGGGGTGGGGGGTTATTAAACTGTGTTTAATGTCACCCCACGAAATAAAAAGTAACCAATCAACAGATTGATCTGGATTTTTAGCCCGCGGCTATCTCTTTTAAAGATATTTTTTAATTTATTCCATTTTTGTTTAAATATCTTCAGTGTTTTTGATATATTTGTGTCTATATGAATTGAATTTACTAATAATTAATTTGTAAATGAGAAATATGTAGATTTTCTAAAATATCGTTTAGTAGTGAGATATTGTGTGACAGTAAGCTTCGTGGTTACAAGTTCGGATACTCTTTTCATCAAAATAAATTATTTTAATCCTCCTATTCTAATATACTTATACCATATAAAATTCAGTCTCTCCAGTTTCGCCTCGTTAGGTTTTTCTTACTCCGGACTTAGCTGCCAGAGCGAAGCAAAATGGAAATGTAAAAATTCATCTTCCTCGAGTGGAATCGAATCCACAGACTGTCCCGCTTACGCCTCTGCGTCACGATAGTTCTTTTATAACTTTTTTATAATTATTTATGTAAAATCACATACTGTTTTGATTGTATTTCGTCATTTCTTTTTCTAATTATTCAATTTGTAATGATGAAACATCGAAAAATAGTTTTGTAATCATATACGTGCCATTAGATGATAGCTTAGTTTTGTCATAATTAATAGAATAAAATAGACAAATAACTGAAAAGGAATCGAACCTACTACCGTTGAACTATCTTCATAATATTACAAATCATAATATCTTATTAGGTCCGATTTATAGCATTTACAGAACCGTTTGCGTTTAAATCACTTTAATGTCCCAGCGACTGTAAAAATTAAATTTGCCAAGTCGATTTCATTTTTCATTAATTCATCTTCTGGGGTCTGGAGTTTTGATTTAAAGTTAAATTTAACTAGAAGTGGTATTTTACTTTATCTTTTGAGAAATCTTTGCAGATATTGAAAGAACACAATTTTCGCGCTTACTAAGACATATGAACCTATTGTCAAAACACTGCGTTCGTTACATTCCCCTTGCTTTCCGATATAGTACGTGTCAAGTTGCGGAACTCATTGCCGCACTTTACCTTTTTAACATAATAATAAAATAAAATAATTTATAACATAGTTAATAAGCAGGTAAGTATACTTTATTGATTTCTCTTTAAAATTAAATAATGCCTACCAGTCTCTAATTGTAAATGAAAATAGTTGAGGCTGCCATTTCCACTCTGAAAAGACAAATTAGAACTTTTAGTTCCATCACTCAACACTTATATCTCAAACTTGGTCGCAAAGCAGAGAGTGAAGTGTTTTGACACCGGATTCTCTCCAATCCTTCTATATAATAGATAAAGCATCAAAAACATTGAAAAACCATCATCATATCGCAGAGGCGAAGGTATTCTTGTAAGCGCGACAGTTTCTGGGTTTGATTGCCAACCAGGGATAATAAATAATTTTTATTTTCTTCGTTTTATTAACACAAAGCGCGGCGTTATCTTCCGCATACATTGATTCCCTCCAAAGGCTGAAAGCCAGGAACGGAGTGTCTAAACAACTACTACATTCCTACAATTCCCTCAGCCAGGGTAGGCAGTAAGAAGGCTAGGAAGGTCGGTCGCGTGTCATGTTTATGGTAAGCAGCTAGCTTCAAGCTATCAAAAATAATAAAAGAATAATAAAGTTCGTAAAACAAAGAGATTTGTCTTTTTCCCTAATAATATAGAAAATAAAATAGTAAAAAATCATTTCCACAAATTCTAACATCCGTCAAAATCTATATGGACTTTCTATATAAAATTTCCCTTAGGGCCAAGGAGAGGTTTTTTTTAACCCTCAAATGGCGGCTAATACGAGACGAACGATTAATTATTGATGCTTCGTTTCGATTCAACGTTTGTCTTTGATGTTAATTTTTTTCCTAATCTTATATGAATATTTTATAACATTGCTTTAAGATATTGATCTTTTGCTTCATCAGTTTTCTTCGTACGTAAAGCTGGCACTTAGCTGCTTTTCTCAAAATCCACCAAACAAAATAATCAGACTATATACATATATATATATATATATATATATATATATATATATATATATATATATATATATATATATATATATATATATATATATATATATATATATATATATATATATATATATATATATATATATATATATATATATATATATATATATATATATATATATATATATATATATATATATATATATATATATATATATATATATATATAAAATAAGAAATTACCTGCCATATTTTATAATTTATGTCTAATTGTTTTACTAACATATTATTTATATAATTTTTGAAACCTTAATCCACATACTTAAAGAACAAAAAGAATCTTACAAACTGTCTAAGCATTGTAACCACCATTATCTTAGCTGGCGTAATTCAACGCCGCGGCACATCTAATATGTATTTCTCTATACATTGTTATACAATACAGTATAATTTATAAACAAATAGTGACAATCTTATAATAGCATGCGTAGTCGGCAAAGCGCAACTACGAGACAATGCAACAATGAGTGTCACGTGACAGCGTGACGATCGGTATGACCCGGTGTATACAGAGTGTTCGGAAATAGATTTAATTGTTGTATGAGGGTATTTAGGAAGATATATACAGATACTTTAAAATACATATATAGATGACGCCTTAATTTTCATATATATGTAGTTGATAAACGCAATATATGTATCACCATTGTACCGATATAGCAACAAAAACATAACATTTTGAGTACCGTCGTGGCTTAGTAACGATTATTAACGCAGTTTGTGGGTTCGGTTCCTACTCGAAAAAGATGGATTTTTCTATTTTCATATTTTCGTTCTGGTAACTAACTAACTAACGCTCTGATAAAGCGTGGCGTTGAGTTCCACCACGCAATACCTTAAAAAGAAAGTGAGGAACGAAGTGTCATTGTCTTACTAAGTTTCACACGTTTCCTGCGATTTCATTTTAATTTAGATAATACTAAATATTTTATATTTATTTGAATATCTTTCTCTTATTTAATATTATTTGTAAACAGTTTTAAGGAAACGTTTATACATACATAGTGGAATTACGATCATAGCAAAATACCGAACACCCTATATAACCGTCTACACACGAGCGACCTCCGTCATCCAATACTGACGCATCCGCAGCACTATTGTGTCATTTGTTTACACAGCCTTTGTGCTTGAGTTTCGCCTATTGAGTTCCATGCATCTAGGTCACTGCATCGATTGTCTTCCAACTAGGTTTTGATTTTCATTGGACAATCAAAACGTGGAGACATTAGATAGAGAAATGTTATCTTTTTCTTCAATTTCATATTAATTTTCTGTTTCGACGCTATATATTTTCCTGTCTTAAAACACAGTAGTTATTCGTTATTAGAAATAAAATGAATTACTCTCTATAATAACATACATATGTCTGCATCAATTATGAACTTAACTTATTTTTGTCGTGCAATTTTCGTGCGTGAAAATATGTAAGGACTATTGAGGACCGTCGTGGCGCAGAGGCATAGCGTCTGCCTGTAAACGCGACGGTTTATGGATTCGATTTGGGAATCGAAGAAGATGAATTTTTATATTCGTATTCACTTCACTCTGGAAACAAGCTATCAAGAGATCTCTTCCAGAAGCTTTAGAAGAAAACATTTAGCATTCCATGGATTAACCGTGCTCATCGTGTTGTAAGAAGAGGAGCTCTGAGCAGCGCTTGGGACTTGTGACCCAAGTGATAGTACCCAAGTACGTTTAAAGGGGCCCCTTTAAAATGCATTAATCACTTACCTTCACTGTCCGAGCACCTCCCACTACCTAGCCAAAGCCACCTTTAAAGTGGGTTCTAGAAATGAATTAGTAATAGTCCCAGACAGATCACAAACTATATAGAGATTTCGCTGCCATACATATGACAAAGCTTGATGAAAGCTAACTTTCTCTTCATAATACGAAATTATAACAAAAATAAATAAGTAAAAAGCTTATAAATATACATCTATTGAAAAGCTTCGGTTAAAAGGCGTAAAACTTTTACGCACCCCATCGCTCGACCACGAAGAAAAGCTTGACCACCACATACTTTCAAAGTGTAATAAAATAAAATCGCTTGGGCATCGAAAGATTGAAAGGGGGAATCACTTAGACAATTTATGGTTTATCTCACCCGCGGGAACCCAGTGGTTAGACTAACAACATTAGGGTTCCGCAGATTGATGGAACGGCTATTTTTTCTATTAAATTGATGTCTATATTCCCTTTTTTATTTAGTTATTTTGTTACTTTAAGATTGTCTTCATATATCTTTTTTCTGTGAGAAATTTCTTGACATTATCTTGCTTATTGGTTTGATTTGTTATAGGTTATTTATTTAACAGTTTTAGTGGTCGTGTTGTCTCTTTTCTTCTTTATTGTGTAGAGAGAGATGTATATATATATTAAATTAAATAGCTGTTTACTTATAGCTTGATATATTAATTATTTTAACTATAAGATTTCCAAAGAAAAGAGATAAAAGTCAATATTTCATTATTATTGACTACCTATTTGTATATGTACTATATGGTTGTATCAAAACAATACATGTACTTTTTAAAAAGTATATTATTTTTTTCCGAATAAAGTTTGACAAACTAATGGATTAGCAGTTAGAATTTGAAGTTAAGAATTTTCGATGTAGTAGCGGGTTCAAAAGCCGTTACGTTATTTTTTTTGTATTTTTAAAATGTATAGTACTTTCCTAATTGTGGAATACACAATATCATTTATTTTATATCTTTATATTTTTGTTACAATAATTGTATATTTATCTACGTAAAAAATATATATAATTTGTATTAAAACATAATAATGATTATATTCAACTAATTTAATCTTACATCATTAAAACCAACTAACTTAAAACGGAAAATTTTAGGTTTACCGGTTAAATTCTTTTCCCATTTTTAATTATTTCATTTTCTCATTGTAGTCAAAAACGTTGTGTTGAGTTCAGCCTGTTAAGTTCTATATTTGTTTGAAGGCAGTTTTGGTGTTTCAACACTTTTAGACACTCCGTTTCCCGCGCCTTTAGAAGGCTTTGCGGAACTCAACGCCACGCGGTGTTTTATTCTTATCATACTCTTATTATCATTCTACTAACACTAATATTATAATTCTATTAACTACTACCTAATTAACTTCACTAATAACTTAATTTTATATACATATACATCACACTAATCTTAAATCTAAATCCAATCTTCTCACAATATAAGATATAGAGGAAAAAGCATCTTGCATCACAAAAAGGGCTAACAGCGAAACTACAATACCCATAAAAATGTTAAAATATCTACAAATCAGTGACATAACGTCATGTCGAACATAACTCGGCTCGATATTGTGTATTACTATCACAGTATCACCTTATCAGAGCGACGTAAGGACCGCTGGAAGAAAATAAAGGCATATAAAACAGAAGCTATTTTTCCGAACTGTCCATTCTGGCTGTGCTTCACACCGTATCTGGGATTATAAATAAAAAAAATTATATATAATATTAATTATATATATTTTTTTTCTATGTATATAGTAGTAGACAGAGGGAACCTAGTTTTAAGACATTATGTCAAATTTTGAGACATTACGTTGAAATAATTTATTCTCCCTGAGTGATAATAGAACTAACAACGATGGCCTCATATTTTAAGTCAGTACAGTTAGTGCTAAGATTTTTAGTTCAATAAATATGGTATGACCTTTCCAAGCCACTACAATCCTCACTGTTATGGCGCAGGGGCGTAGCACGACCGTTTGTGGGTTCGATTTCCACTCGAAGAAAATGGATTTTTTCATGGAGAAAAGGCATAAAGCAAGGAACATAGTGTACTGTCTACTATGCTATGTGCGGAATAAAGCTGTGAACTAAATAAAAAAAGACAATTGTTACAGTGTCCGTTTAGATAAATCAAAATTGGCTTCCAAAAATACAAAACATAGTGTTCTTACACTAAACATACAAAACGGAGTGTCGTACCACTAGATTCCCTCACTCAGCTATATAAAAACTAGCATAAACCTACAAAAAATCTCCCACTACAGTGTAACACGTACCCTGAAAGTGCGGATGGCCGGGAGCAAGTGGGTTAAAATGGTACAGCGTGCAATAAAACACCCCTTCCCTTCTGTTCATAAATATCCACGTTCGGAACTTGGTCTGTTAGCGGTTAGGAAAAAACACGATTTTTCCTCTTAGCTCACATTTATTTATTGGTGTCCAGGGCTTGTCGGTTGTTGCGTTGTTTTTCCTTTGGTTCATCAGTGAAGGGGTCGGTTTCGATTGTCTATTTTAGGTTCAGTGATAAATGTTGGGATATATGAATAGTGTGTTGGTGTAGTTTATAGTTGACTAAGTTCTAGGCTTTATATCGATGTTGTTATATATATATATATTAATATATATATATATATAATATATTATATATATATATATATATATATATATATATAGATCGATATATAATTATATTATATATATATATATATATATTTATATCTATATATATATATATATTATAGCTATATATATATAATTATATATATAATAGAATATCTATATATATATATATATATATATATATTTATTATATATATATAATTATATATATATATATAGATATATATTATAGCACGAGTTGAATAAGCTTTTTTATATGGTGGAAGTAGATGACGTGCATTCTTAGGATTTATATTATTATAAAGTAGGATCATAAAAATTAAACTCAAAAAAATAAAAAAAACTTCTAGCTTCTTAAAGCGTAAGCTGATGCTTATCTAAGGTCTTGTAAGACAATAGAGAAAACTAAACCCCATAATTCCTCAAAACCGTCATCGAACTCATAACACTTACACTTATTCCTCAAAAGAAAAAAACTACGCTAGCAAATTAAGAATAAATAAAATGCCAAAAAATATACAAACCACCAAGTCACTTATCACCGCACCATCTATAATCCCTTGAGGCAGGCGATTTATAAACTGTTCAAGCAAATAGGGAAAAATAAGCGTTTACCCTCTCCGCACCAACGTTACGTAACAATTTCTCAAATAAATGTTAGTATAATTTCTTCTGACCCCTCGATATCAACATTTCGGTCTGACTTCTAAGGTAGCGTATTTTATGCGAATCGTCGTAGTTTGTTAAGTTGTCGGTTGGTACAGTTGGATGATAGGAGTGGTTGTAGGTTCGGTGCATGTGGAAGCGTTTATTTAAAAAATTGTTTGCTTTGACGATTTTTTTACGAAATAGGATTACAGTCTCTAGAGAACAGGAAATTTTTTATTACGTTATTATTAACTTTTGTGTGCTGGAAATATCGAAAATACACTAACAAATAATAAAAAAATAGTGAAAAGACGTTTTGACAACTCTCTTGAAAATCCTGGTAATAACTTTAATTCAAAAATCCTGTAATGGGTTTAAACCCACAACGATGGGTGCAAATATACAAAGAACCTAGGTCATTATAAAGGGTTTCAAAAATCAAAAAAAAAATTATATGTTATCATTTTGATAAAATTTATTTTGCCAAAAAATGTTAAACATACTTGCTAATGGCATTTACAAAGGCGATCTAGAAGGTGAAAAATGTGAGTTTTTTCCTCAAAATGGAAATCAAACCCAAGTCTTTCGATTACATTTACATTATGTATTGTAGAGCACGATGGGATCAAATCAAGGAAAGAACTTAGGATTCCTGTCAATAAAAAGCAATCACACAGGAATGTAGTTCATACACTCGACTGTTTGAAAGCGTAATAAAATTTTTTCAAATGAGAACTGTAATTAATCCGACTTCCAATGAAAGCCACGTCAGATGCTTGAAGATTTACGCAATTAAATTTTTGCACCAAGAGCAATGGTAACCTTAAAGCGCTGATATTATCTACGACTCGGCTTAATATCGTTAGACGGGACCTTTATTACAGCGAAATAATGTAAGCAAAACGTTACTCAAAAGCTTCCTATTATAGAGGTTTAATAAAACAGAAATATATGTTTTAATTTTTTAATTCGTCCAGCGCAAAGTAGCTGAATAAGACATACCATGTACAATAAATAAATATAGTTTTTTGTAACATTACTAAATGCTTACATAATGTAAATATAAAAATTTAAAAATACACCATCGTTAAAAATTCGATTTATTCGATGAGGAGTTTGATGATAATAATGGGAAATGTTTTTCTTTTCAAATTGGACATGACAGAATGGAGAGTTTTTGCATATAGCTTATTGTCTATATCATAAAACCTCCAACCTTCCAACATTTGAAGAATTGAGCAAGAAAAAGGTTATTACTATAATTCATTTTCGTCCACCGTAGTGGCGCAGAAGCTTAATAGCGTATCTCTGTAAATGGCGAGGTTCGTGGTTTCGATTCCCACTCGGGGAAGATGGATTTTCTATTTCCATTTTCTTTGCTCGGCTACAGGCAAAGGCGCGGCATTGAGTTCCGCCAATCAACCACGTAATGCCCGAAAAGGCGGGAAAGCGGAGACGGAGAAAGCAGGGACTAAGCAACGGTAGGTAGGTTCCTATGGTTCCTGCAGCTCCTTCTGCCTACCCTGCCATGTGCGGGATAAGCGTGAACACATAAAAAAATCTCATTCACCTACAGCTTTATAGTCAAATATAGAGAGACACATAAACTTAATTTCGTTTTAGACTTATGGCCTTAAGTAATAGCAGATCGATGTCCTATAATTAACTTAAACGACAACTTCTCCCTAGCGCGGGTTAATTTAAATATATTACCCAGTTTTAAGTCTCTATAAGAAGTAAAATTGTATAATTTTTATTGATTATTAAGTGGCGTTGGCCTTCATAGATCAAGATTGTGTTTAATCGATGAAAGATAAAATATGCTAATATACAATTTATAGATTATTAACAAGTAAGAAAATACTACTTTTAGGTACTAACAAGTTGCTTTTTAATTCTTATCCCACTGTACTGATATGTCACAATGTACGAAGTAAACGAGGCTTACCTCGGCATTCAGCGTCCACTCTAACACTCCGTCCTCTCTACTACCAGGCCAGGAATAAAGCGTGAAGCTATATATACATGAAAAATTTGTCTATCACAAGTAAAGATATATATTATCATAAATTAAACATATACTACAAAAACAAAATCACACACGTCTTTATTATTACGCTTCGCATTTTTAAATTAATTTGTTTCAGTCTTACAACGTCCATCGCTAATGACGCTAGAAAAGTCCAAAGCATAAAATACTTCACAAAAGGGAACCTGTGCTTTTATAAAATTAAAAACGCAGCTCAAGTAATGATATTAACCCTTCCATATTGTCGGGATATGAAATTCATTTAAATTTACATATGATTGTTACGTCCCAAGATTTTATTATGTGAATTAAATTGGTCTAACTTAGTCGTACTGTAGCTGTAAAGACAAGACTTGTAGGTTCGATTCCTGCGATAAATTTATCAGTGATTACTCAAAAGGTGGAAAGTGAGAATGGAGTGTCTTAACGCTCTACTATTCTTTCTACTATACGTGGAAAGTTGTGTTTATTAAAAAATATTCAAAATTCAAATTAAGTTGTTAATATACTAAGAAATTCAAATTTTCGACCAAAGCATATTCAGTATATTATCTATACTTTTATTAATATTTATATATTTTTAATATATCTAAACTAAGCTTAACTAAACTCAACTAATATAATAAAAAAATAATGTAGACTATCTGCTTGTAAAAATACAAGAATGACACAAAAATACGAATGGTATAAAAATACCCACATCCACCCAAAAAGGGTTAACGCAACACAAGTAATGATATTAAAATTCAACGCTCACACTGGAAGCAAACACAGTATTTGTTTTAACTGAGGCGAGGTGCCTCGTAAACTTATTAAAATATTTCTAGTTATATTTAATTAGTTGTATGTCATTTGGCCCCCGGTCTCCCCCGGCGCAGGTGTGGCGCCGTTTTTTCAGTTTCTCCCAAAAGTATATGCGAGATTGTGGAATCTGCTATGTTAGTATTTATTGGTAAAAACATTGAATTTTCACTTACTAAGTATAATTTGTTACAATACAATAACTGTATATTTATCTACGTAAAAAATATATATAATTTGTATTAAAACATAATAATGATTATACTTAACTAATTTAATCTTACATCATTAAAACCAACTAACTTAAAACGGAAAATTTTAGGTTTACTGGTTCAATTCTTTTTCCATTTTTAATTATTTCATTTTATCATTGTAGTCAAAAACGTTGTGTTGAGTTCAGCCCGTTAAGTTCTATATTTGTTTGAAGGCAGTTTTGGTGTCTCAACACTTTGAGACACTCCGTTTCCCGCGCCTTTAGAAGGCTTTGCGGAACTCAACGCCACGCGGTGTTTTATTCTTATCATACTCTTATTATCATTCTACTAACACTAATATTATAATTCTACTAACTACTAACTAATTAACTTCACTAATAACTTAATTTTATATACATATACATAACACTAATCTTAAATCTAAATCCAATCTTCTCACAATATAAGATATAGAGGAAAAAGCATCTTGCATCACAAAAAGGGCCAACGGCGAAACTACAATACCCATAAAAATGTTAAAATATCTACAAATCAGTGACATAACGTCATGTCGAACATAACTCGGCTCGATATTGTGTATTACTATCACAGTATCACCTTATCAGAGCGACGTAAGGACCGCTGGAAGAAAATAAAGGCATATAAAACAGAAGCTATTTTTCCGAACCGTCCATTCTGGCTATGCTTCACACCGTGTCTGGGATTATAAATAAAAAAAATTATATATAATATTATTTATATTTTTTTTGTATGTACATATATAGTATTAAACAGAGGGAACCTAGTTTTAAGACATTATGTCAAATTTTGAGACATTACGTTGAAATAATTTATTCTCCCTGAGTGATAATAGAACTTTCAACGATGGCCTCATATTTTAAGTCAGTACAGTTAGTGTTAAGCTTTTTAGTTCAATAAATATGGTATGACCTTTCCGAGCCACTACAATCCTCACTGTTATGGCGCAGGGGCGTAGCACGACCGTTTGTGGGTTCGATTTCCACTCGAAGAAAATAGATTTTTTCATGGAGAAAAGGCATAAAGCAAGGAACATAGTGACTGTCTACTATGCTATGTGCGGAATAAAGTGTGAACAAATAAAAAAGACAATTGTTACAGTTTCCGCTTAGATAAATCAAAATTGGCGTCCGTAAATACAAAACATAGTGTTCTTACACTAAACATACAAAACGGAGTGTCGTACCACTAGATTCCCTCACTCAGCTTTATAAAAACTAGCATAAACCTACAAAAAATCTCCCACTACAGTGTAACACGTACCCTGAAAGTGCGGATGGCCGGGAGCAAGTGGGTTAAAATGGTACAGCGTGCAATAAAACACCCCTTCCCTTCTGTTCATAAATATCCACGTTCGGAACTTGGTCTGTTAGCGGTTAGGAAAAAACACGATTTTTCCTCTTAGCTCACATTTATTTATCGGTGTCCAGGGCTTGTCGGTTGTTGCGTTGTTTTTCCTTTGGTTCATCAGTGAAGGGGTCGGTTTCGATTGTCTATTTTTAGGTTCAGTTGATAAATGTTTGGGATATTATTGAATATTGTGTGGTGTAGTTTGTTATTGATTAAGTTCTAGGTTTAAATCGATGTATGTTATATATATATATATATATATATATATATATATATATATATATATATATATATATATATATATATATATATATATATATATATATATATATATATATATATATATATATATATATATATATATATATATATATATATATATATATATATATATATATATATATATATATATATATATATATATATATATATATATATATATATATATATATATATATATATATATATATATAATCACTCATTACTTCCACCATATAAAAAAGCTTATACCAACATCGTGCTTTTTACCAATATGTATATGTATATATATATATATATATATATATATATATATATATATATATATATATATATATATATATATATATATATATATATATATATATATATATATATATATATATATATATATATATATATATATATATATATATATATATATATATATATATATATATATATATATATATATATATATATATATATATATATATATATATATATATATATATATATATATACATATTGGTAAAAAGCACGATGTTGGTATAAGCTTTTTTATATGGTGGAAGTAATGAGTGATTTTCTTAGTATTTATATTATTATAAATTAGGATCATAAAAATCAAACTCTTAACGCGTAAGCTGACTGCTTAATCTAACGTCTTAGTAAGAAATAGAGAAAACTAAACCCATAATTGCCTCAAACCGTCATCGAACTCATAACACTTTACACTTATTCTTCAAAAAGAAAAACTTACACTATCAAATTACGAATAAAATGCCAAAAATATACAACACCAAGTCACTTTATCACCGCACCATCTATAATACCCTTGAGGCAGACGATTTATAAATCTGTTTCAAGCAATAGGGAAAAAATAGCCGTTTAACCCTCTCCGCCCCAACGTTCACGTAACAATTTTCTCAAATAAATGTTACTATAATTCTTCTGACCCCTCGATATCAACTATTTCCGGTCTTGACTTTTCTAAGGTATGCCGTATTTTATGCGAATCGTCGTAGTTTGTTAAAGTTGTCGTGTTGGTACAGTTGGATGATAGGAGATGGTTGTAGGTTCGGTTATTGTGGAAGCTTTTTATTTAAAAATGTTTTGCTTGACTGATTTTTTTACGAAATATGTATACAGTCTCTAGAGAAAGGACATTTTTATACGTTATTATTAAATTTTGTGCTTGAAATATACGAAATACACCTAAAAATAATAAAAAAATAGTGAAAGACGTTTTGACAACTCTCTTGAAAATCCTGTAATAAATTTAATTCAAAAATCCTGTAATGGGTTTAAACCCACAACGATGGGTGCAAATCTACAAAAGAACCTAGTTCGTTATAAAGTGTTTCAAAATCCAAAAAAAATATTATAATTTATCATTTTGATAAAATTTTATTGCCAAAAAATGTTAAACATACTTGCTAATGGCATTTACAAAGTCGATAGAAGGGTGAAAATATGTTAGTTCCTCAAATGGGAATCAAACCCACGATCTTTCGCTTACATTTACATTCTGATGGTATAGCACGATGGGATCAAATCAAGTAAAGAACTTAGGTCCTTCAAATAAAAAGCAATCACACAGAATTTAGTACTACACTCGACTGTTTGAACGCGTAATAAAATTTTCAAATGAGAACTGTAATTCTACATCCGACTTCCAATAAAGACACGTCAGATGCTTGAAGAATTTCCGCAATTTAAATTTTTGCACCAAGAGCAATGTCACCTTAAAGCGCTGCTATATCTACGACTCGCTTAATATCGTTAGACGGGACATTTATTACAGCGAATGTAAGCAAAAAGTTACTTAAAAGCTTCATATTATAGAGTTTAATAAAAAATAATATATATGTTTTAATTTTTTAATTCGTCCAGCGCAAAGTAGCTGAATATATACATACATGTACAACATATAGTTTTTTGTAACATACTAAATGCTTACATAATGTAAATATAAAAAATTTTAAAAATATACACCATAGTTACAAATTCGATTCTCATTCGAGAGAGTGATGATAATAATGGGAAATGTTTTTCTTTTCAAATTTGAAAATGAAAAGAATGGAGAGTTTTTGCATAGCTTATTGTCTATATCATAAAAACCTCCCAACCTTCCAACTTTGAAGAATTGAGCAAGAAAAAGGTTATTACTATAATTCATTTTCGTTCACCGTCGTGGCGCAGAAGCGTAGCGTATCTCTGTAAATGCGACGGTTCGTGAGTTCGATTCCCACTCGGGGAAGATGGATTTTTCTATTTCCATTTTCTTTGCTCTGGATACTAGGCAAAGCGCGGCATTGAGTTCCGCCACTCAACACGTAATGCCTCGAAAAAGGCGGAAAGCGGAGACGGAGAAAGCAGGGACTAAGCAACGGTAGGTAGGTTCCTATGGTTCCTGCAGCTCCTTCTGCCTACCCTGCCATGTGCGGGATAAGCGTGAACACATAAAAAAATCTCATTAACCTACAGCTTTATAGTCAAATATAGAGCGACACATAAACTTAATTTCGTTTCAGACTTATGGCCTTAAGTAATAGCAGATCGATGTCCTATAATTAACTTAAACGACAATTTCCCCCTAGCGCGGGTTAATTTAAATATATAACCCAGTTTTAAGTCTCTATAAGAAGTAAAATTGTATAATTTTTATTGATTATTAAGTGGCGTTGGCCTTCATAGATCAAGATTGTGTTTAATTGATGAAAGATAAAATATGTTAATATACAATTTATAGATTATTAACAAGTAAGAAAATACTACTTTTAGGTACTAACAAGTTGCTTTTTAATTCTAATCCCATTGTACTGATATGTCACAATGTACGAAGTAAACAAGGCTTACCTCGGCATTCAGCGTTCACTCTAACACTCCGTCCTCTCTACTACCAGGCCAGGGATAAAGCGTGAAACTATGTATATATGAAACATTTGTCTATCACAAGTAAAGATATATATTATCATAAATTAAACATATACTACAAAAACAAAATCACACACGTCTTTATTATTACGCTTCGCATTTTTAAATTAATTTGTTTCAGTCTTACAACGTCCATCGCTAATGACGCTAGAAAAGTCCAAAGCATAAAATACTTCACAAAAGGGAACCTGTGCTTTTATAAAATTAAAAACGCAGCTCAAGTAATGATATTAACCCTTCCATATTGTCGGGATATGAAATTCATTTAAATTTAGATATGATTGTTACGTCCCAAGATTCTGTTATGTGAATTAAATTGGTCTTATTTAGTCGTACTGTAGCTGTAAAGACAACAGTTGTAGGTTCGATTCCTGCGATAAATTTTTTCAGTGATACCTCAAAAGGTGTAAAGTGAGAATGGAGTGTCTTAATGTTCTATTGTTCTTTCTACTATACGTGTAAAGTTGTGTTTATTAAAAAATATCCATAATTCAAATTAACTTGTTAATATACTAAGAAATTCAAATTTTCGACCAAAGCATATTCAGTATATTATCTATACTTTTATTAATATTTATATATTTTTAATATATCTAAACTAAGCTTAACTAAACTCAACTAATATAATAAAAAAATAATGTAGACTATCTGCTTGTAAAAATACAAGAATGACACAAAAATACGAATGGTATAAAAATACCCACATCCACCCAAAAAGGGTTAACGCAACACAAGTAATGATATTAAAATTCAACGCTCACACTGGAAGCAAACACAGTATTTGTTTTAACTGAGGCGAGGTGCCTCGTAAACTTATTAAAATATTTCTAGTTATATTTAATTAGTTGTATGTCATTTGGCCCCCGGTCTCCCCCGGCGCAGGTGTGGCGCCGTTTTTTCAGTTTCTCCCAAAAGTATATGCGAGATTGTGGAATCTGCTATGTTAGTATTTATTGGTAAAAACATTGAATTTTCACTTACTAAGTATAATTTAGTTGAAATTTTAGTTGAAGTAATAGGACCTTAAAAGCTAAGGTTGAAAGTTAAGCTTAGAGTTAAGATTAAGCTAAGAAACCTTAAAAAATACGATTTTTTTACTGAAAACATATACATTTGAGGGCCATTGCTTTGTGATTAGAGTTTTGTGATGTTTGATGATTGTGTCTTTATATTATGCTAACTATGTTGATAGTTGCTATATTTAAATCATCAATAAAAAAAAAACAAGTATATATAGATCAACTTTAGAATTCGAGACTTTTATTATCAGGGTAGCTAGGGCAATTAAACGAATCTCAACTATTACTTTGAGTCTATGTATTATTTATTTACACCTTAGATTATTAAAAAATAGCCTAATACACTATATTCCTAATGCCTTTAAATTGTGATTTCTAGATCACCCTGGACCTGGAGGCTCATATAGCCCATAACTGATACTGAAGTGCATTCAAAACATATATTGCCTGTATATAAAGTGACGAAATAAATTCACTAATTTAAAATTACAACAGTTCTATTAATAATTTAGCTAAAACTAAAATAAAGTACACAAAATTTTGTATGAAGTCGCGTAGAAATTTAATTTAAAAAAATATAATTATTCTCATATAACCGAATTCTTGCTTAATTGTATTTGTAATGTATGCAAAAATTTCTCGAGGCGGCGTAAAGTCAGAGCGCAGCACAAGTTATTTGAAGACTAAAAATAAATAATGCTGGCGACGTATAGTAAACTGTGAAACTATAGTATACTGCGATAAGAGGGGTAATGTGTTTGACGTAATGTGTGTATGTATGTTTGTTATTGTGAATTAATTATGATCTAACGAGTTCATTAATTTTAATTATCCTTATATCAATCGATTCGTTTTAACCAATTATCAAGAAAAACCATAGAAAATATCACATATTATATAAGAAGCTAATAGGCAAAATATGCCTTACAACTCAAATTCTTCGATTTAAATTTTAATTGGGGAATGTAATGTGACTTACTTGAGATTCCTATGGTTCTTGCGGTTCTCCCTACTTACCCTGCTGTATGCAGGATAAAGCGTGAAGCTAAAAAATCTTTCCCTTTGGTGTTTTTATAAATAAAATATTTTAAAATCATACTCCTGCTACAAAATAGTAGGCTATTAGGCTATGATATTTTATGATCCAATTATATAGATAAACGAAATTGAAGTATCTGTTTGTGATCTCGTATTTACTAAGTTTTTTTATGTACGTATAGTGTTTATTAACACTTTTTTATCCGTCTGCCGTGTTTCTATTTATCCGGACTTATCTTTGAAACAACTGGACAGAATTTCATGAAACTTTTCATATTTTGCAAAAATACTGAAAAACTAGATAATATATTGGGTATAAATTCTTCATAGACATTTTTCATAGACCAAGTGAATTCAAAGAAAAATATAAAAATAAATAAGCATATTACATTAGAGCAAATGCGAAGACACTAATCGAACGAACAAAGCTGTGAAAAATATGTTACTACAATATATATTTCATATAAAATAAAATATTTCATATAAAAGTAATGTTATTAATATTTATGACAAATTACTAAATCAATGAACAACTGAAACTCTAACAACTAAACTAATAAGTATAACACTTTTGCCTATCAAGTTACAAGCAAGATTAAGCTTGAAAAAGCTTTGCGTACAAAAAAATTAAATTTCTTTAAAAGATTCTTGTAACAGGTATTAAAAAGATATCAAAGATTGCGGCAGATTGGCTGAAAACATAAATAAATGAGCTTAAAATTTAAAATTATAATGGGATTGTATCCGGTGACACAAATGTGTGGAGTTTGTTACTAACGACTTCTGCGGGAGATGCTTTACGCGAGAACATGGAATACGTGGAGCGGTTACGATACTTTGATGCTAAAGATTTTTAAATCTCAAATATACTAGAACAAGTAGCAAAATTTTTAGTGATATAACATTCCTGTTTCTATTTATATTTTTCCAGTGATAAGACACACTAGTGTTTTTTTTAGTTCTTTCTGATTACTTTACCTTTTTTTTTTTCAATTTTAAATACTAAATTTGTTTATCGTTTGATTTCAGCATTTTGTTAAATACAAATCAACGCAATAGATGAAAATTTTACGAAAAATATGTTATTTTCAGTAGAAATTGAATTGGTAGATCTCAAATAAGTATATATTACATCAATAAAAAATAAAACACAGTATTTATTATACAAATTAGATATAAATTCCCAAAATCCTTAGGCAAGAGGAAAAATTCGCCGTTTTATAATAAATAAATAAACAACCAAACACCAAAAAGAACATCTAAAAATCAAAATCTATTTTTTTTTCATAATAAAACCTAGCCAAAAGCCCAAAAGCTTTATCTAAATTAACACTATCCAGATATAATTATCGACTCAACCAACCACTGTTCCATAGTTTCACCTGCCATCTCGCGGCAACTAATTGTGAGTGCGCATAAAGTATGGCGACTCGCTGAGGCTGAGGTGGCCTTACAGCGATTGCATCACGAACTAATGTGTGATCATACTCGGATACTTAGGAAAATGTAAAAACAAATAATTTTAGTATTATTTACTTTAAATCAGGTTGAAAAATTGGTATATATATCCTATATATAATAAGTAACTTATTCTTTAATGTTGTTATATTTTTTTTTTAAATTTCACGCTTTATCCCGCAGATAGCAAAGTAGGCAGAGGAAACTGCAGGAACTGTGGGAGTCTAGTGTTAAAGCACTGGACTTCTACATTAATTTTTTGATGACGTTATTTGCTACACATCCGTAGCAAATGCCTCTACGCATGTACTACGTAGCTTTTTAAGAATGCCTCTTGTATTGTGTTTGTATACACTTGTGTATGTGCATATGTGTGAGTTTGAGTGTGTGTATGTGTGTGTTTGTGCGTGTGTGTGTTTAAGTGTCTGTGTTAATATTATTTCATTATATTTAAACATCTGTTTCGGTAAATGTAATATCAATTTATATTTTTTTTATATTCTCAATAATTTTGTACAGTACAGTTTATATGGATTGTAATAATATTAAATAATAATTTAATAAGGATATAATATTAAAAAATATATTATTAATAGTATTCGTATTTGTAGCTTATTAATAGTAATTATCATTTTTTCAAAAAAATGACTTAAAACGCCTAAAAGCGTCGCTTAGTACAAAAATGTCAGTCAGTTCAGATTCAGAAATCAGATCAGGCAAAAAAATATAAAATAAATTAAACCAAAGTACCTCAGTGTAAACGGTTAGCTGCATCAATATAAATCCGTGCAACTTTAAAACATCGCTAAGCAAGAACTATGGTATTGCAGTTCTTCGTAGCTTGTGGTGTACAGATCACACACGCTTGAGTTTCCTTATGAAATAGACGAGGCTCAGTAGTTTTGATGTCTAAGAAATGGATTATAGATTGATATATATTTTTTTCTTGGCTTCACGCTTTATCTCGCTCATAGCAGAGTAGGCAGAGGGAAATGTAAGAAGGGTTAACCTAGTGTCAAGACACTCCATTCCCTATTTTCCGCCTTTTTAATTTCCGTGTTGAGTGGTGGAACTTTACGCCGCCAGAGCTTTGCCAGAGCGAAGAATTGGAAATGAAGAATTTCATCTTCCCCGAGTGGGAATTGAACCCACAAACTGACGTGTTTACAGGCAGACGCTTTGTATATGCATTTGCGTTACGATAGTCGTCATATTTTTCAAAATAAAGTATTATGTTTTTATTGTACGCCTCTCAAGCCACTACGATCGTGATTATGTACTGCTAGGTCTCGAAAACCTTATTAACTAAATTTATACACGCATATTAAATGCTATTCATAATAAGCATAAGTATTATAATAGATTGAGATTTGAGATTGATGTAATTGATTCATATATATATATATATATATATATATATATATATATATATATATATATATATATATATATATATATATATATATATATATATATATATATATATATATATATATATATATATATATATATATATATATATATATATATATATATATATATATATATATATATATATATATATATATATATATATATATATATATATATATATATATATATATATATATTCAAAGTATTCAGTTCCAACGCTTACCTTTAACTATTTGTCAATCTTGTACCTTGTAAGGAAGTTGTGTATTGTATATAGAAACATCAAGCTGTACTAATTACTAGTCATTTTAGTCACTAAATGAATGAAATGTTTTATGTTATGGCAATTTTATGGGAAAAATTGTAACATAAGGTGTTTGGTTACTTAGGTATGGAGAAATTAGGGAATATATATATATATATATATATATATATATATATATATATATATATATATATATATATATATATATATATATATATATATATATATATATATATATATATATATATATATATATATATATATATATATATATATATATATATATATATATATATATATATATATATATATATATATATATATATACTTTCTAAATATTGTTCCACCCTATGCCAAATCTCAATTCCGTTATTTCCTCCGTGTTAAGGTAGTATATAAATAAAAACATACAACATTGTCTTCAAAAACACATAAATGTATGTTAAGCGCGTTCAAATTGTACAAAAATTGTGATTTAGTTACAAATTAAGCTATTAAATTGTCTCACTCGTACGCCGGAGTGGCTATATATGGTATGTGAGTTGTGTCCACTGCATCGCACCATTAGCGATTATTGTTCTACGGACGCTATATGAGATGGATATTAGATTTGCTGGAAGTGTTTTCTTTTTTACTTTCACGCTTTTTCACGCTCTTTCACTCTGCATAAATGAGAGTAATGGGAACCTATATATTAACACACTTTACTTGCCACTTTCCGGCGTTTTTTCCTCTATTTTTCACTTAAAATTAATTTATTTTGGAGAGATTTTCTTTATTAGTTTAGTACTCTCCTACTCTCCCCAAAATATTATACGGGAAATTCTTGTCTTCTACGCTGGAAGTATTATTGGCTGTGTATATTCTATCAGCTAATCAGTAATAGAAAAGTTGTATAATTTAATCTATTATTACTTAGAAGCTTAGAACTTAGCTTATAGGGAAATAAAGAATGTTCGTGGCGCAGAGGCGCAACGTCTGCCTGTAACGCGACGGTTTTTGGGTTCGATCCCCAGTCGGAGAAGATGGATTTTTTTATTTCCATTTTCTTCGCTCTGGAAACTAGGCAAAGCGCGGCGTTGAGTTCCGCTATTCAACACGCAATGCCTCGAAAAAGGCGGAAAGCGGGGACGGAGAAAGCAGGGACTAAGTAACGGAGTGTCTTAACACTAGGTGTCCACAGTCCCTGCAGTTCCCTCTGCCTACCCTGCCATGTGCAGGAATAAAGCGTGAAGCTTAAATAAAATAAATAATATTAAGAATGTTAGTTGCCTCGGTCTGCTATTAATACAAAAAGCAGCGTTTAACTCCGTACGACAGAAAAAAAAATTAAATTTGCACTAGAAAGGAATAAATTATTGAATTTAATTTCTGTCTTATATTTATTTTATTTTAAACAAAAAAAAATATATAATTATAAATAATAGCATGAGAGACCTCCATTACCCAATTTCTGCTAAATTTTTGAGACACTGTGTGTAGAGTGGCGGAACTCAAGGCCGAGCTTTGTCAAGTTATCAGAACATGGATATGACGCCAATCATTCTCCTCTGATGGGCATCGAACCTAAAACCGCCGCGTTAATAATAATACACAAAACTGTAAAATGTAAAAGGATTTATAAAAAAAATAATAATATTATTGTCATATCTAGTTATTATAACTCTCAAACGCTGGACACTACTCCTGCCAAATATCCATACTTTGTACTAAACTTGAACTTATTATTTATTATTGTTACATCGATTCTATGAGGAAACGCCAATTTGGCACTTAGCTCTTATATGACATATTTATATATGTATATATGTGTCTACATATATATTTATATGATGGGATAGAAAAACTTAGTTGAGATTTAGTTTCAATATGTTACGAATTAAAACCGAGATTTTTCTTTATTTTTTTGAATGTATATGGTAAGGTCACTCCGTTTCCCATTTTAAAGGCTCAATTGGCTTAGTGGCAGAAGTTATCGCCACACTTTGTCGTCTAAATAGAGTTAGATAACTAAATTATTTAATTCTACATTATGCTATAACCCATTACATCTTGTAAATTGTCAAAATCCAAGTAGGGTTTAAAAAAAATTAAGATAGATAAATAAATATAATTAATAATAACTTAAAATTCATAGGTAAATTAAATAATATATTATGTTATATTGATAAATATAGTATACATTTATACCATAGAAATAACATATATAAATACATAATATTTTAGCTCCAAGCTATAGTAGGCTGACAGAGAGAACTCAGAGTTAAGACACTCCTTTTCTAATACAACTTTATTATCAAGTTGTTGCTTAGATCCTTGCTTTCTGCGTTTTTGGGGGCATTGCGTGTTGAGTGGTGGAAATAGAAAATTCCATTTTCCCCGAGTGGGAATCGAACCCACAAACCTTCGCACTTACATGCAGACGCTACGCCTCTGCGCCACAACGGTCCTCATATACACATATAATATTTATTATTGAATTGTACTAGCCATCTCCTCTCTCGATCAAATAGTGGCACCATATGTGCGACTCATGGCTGACCGGACACCCATCCGAACTGCCGGTCAAGTGGATAACGCTTTGCTTTGTTAATTAAGAGTAGCTTGTACGTATATATGTTAATATGCGTATATGTATGTTTATATCTATGTATATGTATAAATAAGGACCGTCGTGGCGCAGAGGCGCAACGTCTGCCTGTAAACGCGACGGTTTCTGGGTTCGATTCCCATTCGAGAAAGATGGATTTTTCTATTTCCTATTTTCTTCGCTCTGGCAACTAGGCAAAGCGCGGCGTTGAGTTCCGCCACTTAACACGCAATGCCCCGAAAACGGCGGAAAGCGGGGACGGAGTAAGCAGGGACTAAGTAACGGAGTGTCTTAACACTAGGTTCGTATGGTTCCTGTAGTTCCCTCTGCCTACCCTGCCATAGATAAAATGCCGGGATAAAGCGTGAAGCTAAAAAATAATATGTCGTTATACATTATAATCTTTAATTTCATATTAGAATAGACTTTGATTTTTTTTTACATCTGAAATCACATAAGAATTATAAAAATATTACAAGCACAATTAAATTAGGAAAAAGCTAGCTAAGTAGTAAGTAAGTTCAAAAGTAAGTCTAAAAGATCAATATTTCGTATAAGACTACATAATAAGCTTTCCCTGGTAAATGAACTCATAAAAAATCAATTTGAATATATTGTTTTCGAGATTAGTGCATTTCACCAATTATATACATTAGCCTTGTAATATTTAATCATACAGTGTTATAATAATAATATAATATATTTCATTGGAAAATATTTATTTATAAATATTCGCACTTGAACATGAATGGTATACAATCATCAATCCCTACTATCTGGACGACTAAAACCAAACCTGCATCACGCCTGTGACCCGGTTAACCGGTGTAAGCCTATAGCTGGAGTGTGAGCGAGTCTATTTTGTTCATTATATTTTTGTAAGTGTTTGGTGAATCAAAGAGAAGCGTTATGTTACTTATTTTATTTAATTTGGGGGGAAAGTGGAAATTGTGTATATATATATATATATATATATATATATATATATATATATATATATATATATATATATATATATATATATATATATATATATATATATATATATATATATATATATATATATATATATATATATATATATATATATATATATATATATATATATATATATATACAAGTAGAGAATCTCAACGCCAAGTTCATCTACAATTCTAGACAAAAGCTTAAAGTTCTAAAAATACTACTACTAAGTAAAGCTATAACATATATATTAAAGCTTTATATATTTCTATTGTATCTTTAACATTTCACTACTAAACCATCCTACCCGAGTATCCTTAAGTCCGTCTCATGTCATCCGGATGGTCATTTATCACCGGACGATTACTAACCCTACCCGGGCACATGTCACTAGGATTTGGATAAGAAAAATGAACGGTAATTGGACATTGTGACAATTGATGTATTTATAATTAAAGTTTTGTTTTTTAGGTGTGAACAGTTTGCTTGAGAACTGTTTAGCTTAAAAGCTCTTTTTGTATAAAAATTGTACTGAGTTTTTTAGTGAAAGGTTGATATTTTAATATGTAGTTGATGTAATTTTTATATTGGTATTAGGATGAAATTGATTTTGGGGCTTATTTCAAAAATTATAAGTTAAGTTAATTAAGTAATATTTGAAATATGTAAAACTTTAAAATAAGCACACATATACATTAATATTTCTTCATAAAATAATTTACATGTTAAGTTAGCCTTTAAATTTAAATTTCTGACGTATGAAAGTTAAAATACTCAACCACTATGTTGGCTTCCTTAATAAATACAATAAATAAATATTTTTTTGGTAAAAAAAACGCTATTAATTTCCGCCATACATAGAAATATTTACTAACAAGTACAATGTAAAATGTATGTTTCATAAATCAATGAATATTAATAAAATAGCATATTATTTTTTTTTAACAATATTTAGGATTATCTAGTAATAAATATTTTGTAGATTGAATTTTGAATAACTTTAAGTATCTTTTTTTTTAGCCTCACGCCTTATCCCGCAAATGGCAGGGTAGGCAGAGGGAACTGCAGAAACTATTGGAACCTAATATTAAGACACTCCGTTACATAGTCCCTGCTTTCTTCGTCCCCGCTTTCCGCCTTTGTCAAGGTATTGCGTGTTGAGTAGCGGAATTGAACGCCGCGCTTTTGCCTAGTTGCCAGAGCGAAGAAAATGGAAATAGTGGTAAGTACAACTGTAAGCTCAGCTCCTTCGCTTGATGGACATCGTCGTTTTGCTCGTTTAGTGACATTTGTATTGTGTAAATCAGATGAAGTCGATTCTTCCGGCCGCAATTTGTGTATGTCGGATTCCGAACTTGAGGGAATGTTTTGATTTTTTAGTGTTTTTGGAGGTGACTTAAACATGCTAGCAAAATTAGTCACTAGTATATAATTTCGTAAATAAAAAATATTTATTTTCAAGTAACTCAATTGACATCTGAATTTATGTATATATATATATATATATATATATATATATATATATATATATATATATATATATATATATATATATATATATATATATATATATATATACATATATATATATATATATATATATATATATATATATATATATATATATATATATATATATATATATATATATATATATATATATATATATATATATATATATATATATATATATATATATATATATATATATATATATATATATATATATATATATACAAGTTCCCTCTCTAACCGCCTCCACCTCCAAAGCATTTTAAGCTCATACTCCATACCTACAAATAATAAGCAACTTGTTTCAAATTTCCATACAATTTCCTGCCATCGATCTGATGGAATCAAAAGTGACAATTCCAGTTGAAATCTCTTAAATTTCCTAGAATTACTCATATGTAGGAAATTTAAGAGATTTCAATATATATATATATATATATATATATATATATATATATATATATATATATATATATATATATATATATATATATATATATATATATATATATATATATATATATATATATATATATATATATATATATATATATATATATATATATATATATATATATATATATATATATATATATATATATATATATATATATATATATATATATATATATATATATATATATATATATATATATATATATATATATATAAAAGTTTAATAAAACAAATGTTATCTGCGTATTGCAAGGGACATCAAAACAAAATTTATAACCATACTCGTATATGTTAAATATTTACAGTACAAGATTATCCCATCTTGGTACCATTGATGATATATTATTGTCAACCCTCATGCAAATTCTGACACAATGGATGTTACTGACTGATTATATGACAAGTTTTGTGTTGTGATACTTTTATATGGGGGTTCGTAGAAAAGTTCTAGGTTCGAATATTGGGTTAGTGAAAATTGATTAAGTTTAGTTATATCGAATTTAGCATTTTTTAAATGTTTTGCACAATGATTTTAATTATATATCAAATATGTTTTCTATATTAATAATTTGAAATTAGGTCTAAATGTCAACAATGTGGTAGAATAAAACTTACGCAAAAAGTAAGTTACAATTAGTGTTAGTAATTACATTATATTAAAAAAATATAAGACAATTCACCGTGACAGTAAATATTTCAATGAAAAAAAAATGGAAAAAGACCTAACGCAAGACCTATAGTGTTATCTCTACTATTTATAAAAATAAGAGATATTTTTGTTATATGAAATAAAAGTGAAAAGTGGAGAGTGTGGATCGAACCTACACCATAGTAAATACATAGTGACGTAATTCACTGCACCATTTTAACCATTTTTTCATTTCATGAGGCTATATGCTTCACGCTTTGGAACCTATTGTTAAGACATTGCGAAGTCCACCTTCCAACTATTTTTAGAGGTAATGCATCTTGAGTGCCAAGAACTCAACGTCGCACTATGCCTAGTTGTTAAAGCTTAGAAAATGGAAATGAAAAAATCCATCTTCCCCTCATGGAATTCGAACCTACAAACCATCGTTTTTACAGGCAGACACCACGCCTCTGCGCCACAACGTACCTCAACAAATATTGTAAGTTTAAATTATTAGAATCAAAAGGAAAATTCAAACTACCGACAATTCGTAAAGGGCGAAGGGTTTACATGATATATAGTACCAATAAGTCAGCGTGTATTAACACTTTCTAACTTGTATGGGTCATATGAGTAATTGTAGGAAATTTAAGAGATTTCAACTGGAATTGTCACTTTTGATATTCGGAGGGTAGTACGTGATTCCATCAGATCGATGGCAGGAAATTGTATGGAAATTTGAAACAAGTTGCTTATTATTTGTAGGTATGGAGTATGAGCTTAAAATGCTTTGGAGGTGGAGGCTGTTAGAGAGGGAACTTGTATGGTAATAAAAAAGTGAATGATTGAGTAAATTATCCCTTGAGACTAACGTGAAATTAAAATCACTATGGTTGTAGATTAAATTCTGACTAACGGCATGTGTCCAAATGTGTCTTGAATTTAGAGGAATAGCAGTGTCTGTATTATAAGCTCTCTATTCTTTACTAACAACATTCTAACCTATATATATATATATATATATATATATATATATATATATATATATATATATATATATATATATATATATATATATATATATATATATATATATATATATATATATATATATATATATATATATATATACGCACAAACATTATTATTACACTAATTTATTACAAATCTCCACAAAACATCAAGCAGAGAACATGAAATAATAATATTAAAAATAACATAATATTATATCCCAAGTATATTCATCCATAGGGGTTAGATGCGAGCCCATGACAAATGGTGCTTGCCCCATCTCTGCCATTTTGACAATAAATATAAGATATTAAGGAGCACTGCGATAGCGGATTTCGACGTAACAAATGATATGCGATGGACAGAAGGGTTAGCTCTACATTATAGTATTAGGTTTGATGAATCGTCCCGTTTTAGTGATGGTTTGTATGTAATTGATATGGTTTTGATGAGTTTCAACTATGTATGGGAATGTATGTGGATGTTGTATGGAGTACGTGTAGAAATTGTATATGGCATCATATAGATTGTTGTAATAAATAAATAATTGACCACTTTGTTGTTAAAGCACGGGGTTAAGTTCCGTTGTTTATCTGGAATGGCTTAAATTATGGTAAATAACGGAGTGTATTTATACTAATTTCTAAACAGGCATAAAATTCTGATTAATTATAAGAAAACTTGTTCTTTTTCACATTGCGCTTGTAAGGCAGGTTTATATGAAATTGCGCTTGTAAGGCAGGTTTATATGAAATTAAGTATTTAGACCTTTTTCATTTAAATATATTGGAGAAATAAAAAGCTGAATGGAGAAATAAAAAGCCACTTTATCAAGAACGGAATCGAACCTGCAATCATCGCGTTCACAGTCCAATATTAGCAATTATTTACGTCAGGCTTTTTTTGTCCAATGGCTAAACATATTAAGCAAGCGCTCTAAGTAGTACTAAATTATTCTTTTATGTTCTATATTTCATTAAACCTCTATATATTTAATTAAATTCTATAATTTCATGAAATTTATAATTTATCATTCATTTATAGTCATTCAATTGCATTTATTTATAAGTAATGTTATAGGTCGGCTCATGTGTTATATTGATGTAAAAGCTGTATTACTCAAAAGCTCTATTACGCAGTTTTAACTAAATCCATTCAGTAGCTTTTACATGTAATGTAAACAAAGACATATCTTCACAAATTATTTTTTATTATAGCTATAATCTACATTATTAGTATGGTAATTAAAGCCAATATGTAACATTATAGTGTCAACACCCGCCCAATAGACTAGGGCGGGCGGCAAAAAATTAAACATTGAATAAGTAGTTTTAAGAGAAGCTTTTATCATTCCATAGTTTGGTAGGATATTGAACGTCATAACTTGATGGGACTTCCGGTTCCGGTCTTCGAGCGATTGTCATCTGATGATGTTCAGGGCTAACACCTTGTCATTAAGACTCTTGATATTTCTATATTACTGTTGATATTTTTATATTATAAAAGGGTAAGAAAACAGAAAGAATTTATAGTGTATTTATAGTTGTAGTATATTTATAGTCTATTTCGGTAAATGAAAAAACATATATAATCTTATTTATTTATAATGAAGAGTATTTATTATTGTTTATAAATAACAAGTTTATTTCAGCTGTGTGCTTAGGTTGTTATAGCAGAGGTGGTAGAGAGCTAATGTCATGACACGCTGTTAGTTCGAAATTAAAGCATTCCATGTTAAGTTGCGGAACTCAACCTTTTCCGTTCCTGCGATTCCTTCTACCTACTCTGATGAACGGGATGAAGCTAAAAAATTCGTACAATTAGAATTACTTTTTTTTAGGTTCACGCTTCATCTTGCTCATGGCAGGGTAGGCAGAGGGAACTGCAGGGACCGTGGGAACCTAGTGTTAAGACACTCCGATGCTTAGTCCCTGCTTTCTCCGTCCCCGCTTTCCGCCTTTTTCGAGACATTGCGTGTTGAGTGGCGGAACTCAACGTCGCGCTTTGCCTAGTTTGCCAGAGAGAAGAAAATGGAAATAGAAAAATCCGATCTTCTCCGACTGGGGATCGAACCCAGAAACCGTCGCGTTACAGGCAGACGTTGCGCCTCTGCGTCACGGTCCTCTATACTAGAATTACTTATAGCATCCATTTGTACAGTATAGCTAAATCCAATACCTGACAACCTCAAAATATATGAAATCTCTAGATTAATGAATAGCACAGCTATTTTATTTAATAACGGCTTCAATAACAAAACTTATTTTCGAGCAACCCTAGCGTGACCGATCCCAACTCAAAATAATACTTGTCAAGGGGTGGTCACTACTCGTGTCTTTGAATTTCCTAAAGATATTTATTAGATTGTTGACGTGAATACGTTATGTTATGTTGAACTATGTTGTCTTATGTTTTTGATAACTATATGTGAGTGGATACTTTGTAGGCAAATGTTTGAATATATTTGTTTTGCTAAATATTTATGTTGATCCATCAAAATATGGGGATGATATGTTGGTTGGGATTGTATGCTGATATATGAGATGTATTATTGATTTTTTTTTAGTTTTTTTACAATTTGGATTGGGTTTTTTTAGAAATTCAACTGTATTTGTTCTGTAGAATACATATGATATATAGTATTAGTATTGTAAATATACTAAAATGTAGAACGTAGTGTCTTATCATTAACTTACTATTATCGCATATAATAGTAGTGCGTGCAGTGATGGCCGTCTTGACGCACAGGCATAAGCGTCTGCCTGTAAACGGGATGGTTTGTGGGTTCGATTCCCGCTCGGAGAAGATGAATTTTTCTATTTCCGTTTTCTTCGCTCTGGAAACTGGGCAAAGCGCGGCGTAGAGTTTCGCCACTCAATACGCAATGCTTCGAAAAAAGCGGAAAATGAGGACGGAGAAAGCAGGAACTAGCACGGAGTGTCTTAACACTAGGTTCATATAGTTCCTGCAGTTCCCTCTGCCTACCCTGCAATATGCAGTGATAAAAGCGTGAAGCTAAAAAAAATAGTAGTGCATGGAGGTGAGATTAGTCAAAAGTGGTTAAGTTTAATTATTTTTTTTAGCTTCACGTTTTGTTACACTTGTAGTAGGGTAGGCAAAAAGAACCGCAGAAACCGTGAGAACTTAGAGTTAAGACACTCCGCATTCTGCCTTTACAGGCTTCTTGAGTAGTAACTCAACGCCGCGCATGCCTAGTTGCTACAGCTAAGAAAAATGATAAGGAAATAATTAATTCTACCCGAATAGAAATTGAACCCATAAGCCGTCACGCTTACAGACACTGCTCTGCGCCATGACGGTCTTTTACTTTCGATCATATATTTAAAGTAGAAAAGCCTATCTTTTACTCCGATCTTATATATATATATATTCTTTATTGCATAAAAGTAATAAAAAAAGAAATTTAACATAGGAAAAGAATGTATACAATGGCGCATGTATACAATGGCGTATACAAGAATGTATATATAAGATAGATAAAATATCTATCCAAAAATATATATCTTTTTTTGTATTTTCAGTACAAATTCACGATTATTATTCGAAGTTCTCGTCTTAGAATTATTAATTGACAACAGACACTTAGTTGCTCTGGCTATATGTTGATATAGTATCGGCGTGTGGTTGCCGGGAACGCGATCCGCGTTAACATTGAATTATTAATGATTCATTTAGTTCACACTAACCGACGCTTTCCGATCCCTTCGGTTTTAGTGTTGTTCTTAAATATATATAATATTAGAATTATTGATTAATTAGAATATTTTTATGATTTTTAAAGTGTTAATCCACACTGAGGATAGAAAAAATACTTAAAGAAAACATATAAAAATTTGAACGCAGCGGGACTTGAACCCGCGACCTCCTGCGAACCGTGCAAACCGTGAAACCTGCACGGTTCGCAGGAGGGCGCGGGTTCGAGTCCCACTGCGTTCAAAATTTTTATATGTTTTCTTTAAGTATTAATTAGAATATTTAAAATATATAGAAACTTTAAAAATAACCGGTAATATTGTGTAAAGATTTATGTTTATAACTTTTTGATTGAAATTAAATTATCGAAGAGAACTATTAAGTGAAGAGTTTTTTTACCTAAAGAGGAAAATTACTATTAGATGAGCATAGAGAAACATTTCAGCTTCAAATTCGTCAAAGTGTTAGCAATGTATTTATTTAATATTGAACTTGGCTCTCATTTGCGTAATACGTTTCCAATGAAATAAATGTCTACATCATTCACATGTTTTCCTTTGATAACATAAAAACTAGAAAATACTTTTTGTGGCAGCTTAGTTAGAACTTTAAAAAATCCTTTATTTTACCTCTTAGGTCAAATATTAACTAGTAAAGCAAAAAATCTACAATAATCCCCTATCGATATCGATATTATATAGGTACATGTCTAGATCAATGTTTAGACTGCAATCGGCGATCTGATTAATAGTGTTCACACCAAATGTTTAATCTTCGCTCCGGTTCGGTCCTTTGAATCAAACACGCTCTATTATGCATTAACTATCGATAACTTTGTACATAAATAATGTGTTGATGCTTAGAAATTAACACGTTTCTCTAGTAATTATGTACTAGGATCATACATCAGGACTATATAGCCAGCTATCTCACTGTGAACAGTGACTTGGTGAGCACAGTGACTCAGCGAGAACACTGACTCAGTGAAAAGTTACAGTTACAGTTTTTACAGCTGTCACATTGAGTCACTGCTGAATGTGACAGCTGTAAAAAATGACTGTAACTGTAATTGGTCAGTTCAATTATTTTCAAGTTATTGATCTAGTAAGTTCAATTCACTTATTAAACTTGTCTGATATTAAGGAAAGCAAAATATTGGATTGTCTTGGTATTAAGAATTTTAATTTTAGCGACAAAACTGGTCCATTAAAAATATTTTATTTCCCGAATGGGATTGGAACCTGTAACCATATCTGTTGTAGTCATCATGGTCACTTGTTTTAGTTGGCAGTCTTAATTTTTTTAACTTTTTTTACTTTCACGCTGTATCCCGCAAACAACACGTAGGCTGAAGAAACCCGTGTTAAGACAATCAATTTCCCACTAGTTTTAGACATTACGTGTTGACTATACGAGTTTGATTTCTTAAAATTAAATAACATATTCTCCCCAAATAGGAAACGAATCCAAAATAATCACGCTTACAATCACATGCTGTTCCACTGTGCTGCAAGTAACTAAATTCATATTTCATGCAAATATATTAAGAAAATCTCACACAAAAGATTTTCGATAAGAAAGCTGAATTGTTGAAGACAAACTGACTAAAGTGTGAAATCAACTGTATAATTAGGCCAAATATTGGACTACGGTTTAAACAAAGAAAACATCGGTTAGGGAGCGTCTTGGGGTAATCGGGGCGCCTAATATGCTGCTGCGGGAAATTTTCTTATTAAAAATAAATATAGATAAAAAAGATTTTTTTTTAGCTTCACGCTTTATCCCGCACAAGGCAGGGTAGGCAGAGGGAACTGCAGGGACCGTGGGAACCTAGTGTTAAGACACTCCGTTGCTCAGTCCCTGCTTTCTCCGTCCCCGCTTTCCGCCGTTTTCGAGGCATTGCGTGTTGAGTGGCGGAACTCAACGCTGCGCTTTGCCTATTTAATTATTATTGTCATTTTCACGCAATCTACCTTTGTATAATATAATGTATGCAATACACAAGATTAAGCAATATCTTACACAATTTTATTGATTTTTTTTCACACTTTAACCCACTTATAACAGAGTAGGTAGGAATCGTGGGAACTTAGTGTTAAGGCACTCCATGCCCAGCTTTCCGTCTTTTCGAGGCATTGCATGTTTAGTGGCAAAACTAAACGCTGCGTTTAGTTTACACAGTGAAGAAATGGAAAAAAAATCCATCTTCCTCGAGTGAGAATCGAACCCACAAGCCGTCGCGCTTACACCACGACCGTCCTCAACTTTTGAACTTAAATTTGACTGTTGAATTTAAAATAACCAATACATTAAGCGTTAACTCAATAAAAAGCTCGATTTTAAAGCTCCAAAACAATAGCGCACCCTTAAGAATTCCCATGTTTGTTCACGATTGTAACGAGAGGAGGTGTTTTACAGATCCAACGTACCGTCTTGATCGGATGTTATATCTTATTTGCCTTATTGCTTTGTAAAATATCGTTATGTTATACAGTGGCTTTTTAGTATTAATGGTATTAATGACATAATATGGACTGGTAGTAGATAATAACTACTGTTTGGTCATAGAGTAGGGTTTTTGTTATCTTGAACGGATTTTGAAGACTAATTTATCCTTTTGTACTCATTAACTGAGGCCTGTCGTGGCTCAGAGGCGTTTGCCTATAAACGCGACGTTTTGTGGGTTCGATTCCTACTCGAGGAATATGGATTATTTTATTTCCATTTTCTTCGCTCAGAGAACTAGGTAAGACTTTTTAAACATTATGTTTGCACATTTCATTTTAAACATTAGTCTTGTAGTTAAAGGGGTACCAAAAGTAAAGTAGACAACATATATATTACACAGTCAATCTGGCTGATTGAAACTGTGATTCCTAGAATGTGAATCAATTTTATACTAAAAGCATAGCAGGGACGGAGAAAGCAGGGACTAAGCAACGGAGTGTCTTAACACTAGATTCCCACGGTCACTGTAGTTCCCTCTGCCTACTCTGCCATGTGCGGGATAAAGCTTGAAGCTAAAAAAAAAATATTGGGTAGCGAAACTTAAACGAAACCCAGCGTTTTGTTTTGCCTGAGCCAGAGCCAAGAACATTTTACCCCCAAATAGAAATAGAAACTACAACCATCATATACAATCAAAAACTATACCAAAAAATTTGTAACAAACAAAAAAGAATATGAAGCTACCATTCTACATAATATTGTCGCATCATTTGTCAAAGGAAGTTTCAATAACGGTCGATGTACCTTCACTCCAGCCAGTCCCAAATATTTCAATATTATGATGTACGACCTAATACAATCCAACACAAACCACGCACAAAAACCTCGTTCAGGTACAAAATGTATGAAATCAGGTGTCAAAACAGAATTGGTGGGTGTCACAATAAATATTTTCTTTTCCCCCTTTGATATGCAAAAATATTGCTATGTGGGATTTTAGTAGAGGCGATATTTTGGCTATAAATCTTGTTCGTTGTATTAACTGTGCTAGCACTCAGTTGATAGGATTTGTTATATATTATATACGTATATTTTTTCCTCATATTTTTTAGCTTCACGCGTTATCCCTCATAAAACAAAATAGACAGAAGAAGCCACAGAGATCGTGTGTACCGAGTGTGAAAGTGGAAATGAAGCAATCCATTCTCCCCAAGTAAGAATCGAACCCACGAATGTGTTTGCACGCAGACGCTGCGCCACCATTATTCCCGCTTATTATATGTATATTTTAAACATTTTCTTTTGGTACATCTTCATCCTCATAATTCATTTAAATACTAAGCATGTAAATAGACTGTATATAAAACTGTTAGACATACAGCTCTCTTTTTGGTTAAATGAGTGTAAAATGTTAAGAATAGTATGAAATGTTAAACCTATTTGGTTTTTAGAGTTATCTGTAGGCTCAATGATGTTTACAGTAATTGTAACTGTCAATTGAAAGTTTCAATCTCAATCACATAGGTTGGTTATGATATCCCGCACGTGGCAGGGTATGCAGAGGGAACTGCAGGAACCATACGAACCAAGTGTTAAGACACTCCGTTGCTTAGTTCCTGCTTTTTTCCGTCCCCGCTTTGATGATAATTAATTTAAGAAAAAAAATGTCTTATAGGAAATCATCACAATTGAGCGTTTTTCTTATGTTTATAATATGTAAATTTATCCTTTAAAACTAAACCGGCAAAAAAATAATAGTAGATTTGACTATAGCTTACAAATATTATATTTCCAATATATCACTTGAAACATAGAAAGGAGAAAAGCACGGAAGAAAAATTAGAAACACGCATCACGCATCACGTGCTTCAAGCTGATTTGTGTGCAATCGCAAACCTTACGTAGGGTAGAGTGAGCCAGAGTGGTGATATATCAAAGAATTTTCTCACCCAATAAATAACGTCTCGCGATCGCGATGTGTTGGTTATAGGCTGAATAAATTGAGTTGAAGACAGAAATATATAGGTTTGTGGGATTCAGAATATGAATCTTCGTTCTAATATTACTTTGGATGTCATGGGATTTTAAATGTGGGAGGTGTCTTATCTAATGCGGGTGATACGTTCATGGTGAGGAGATGGGGGCAAATCGGTGTTAAAAATAAATATTATTGTGTAAAATTTGATAACTTAAGCATATGTTTATTTCTTATTATTGTTATCTCAAACATAGAATGGAAATAGGTGGCTATTGTAATAGTACACTTTATATGTCCAAAACAATTAGGATCTGAATTGACCGTCGTGGCGCAGAGACATAAGCATCTGCATGTAAACGCGACGGTTTGAGGGTTCGATTCCTACTCGTGGAAAATGGATTTTTCTATTTCCAATTTCTTGACGGAGAAAGCAGGGACCGAGCAACGGACTGTCTTATCATTAGGTTTATATGGTTCCTACAGTTCGGGTGTATGTGCGGGATAATGATGATGCGTGAAGCTAAAAAAAAAAAGTCTTCAAATTCATCAAATCAATACATTAGCGTGATTTCTAGCTTATTGGTCAGCGTTGTCTTAAAATAGTGCCTTATTCATAAGCTATATACGTTCACTCTTAAAATTTTCAATCTATACTAAAGTTGAAGTTTAATATTGAACTGAAATATTTAGCCCAAATAATATTTCCTTACATGTTGCAGCATGCATGTCTCAATTTCCAACTAAACTCACGAAACCCACTGATGTTTCATTAAGATTTAGCTACCAACCCCACAAAATACACAAGACGTGTGAATACAAAATCACAATACTTTCATACAATTAAATTACCAATAGATCGGCATTCGTAAACAAAACAGTGGGGTGGGTACCACCTTTGGGGGTAAGAATAAATGCCCTACATAAAACGCGAGTGCTAGGAAATGTACGTGAGCATTCTTAACACCCTGTGTGTGTTGGAATTGTATTAAGATGATAATATATTCTGTGTTGATTCTAAGCGTAAATATATTATGATAATAAAAATAGTTGCCATTTCTACAATTCTGTTTTAAGAATAATTAAAAGTTTTATATATATAATACATTATGTTAATATACAAAATTGTATACTATGAAATTTTCATATAAAATGATCATTAATATTTCAGTTTTCATTAAATTTTTGTTAATTGCACTAAATTAATATAGAAAATATCTATCAAAAAGCTTCATCTAAGAAAATATTCTTTCTCCAATCAACAAAATATACATATATAACAAACTTAGATTACAATTCTGTTAACCAACTTTACTTCATTGTTCAAAATCTATAAACATTGACCATAGTAATATCATCACCAATATATTCCACACAGAAAATCCCCCGAAACGCGTACAGTATCGCATTATATAATTTATAAACAAAATGTGTTAAAATAAATCGCGACGTTGGCAGCCGCAGATACGTGGATTTACTGCGGTACGTAGAACAAGTGTGTATGTATGTATGGGAGCCGATTTTCAAAACAATTTGCGTTTTGCCGCTTAAATGTGATACGAATGATTGTTCTTGTAGGTTTAGATGTTATATGTTATTTCAGGGTGCTTTTGTTTGCAAGAGATTGTGTAGGGTTGTGATTCTTAATTTTTTAATCATAGCGTATAGATGAGAGTGCGATTTTTCCTTAGTATTTTTATTTGACAAATCTTCATATGCAGAAAAATCGAACTGAGAAGCAATAATATATATTTTTGTATTAAATACGTTTCAATCGGTGATTTGACGAGGACCAGTCTGTTCAAAGAAGTATGGACGTTGGGAATAGAAGCAATACTACGTTACGTAATTTTCATATTTAAAGCACTACAATACTAAATGAAAGTGGGGACGGAGATAGCAGGGGCTAAGCAACGGAGTGTCTTAACACTAGGTTCCCACAGTCCCTGCAGTTCCCTCTGCCTACCCTGCCTTGTGCGGGATAAAGCGTGAAAACTATAGCAAATAAATTAAATTTGTAGATATGTTTCGCACAAAACGATCAAAAAAATTCAAATTTATAATAAAATACGAAATCAGAACAAATATACATGTTGAAGAACTGAATAAAAAATCGACTAAAATCTAAAACTACTAAATCCATCAATACTGAAGCAGTCACTGTGCTTATAAAAAAAATTGGTTTTCCTTAAATTGAAAAAAATAAATTCCATCGAACCAAAATCTCAAGTACGTACTTGAGAACAGGACTTCAAATCGTTTAAAAAAATGATAGAGTACTACCGATACCCATAAAATATAAAAGATACATAATAATAATAGAAAAGTCTCAATAACTGACATAACTGACACAACTGACAAGTGGATAATAAGCTCTTTTTATTTTAATCACACTGTAATGAAAGTCTAGTTAGTCTATTGAATATAATGAATGAAAGCTCTAAGCTAAGCGATTAATAATAGTAGAAGCAATATTATATGAACGTGACCATTCGTTCGAATGCAGTTGCAGTGCTAGGACTTATAGATGTCAACGATGAATTTGTATGGATATGGCTTTCGAAAAATATTTAATATATAATGTTTATATATAGATTTAGCTTTAGGCCATATAGTGGTGTAACCAGAGTTTGTTCATACCTCTTTCGCATCGTCCACTGTTATTAATTTCTTTATACTTTACTATATTTATACTATAACGCACGAAAATAAACCAAACGATTTTACTCTGTTGTTGTTTTGTAAAAATTGAACTCTAAACAGTGAATATTGGAATGTAATTTGACACATAGGAATCGAATATACTTATAGAAATTATATTTTTCATAATCTAAAGAATTGAATTGAATTGAATTGAATAAAAAAATCGAGATTTTTGCTAACATTTTTTTTTTAAATTGTAACTGACATTTCTAAGTGCGATGATTATTACTATTGAAAATTTATCTTTCTTTTAATTAATTAAGTAAAATATTATACATTATTATTTATTTATATTTACCCTTAATATTTTAAGCAGTTTTAAATAAAGATAGCCCAAAGGCTGATAAAATTTTAAAAATCCAAATAATCCAAGCCATATCAACATTACCCCGTCCTCCTCAACCCAGTGCCATTACTGGGCACACAGAATATCGAACAATGCCAGCTAATTGTTCATACTGACTAGCAATCTGCCTAAACACTTGACAGTCGACTTATCTATGTAATGAATTAAACATTAATTTCACTATGTTTTAGTTTATTTTGCTTAGAATCTAGATTTTTTTAATGTAAAAGTCAGGTTTTTTACGTAAATTACATATTTTTTTAAGTTTTTTTTTTTTTTAAATGAAAAATGACTGGAGGCTTAACAGTATTTTGAATTGTTACTTAGAATATATTAAAAAAATATATTATTATATGTACAGTTTCATGTGATTATATTATTTATTTACTATGTAGTGATCCCTAATCATATTTAAATATTTTCATATAGAATTAATTTATTGAAAATGAGGCGGAAAATGGCAAACGGGCAGGTTAAAGATTGAATAAAGAACTTATGCGGGATAAAGCGTGAAGATTAAAAGAAACAATCACCTAATTGTAAATCGAATCCTCTTCTTTTGTTCATTCACACACTAAAGAGGCACTGAGCCATATGAACTTATATGGTAATTTTATATCTTACACAAAAATAACATAGATTATGTAGAAACGTGCTGTGCCGATGTAGTTAGTGCCTTTATGGACTAAACACACCTTTGATACATGGTATGTATTTCTATAACAGATGCGGCCTTTCCATCATTCCTATTGATGTAAAATGGTTTTGCTACTCGATTAATATAAGATTAAATTATTATTTTTTATTTCTTATTTGTTTTAAATTATGAAATGATAATTGTGACTTCAATCAAATTTTATTTTGCAATTCATTCCTACGATTGGCGTGCTGTTATATGGAAAGCGTAAAAAAATAAAGTACACAGATCACGTGCGAGATAAAGTCAAGGATGTAGAACTATTATTGGAGTATGGACTAAATTTTTTTTTAAATGAATTTCGTATATCATGGAACACCTGCAAAAGAAAGATGACCATAACGTAACCAATAGGTATACCATATATGTATGTATATATGAAGTAAAGATTACATAGGGCACTGTAGGAACGTCATGGTTGATGAAGTGATTTAAATTAGAAGTTTATCGTAACTGAAATATTTTTTCTATCTCTATTTTTTTGCTATAAAAGAGAAAATCTCAAAATATATATAATATATTAAATATTATAACACTAATGGAAGTACAGGTAAAGTTATGCGAACTATCGCCCGACGATGTCCGCTCCGACAAAGAAGTTGGCCACACATCACTTAGCATAATACTGAGATCAAATGAGTATAATCATAGTGTTATATATTTTCAGACATGATATATGTTATGTATTAGAGAAACATAATATAAAGCGGGGACGGAGAAAGCAGGGACTAAGCAACGGAGTGTCTTAACACTAGGTTTCCACGGTCCCTGCAGGTCCCTCTGCCTACCCTGCCATGTGCGGGATAAAGCGTAAAAAAAAATAACAATAATAATATAAAGTTGTCATACAAAAAATATATATTCGCATATTATAACAATTTAATAAATTTACAATTTAAAAAAAGGAAACCGTCGTGGCACAAAGGTGAAAGCATCTGCCTGTAATCGCAACGGTTTGAAAGTTCGATTTCCACACGTGGAAGATGCAAGATTCGCTATGAAAGAGCGAAAGAAATGGAACTAGGAAAAGTGCGGCGTTGAATTCCACCACTCAACACGCAATGCCTCGAAAAAGGCAGAAAGCGGGGACAGAGAAAGCAGGGACTAAGCAACGAAGTGTCTGCAGCACTGGGTTCATATGGTTCCCGCAGTACTCTCTGTCTATTTTATATGCGGGATAAAGCGTGAAGGTAAAAAAAAACGACATATACACAAAACGAATACAAAATATACATAGAATAATATTGTAAAAATACAAGTAATTATAATTAGTTCTTAAAATAAAATAAAAAAAAAATGAAATCATACTGATTTGTTATCTACCGACTACCGATAATGAACATGAGCTTGGATACAAGGAAAATACGTTGAATGTTGAGTATTATTAGATTATTATGTAAAGTATTGATATAAGCGGTAAATAGTGACCAAAATCACTAAAAATCACTAAAAACAAGTCACTATTTTTTTATTAAATACAGGATATGCTTGAACATAACAAAAGCCTACTAGCTCAACTTTATAAGAGGTCACGTCTACTCCATAGAAGCTCTTTACTTTCGCCGAGGGCCATATCTCCACAACTGTACAAAGCGCCCGATACGTGTCTCGTGCTCTATTATATGTAAACCTGGATAGCTTTTGTTTAAAAATGTTAAATTAATTTTGTTCTTAATTTGACTGTACTGTCTGTGTTTATTAAATACTGTATTACGCAGTGAAGACTTAATATTTATTATGAAAAAACAAATGAAATCCATTTCGCTGTTATAGTTGACGTAACTTCCATATAAAATAGGGTAGATATAGAGAGTGTAGTGTCAAAACACTCCATTCTCTACATTCTCCATATTGTCCAAATTTAGAAATTTTGAAAATTAGCTCAACCAATTGGATTCGCTTTTTCGCATTTCATATTTATTTTCAAATTACAACATGAAAAAAGCTGCAGATCAAAGCTCTATAATATTAATATACATATATATGAAAAATCGCGTGGAACGAAGTGTCTTAACACTTCTATCTACCTACAATTCCCTCTGCCTACCCTGTTTCATGCGAAATAAAGCGAATGAAGCTAAAAAATAAGCTAAGTTTAAAATATTTTAAAACTGAATTCGAACTCGTTACTCATAACAGCTTTAACAAAACAATACAATTTCCTAGTAAACGCAATCCAAGCGTATATTTTACCTCAAATTCTATTACCGTATTACAATGATTACCACCTTAGGCGTTATCCGATAGCCATACTCGTGGTTTAGTAAAATTACTGATATTTATCGATTGGCCACGTATCGATGGTACTTGGTACATCACTAAATTGGCACTTCACTAGAGATGCCTATAGTAATGCCTTAGGATTACATTGCATTAGATTCCCTTTTTAGTATAATTTAGTATTATTATAGTAAAATATGATTAAATATTTTCAATAGTAATATGTCTCTTAAACAGTTTATTTATGTGTGTATCTCAAAGCTTTTACTTTGATTTGATTTTTGATTGTTTTAAGCAAGTATATATATATATATATATATATATATATATATATATATATATATATATATATATATATATATATATATATATATATATATATATATATATATATATATATATATATATATATATATATATATATATATATATATATATATATATATATATATATATATATATATATATATATATATATATATATATATATATATATATATATATATATATATCATCATCATCATCATGTCAGCCGTAGGACGTCCACTGCTGAACATAGGCCTCCCCCAGGGACCTCCAGTGCGCCCTGTCTAATGCTATACGCATCCAGTGGCTGCCTGCAACCCGGACCAAGTCGTCCGTCCACCTGGTAGGAGGCCGTCCCACGCTGCGCTTGCCGGTACGTGGTCTCCACTCGAGAACCTTTCTGCCCCAGCGGCCGTCAGTTCTCCGTACTATGTGCCCTGCCCATTGCCACTTCAACTTACTAATTCGTTGGGCTATGTCGATTACTTTTGTTCGTTTGCGGATGTCCTCGTTGCGCACACGATCTCGCAAAGAAATTCCGAGCATAGCCCTCTCCATAGCTCGTTGAGCGACCTTGAGCTTCTTTATGAGGCCCATAGTAAGAGACCACGTTTCTGTGCCGTAAGTCATCACTGGTAACACACATTGGTTATAGACTTTCGTCTTGAGGCACTGAGGTATTTTGGACGAGACACCGGGCTACCACTATCAACGACGACTGGCCCTGGTAACACACAACGTGCGTACTTTGAGGACCGACGAGAAGATGGTCGAGCTGGAAGAGGAAATAGACAAGTTACATTGGGATATCATAGGGTTATCAGAAGTCCGAAGAGAGGGGGAGGACACGATAACCCTCAAATCCGGTAACTTGTTCTATTACCGGGAGGGCGATCAACAGTCCCAAGGTGGTGTCGGGTTTATCGTTCGCAAGTCCCTCGTTAACAACGTGATTGCAATCGATAGTGTGTCGAGTAGGGTAGCTTACTTGATACTCAGAATATCTAAAAGGTATTCGCTGAAGGTTATCCAGGTATATGCGCCGACCTCGGCACACCCTGACGACGAAGTAGAGGCCATGTATGAGGACATTAGCAAAGCCATACATGACTCTAAAACGCAGTTCAATGTTGTGATGGGGGACTTTAACGCAAAACTGGGCAAAAGAGGCGATGATGAGCTGAGAATGGGGCAATTTGGATTTGGGCAGCGGAACCCAAGGGGACAAAGGCTGGCTGATTTTCTGGAGAGATAGGGGCTCTATATGATGAACTCTTTCTTTCAGAAACCGCCTCACAGGAAGTGGACCTGGATGAGTCCCGATGGTTCCATTAAAAATGAGATCGACTTCATCATGAGCACGAAGCGACACATATTCAATGATGTCTCTGTGATCCACAGGGTTAAGACCGGAAGCGATCACCGGATGGTAAGAGGCATCTTGAACATCAATATCAAGCTCGAAAGGTCGCGTATGGTGAGGTCTACGCTCCGACCTGTAAATGCACACATCCAAAACCCCGAGAGCTTTCAGCTCGAACTTCAGAATCGCTTTGCTTGTCTGGACAGCTGCGTGTCTGTGGACGAAATAAACGATAGGCTGGTGGAAACTGTCAAAACGGTTGGCTCTAAATTCTTTAAAGCCCACCGTAAAAGTAGACCCCAAAAAATATCCGACCATACCAGGAACCAAATGGCTAGTCGGCGCTCTATGCAATTGCAATCTTCCAGTGATGCTGAGTCATATAGACAGCTCAATAAACAAATCCTCAAATCATTGCGGCACGACATTCGCTCCTTTAATACAAAATGTATTAAAGAGACGATCGAACGGAACAAAGGTTCCAAAGTGTTCGCAAAAGAGGTCTCTATTGGGCAAAGTCATTTGACAAAGCTGAAAACAGGAGATGGCAGTATAGTGTCGACAAAACCAGAGGTATTGAGGGAGGTCGAAAGGTTCTACGGACAGTTATACTCCTCAGTCGCTAACCCTATCGCAAGCTCGGCTAAAGACCCAAGAGCCAAGCTAACCCGACACTATACCGAAGATTTTCCAGACATCAGCCTATGCGAGATTAGGATGGCCCTCAAACAACTTAAAAACAACAAGGCACCAGGAGAAGACGGAATCACATCAGAGCTTCTGAAAGCGGGTGGAACACCGATACTTAAAGTCCTTCAGAGGCTCTTTAACTCCGTCATACACAAAGGCAAAACGCCAGAAATGTGGAACAGGAGCGTGGTGGTCTTGTTCTTCAAAAAGGGCGATAAAACTCTATTGAAGAACTATCGACCCATCTCGCTACTGAGCCATGTTTACAAGTTGTTTTCGAGAGTCATCACGAATCGTCTCGAAAGTAGGTTTGATGACTTCCAGCCTCCCGAACAAGCCGGTTTCCGGAAAGGCTTTAGTACCATAGACCACATCCACACGCTGTATAATCTGCCATTATGCTTAGCGTTTGTGGACTATGAGAAGGCCTTTGATTCGATCGAGACTTGGGCGATGCTTCAATCTCTGCAACGATGCCATATTGATTATCGGTATATCGAGGTGCTGAACTGTTTGTACAAGAACGCCACTATGTCGGTTCGAGTACAGGAGCAATGTACCAAAGCGATTCCATTGCAACGAGGTGTGAGACAAGGAGACGTCATCTCTCCGAAATTGTTTACCACCGCAATGGAAGACGCTTTCAAACTCCTGGAATGGCAAGGACGCGGCATCAATATTAACGGCGAGTACATCACTCACCTTCGGTTTGCCGACGATATCGTGGTTATGGCGGAATCGTTGGACGATCTAAGCACTATGCTCGAGGACCTCAGCCGAGTATCTCAACAGGTTGGGCTTAAGATGAACATGGACAAGACGAAAATCATGTCGAACATCCATGTTGTGCCCACCCCGCTTGCAGTTGGGAACACGCAGCTCGAAGTTGTTGACGAGTACGTCTACCTGGGTCATACGATCCAGTTAGGTCGGTCCAACTTTGAGAAGGAGGTCAATCGTCGAATCCAACTCGGCTGGGCAGCGTTCGGTAAACTACGAAAAATATATATATATATATATATATATATATATATATATATATATATATATATATATATATATATATATATATATATATATATATATATATATATATATATATATATATATATATATATATATATATATATATATATATATATATGGGAAACGGGCAGGTTAAAGATTGAATAAAGAACTTATGCGGGATAAAGCGTGAAGATTAAAAGAAACAATCACCTAATTGTAAATCGAATCCTCTTCTTTTGTTCATTCACACACTAAAGAGGCTCTGAGCCATATGAACTTATATGGTAATTTTATATCTTACACAGAAATAACATAGATTACGTATAAACGTGCTGTGCCGATGTAGAAATATGCCTTTATGGACTAAACACACCTTTGATACATGGTATGCATTTCTATAACAGATGCGGCCTTTCCATCATTCCTATTGATGTAAAATGGTTTTGCTACTCGATTAATATAAGATTAAATTATTATTTTTTATTTCTTATTTGTTTTAAGTGATATGATAAATGTGACTTCAATCAAATTTTATTTTGCAATTCATTCCTACGATTGGCGTGCTGTTATATGGAAAGCGTAAAAAAATAAAGTACACAGATCACGTGCGAGATAAAGTCAAGGATGTAGAACTATTATTGGAGTATGGACTAAATTTTTTTTTAAATGAATTTCGTATATCATGGAACACCTGCAAAAGAAAGATGACCATAACGTAACCAATAGGTATACCATATATGTATGTATATATGAAGTAAAGATTACATAGGGCACTGTAGGAACGTCATGGTTGATGAAGTGATTTAAATTAGAAGTTTATCGTAACTGAAATATTTTTTCTATCTCTATTTTTTTGCCATAAAAGAGAAAATCTCAAAATATATATAATATGTTAAATATTATAACACTAATGGAAGTACAGGTAAAGTTATGCGAACTATCGCCCGACGATGTCCGCTCCGACAAAGAAGTTGGCCACACATCACTTAGCATAATACTGAGATCAAATGAGTATAATCATAGTGTTATATATTTTCAGACATGATATATGTTATGTATTAGAGAAACATAATATAAAGCGGGGACGGAGAAAGCAGGGACTAAGCAACGGAGTGTCTTAACACTAGGTTTCCACGGTCCCTGCAGGTCCCTCTGCCTACCCTGCCATGTGCGGGATAAAGCGTGAAGCTAAAAAAAAAAAAAACAATAATAATATAAAGTTGTCATACAAAAAATATATATTCGCATATTATAACAATTCAATAAATTTACCATTTTAAAAAAGGAAACCGTCGTGGCACAAAGGTGAAAGCATCTGCCTGTAATCGCAACGGTTTGAAAGTTCGATTTCCACACGTGGAAGATGCAAGATTCGCTATGAAAGAGCGAAAGAAATGGAACTAGGAAAAGTGCGGCGTTGAATTCCACCACTCAACACGCAATGCCTCGAAAAAAGCAGAAAGCTGAGACGGAGAAAGCAGGGACTAAGCAACGAAGTGTCTGCAGCACTAGGTTCATATGGTTCCTGCAGTTCTCTCTGTCTATCCTATATGCGGGATAAAGCGTGAAGGTAAAAAAAAAACGATATATACACAAAACGAATACAAAATATACATAGAATAATATTGTAAACGTAAAATAAAATATCTAAGTAATTATAATTAGTTTTTAAAATAAAATTAAAAAAAAAATTAAATCATACTGATTTATTATCTACCGACTACCGATAATGAACATGAGCTTGGATACAAGGAAAATACGTTGAATGTTGAGTATTATTAGATTATTATGTAAAATAAATTGATATAAGCGGAAAATAGTGACCAAAATCACTAAAAATCACTAAAAACAAGTCACTATTTTTTTATTAAATACAGGATATGCTTGAACATAACAAAAGCCTACTAGCTCAACTTTATAAGAGGTCACGTCTACTCCATAGAAGCTCTTTACTTTCGCCGAGGGCCATATCTCCACAACTCTACAAAGCGACCCGATACGTGTCTCGTGCTCTATTATATGTAAACCTGGATGGCTTTTGTTTAAAAATGTTAAATTAATTTTGTTCTTAATTTGACTGTACTGTCTGTGTTTATTAAATACTGTATTACGCAGTGAAGACTTAATATTTATTGTGAAAAAATAAATGAAATCCATTTCGCTGTTATAGTTGACGTAACTTCCATATAAAGTAGGGTAGATATAGAGAGTGTAGTGTCAAAACACTCCATTCTCTACATTCTCCATATTGCCCAAATTTAGAAATTTTGAAAATTAGCTCAACCAATTGGATTCGCTTTTTCGCATTTCATATTTATTTTCAAATTACAACATGAAAAAAGCTGCAGATCAAAGCTCTATAATATTAATATACATATATATGAAAAATCGCGTGGAACGAAGTGTCTTAACACTTCTATCTACCTACAATTCCCTCTGCCTACCCTGTTTCATGCGAAATAAAGCGAATGAAGCTAAAAAATAAGCTAAGTTTAAAATATTTTAAAACTGAATTCGAACTCGTTACTCATAACAGCTTTAACAAAACAATACAATTTCCTAGTAAACGTAATCCAAGCGTATATTTTACCTCAAATTCTATTACCGTATTACAATGATTACCACCTTAGGCGTTATCCGATAGCCATACTCGTGGTTTAGTAAAATTACTGATATTTATCGATTGGCCACGTATCGATGGTACTTGGTACATCACTTAATTAGGATTACATTGCATTAGATTCCCTTTTTAGTATAATTTAGTATTATTATAGTAAAATATGATTAAATATTTTCAATAGTAATATAAGTCTCTTAAACAGTTTATTTATGTGTGTATCTCAAAGCTTTTACTTTGATTTGATTTTTGATTGTTTTAAGCAAGTATATATATATATATATATATATATATATATATATATATATATATATATATATATATATATATATATATATATATATATATATATATATATATATATATATATATATATATATATATATATATATATATATATATATATATATATATATATATATATATATATATATATATATATATATATATATATATATATATATATATATATATATATATATATATATATATGTATATATATATATATATATATATATATATATATATATATATATATATATATATATATATATATATATATATATATATAGAGGACTGTCGTGGCGCAGAGGCGCAACGTCTGCCTGTAACGCGGCTAACGCGACGGTTTCTGGGTTCGATCCCCAGTCGGGGAAGATGGATTTTTCTATTTCCATTTTCTTCGCTCTGGCAACTAAGGCAAAGCGCGGCGTTGAGTTCCGCCACTCAACACGCAATGCCTCGAAAACGGCGGAAAGTGGAGACGGAGTAAGCAAGGATTAAGTAACGGAGTGTCTTAACACTAGGTTCGTATGGTTCCTGCAGTTCCCTCTGCCTACCCTGCCATGTGCGGGATAAAGCGTGAAGCTAAAAAACAAATATATATATATATATATATATATATATATATATATATATATATATATATATATATATATATATATATATATATATATATATATATATATATACGCCGTCGTAATATTAGAGCATGCTTAAATATGGAAATAGAAGATTGGTAGCAGGAATTGTCTTTAACTTAAAGTGAATGTTGTAAAGGATGTTGATTGTCGAGTTTTATCCCGCTCGTAGTAGGGTAGGCAGAATGAACCATATTAGTAGTGTTAAGACACTCCGTTCCCCGTTTTCCGCCTTTTAGAGGAATTGTGTGTCCTGAGACAAATCCAAGACCGCAATTATCTAGTTGCCAGAGCAAAAAAAATGGGAATAAAACATCCATCCATCCATCCATCTTTCCCAAGTGGGCAATTAAAATTACCTTTGTAAAACAAAACAGAGAGAACTTAGAAATACCATCTAGGTTTACATCGCCTCTTTTTCCTTAAGATTAATTAACTAAACTACCTAAATTTAAAACATTAATTAAGATATGATATTCGTCATATATAAATACATTTATACTAAATGAAAATAATAGTAAACCAAAAATCAAGCCTTCTATTGAAATATCGATATTTCAGTCTAACAAAATTGTCTATGTGACATCAATAATCTGGTGTTAGACCAATTAATTGGAATCAATAATTAATCAATCAGCTTCACGCTTAGTAGCAGAGTAGGCAGAGGGAACTGCAGGAATCGTTTGAACCTAGTGTTAAGACACTCCGTTGCTTAGTCCCTGCTTTCTCCGTCCCCGTTTTCCGCCTTTTTCGTGTTGAGTGGGGGATTGTAACGCCGCGCTTTGCCTAGTTGCCAGAGCGAAGAGAATAGAAATAGAAAAATCCATCCTCTCCGAGTGGGAATCGAACCCACAAACCGTTGATTTTACAGGCGGACGCTTACGCCTCTACGCTACGACAGTGGAATTAATAATAACTTATTATATAAATATTTTCTAATAATAACTTGATTTTCACTAAGTTTATAGAAAAGGCTGGGTGATATTTTTCACCTTAATCAAATTTTAAAACAGAAATGAGCGTTACATATGAAATTTATATTAATTTAAATGTATTTCTAATAAACATACACAGATATATATCAAAGTGTTTATATTATTTTAAATCAATCTTGTATTCAATTTCTTAGTCAACTAATGAAATATTTAAGTCCACAGACTAAACAAATATACAAAACCTATCCTATATTTTAAATAAAATACAAAATTTTTCCCGAAAAAAGCACTTCAAATAGCATTTTTCACGTAAACGTAACAAAAAATCAAACAAAAGGTGATCCAATCAATTAATCTCCGCCGCTCAGTAACATTGTTCACCTGACACCAATAAGCTGGTATTCCGTTACGGGACGCGTATCACACGTTGAAAAACGATCAGAGTTATTAGGGTTGGTTCTACTGTATGTTAAGTAAGTTTAAATATAAATTAAATGTAATAAAACGATCAAGTAGAACAGCGATTGACTGTTAAAGCGAAGATCGCGGGTTTTATTCTTACTTAGGGTAATATTTTTTTCATTTCCTTGATTTGGTAAGAATTTTGAAGACAATTGCAGCGTTGAATTTCGCTAAATATTTTTTTTTAGTTTAAGATTATTCATTCCTTAAAAGAGTACAATATAATTTTGACTTTTACTTATTGAGAAATTGCAATTCACACTTAAAAGCCATATTTACACAAGTTTTTAAGAAGATATACTAAATAAATCGAACATTGAGCGGTATGAAGGTAACAGAGTGACTTAACACTCTGCTGCCTAGTTATGCTAAATAAAAGCCACTTACCTTAATAGTGTTGTGCCTCAATTACCTATAACAAATTGAATATAAATAAAAAAATGGGAAGCAAATTATTTAAAATATATAATTTAAATGAAAATCAATCAAACTGCCATCCCTAGCTCCAATAACCTGTTGCATCGAACATTCGATATCCTTCAATGCCAAAATGAGATGGCGCTATACGAATTTCTGAACACATGAAAGGGAGAGACGAGGAGGGTCCCATTTGGGCACGTTTCAATGGTTTCAGTCTATAAATATAGGTTTGAACTTTGAACGTTTATTGCTATCGGCCGAAGTGTACTCTACTTTGTTATAAATTATTTTTTTTTTTATTATGACACATTTTTCCAACTAAATAGAGATAACTTAGTGACCCTACATTCTATTTTTTTCAAAATCATAACCTCATCATGTATCAGATCATATTTTTATAATTTAATAAATTATAAACTTTACTAAAAGTCATGATTATTATGTTTGTATAATTGTAGCTAACAATTTCACTTTATAAGAGGTAAAATTCTCTTTTTCCGTTCCTTGTATAACCGTACATGAAAATTAGATCTACGTACAAGCAAACAAGTCTTTAAAAACGAAGCCGAAAAAGACACTAAAGATACTCCATATAAGATGCCCACATAAATCATCTATATGTAAATATATTTAAAAATCCACATATAGAGTCAAATTCAAGCTACGAATACTCAAAAAAGTCTACGTAAGCTACGATACGTAAAAAAAGCTTTGAAAAAGCACCGGAACCTATCAATAGCTCGGACTTGTCGTTTCCCGTTCTTTTTTCCAGGGATTTTCACACCCCGTGCATTTCCCACGGGGTTTATTGAAACCGGCATTCGATTTGCATATTGTGTTGGCTTTTTCAACAGCTAAACGATGTTAATTGAAAAAAGCTTTAGGAGAGCTTTCATTTTGAGTGACTTTAGTTATGGGAAGTCGTCTTTTTTGTTGTATAGTCGTGATATACTTGCAATGTTTCTTTGCCATTATTAACTAATTCACGCATTAACACTGAGCTTACGAGGGTTATTTTTACAACATACATTATGTATATACTTATTCCAGCAGTGCAGCGTTGTCTGACTGGGCGGAAATTGGAAACTTATAGGAGTGAAAAAAGCCAAGTAGTACAGTAGACTCCCGTATAACGCGAGTTTATACAACGCGATTTCATACAATTTATTATATTTTTTTCAATTAATATTATTTTTTTTAAATATATCATTCGCGTTATACAAGTTTTTTTTCTCGTTCAGCGCGATTCCCTATAACGCAATTTCATATAACGCGTAACATATTACTCGCGTTATACGGGAGTCTACTGTAGTTATAAACGATATATAAATACGTTAAGAAAAAATAAATTAATTAACATAACAGGATTATCTGTTGGATACCGTCCAAGTGTTCCTTAAAAACTATAATAAATATTGGTATGAAATTAATTCCCATGTATTTTAGCTTAGAGGTCAAAGCGCTTGAACGTATATTTCTTTCCTCAGTATGGAATAAAATTTATTTATTATAAAATTTATTTAATGAATAACATCCTCAATAATAATTTGATTAATAAAAGATAAATAGCCTCTCTCTTGCCAAATGATCATTCGTAAGAATAACCTTTGTATAGCAAAAACTAATAAAAATCTCCTTACAAAGATATTAACAAAATAATGTTTAACGTATCTTGGTGGTGTCAGATCACTTAAAAGGTCTCCGAGAAGCACAGGTTCCAATTCCTCTCGATTTATTTTTAACATTTTATTTATTAAGGCTTTTCTTTCCTGTAGTATTAAATTAATAGAAGTATGTATTAAAACTTTTCTTTTATTCGTTCTGGTAACAATTGCTCTACACCCAATATCTCTAAAATACTCGTTATAATATACTTACTACATACTAGATTACTTTCCGAAACTGCTGTATAGAGATTAAAGCGTATATAATAAATAACAAACAAAACAAAAAATAAAAACATACAAAAACCTGTAATGTATATTAAATTCGACATTATGATAGAATCCGGTGTTTAAACAAGCAAAAAAACGCTTCAAACGATGTCCCTCCAAGGAGTAGAGAGCGGTCGAAAATTAAATAATGAAAAGTACAGGCTACAGATGAAATTTGATTAAAAAATCACGATTATTACACAAACCCCCTTTACAACATACCAATATATGTTGGAACTGATAAAAATACATTTAAGCCATTTAAAACTCTATTACAATGGTATAGAAAGGTGTTTTTAAATATTAGTTACATTATTAAGTTGGTAGAGCCAAAGCCTATGGCACCCCCTCAATAATTTTTCAACGAACCGATCTCTTTGTGGTCGTCTCTTAGATTAACAAAGTTTTAAATTAAAAATCATAGCGAAATATCGGCTGTTTCGATTGCTTTGATATTGTTTTATTTTTAGGGTTGGTTTCATCCTTGTTTCACTTCAAGTAGATGTAGTACGTTTTTTTTTTTAATTTTATCTCTTATTTATGGTTCCGTTATCCTGAACGTAGAATGTAGCATATAAGATTAAGAAAATTTACATAAATTTAAGTTTAAATTTTAACAATTTAACACTTTGTTTGGAATTAAAAATGTGTTTACATTTTTAATTCCAAACAAAGTGTTAAATTATCCCCGATCTTCCCCGAGTGGGAATCGAACCCACAAACCGTTGCGTTTACAGGTAAACGCTACGCTTCTGCGTCACGACAGTCCTCAACTAAGCAACAGAGTGTCTGAACACTAAGTTCCTATGATTTCTGCAGTTCCCTCTGCCTACCCTGCATGTGCGGGATAAAGCGTGAAGTTATACAAAAATACTTAGTGATATATAAAAATTTGAGAAACTTTCTCTTTTTTTAGCTCAAAGTATCTGCTTATAGCAGGATAGGTAGTTAAGCCACTTGGTTCTCCACTCTCAATTATATTTGAAATAAAAAGAAATAATTAAATTCTCTACGGCCATTATGGGGCATTAGCAAAGTATATGACGTCGATTAAAATGATTATTGCTTCACACAAAGTAGGACGTCCTGTTAGCACAAAATGTGGTATACAGTAAAAACTAAAGAGGCTAAAAGAGGTAAATGGAGAGCCAAAAGAGGTGAAAGGAGAGCGAAAGGAGGTTAACAGAGAGCTAGTTAAAAAGGTGAACGGAGACCCAAAAAAGGAGAGTCTTAAAGTTTTTTGTTAGTATCTTACTATCTGCTAATTGAAGTCTAGATTTAAAAAAAAAATTAAACCAAACAAAGTGAAACAGTAATTGTTTAATACCTTTCTATTATTCATTCCTCTTAAGATACGCTACTGATATCTTTCAAATTTTCAATTTAATATTAACTTTATTGCTGAGGCATAGAGTAGTTTTTAAGTTAGCAAAAACACCCCATTTGGTTAAGGGCAAAACAAACTACGAAGCCACTCAAAGCATCAAAGTATTGGAGTAACAATGCATGCATGCATCGACTGCATTGGAATATGTATGAGCGTGGATATAAAAGCGGTGTAACTGAGAATTTTTCATAGATTTTTTGAATACACGGCGTTAAGTTACGCATTTATAATCGACATACTTCTAACATTTTTATGTAAGTACACAGTAGGCTATTCTTAGGCTATTCTCGCCTCTACCTATAAAAATTGAGTAGGATTGAGTAACTGCTTGAGTAGTATAAAATAAGTTATTGTAATAATCTTTTAGTTATATTACACACTGTCATTTTTAATGGCATATTAAAAGTGTATATTATTTTTAATATTTTTTCTTTTATTTCAGTGTATAAATAATTGTTTTCTACCAAGTACCATCAGTTCCATATTCTCATAAGCATCACCACATCGCTGTCTTAGTCTGGTGGAAGTAATTTTTCCATTTGATCCCAGAAACTCTGAACCCAAGAACTTGTATGTAATGTAACCCACATTGAAATAGTGTAATACCGTTAATAACTTTATTCTACATATGTACTGTATAATACAAAAGTGAGTGGTAAGAGTGGTAAGGAGTGACCTCAGTTAACTTTCGAAAACAGTGTTGAAGATACTGGAAGAAGGTCACGTAGAAGCATGAGGACTGCCCGGAGAGCATTTGTGAAAAGGGTAATGATAGGGACCGCAGCGTTTGGCGCTGCGTTCTCTCTGATTACCCCACTAGGGACAAAGCGTGAAGACATGTATGTATGTATGTATATATGTATGTATAATACAAAAAAAGCAATCGAATTACTAGATTCTGATATATGCCAAATAACATTTATAGCAGTATATGTAGTATTTAATCCATTACAAGTCTATTAATTACGCTACTGATTGTCAGCTTATATTAAAATATCAGTAGTGTCAGTCCTATAGGACGAGTTAAGCTTTGTTATAGAGTTAAGCTTTATTGCGTTGAAATCTATTTTGTGATTTATGTGTCTCAGTTTACGCTGATATTTAAAAGACAAAGGCGAAGAAAATAATTCAAAAATAAAAAAATATGAGTAAAAAACTCAGTTTCAACTTTTTCGTTTCACGACACAATGAAACGATACAACACTTTGATCTCTAGCGATTGTCATTGCTTCTATTAATCACCCGACGTAAAGCTTTGTTTTTGCCAACTTTGTATGTCATTACCGATACACGGTGAAAAGCTTGCGAGCTTTTTGCATAGCTCAATGGTTATTAGAGAGGGGGTTCAAAGCCATACAATCACAATTATGGTTCAATATTTTAAGCACAAAAATTTGAGAAAATTTGTAGACGTTGTATTTATTGTAGGATATTTCTTTTTCTTGCCCTTATACTACCAATAAGTTATTAATAGCAAACACTGTCTTACTGAGCCTCCAAATTTTTAATACACTTATTTATTGATTTGAGTAGATTTCAGTAAAGAAGTACATAGTATAACTTCACGCTTTATCCCAAGTGTGGTAGTCAGAGAGAACAGAGCACCAAACGCTGTGATCCTTGTACATCTCCTTCGCCTCGTCTACTGTCATTAGCCTCTTCATACATGCTCTCCGAGGAGTCAATATGCTTTTTACCTTACTTTCTTTCAGAATCAACGCGATGTAAAATATTATATATTAGTCTATTAACGTAATATCTATATATTTCAATCAGTAGTTTCTGGTAACTATGTATAACCAAACCAATACTACGTATATATTTCGTAAAGCAGCCTTTAACACTATAAAATACAAAACTTTTGCTAAAAATAACTTAAGAGGTAACGTAGGTAGAGAAAGAGATCAAGAGAGACAGAGAGAGAGAGCTAATCTTAAGTTAAATTTTACTTAAAATTAAAAATATATATAAATGAATCCACAAAATAATATAGTCATTTTATATTAGTAATTCGTCAAAAACATAATGTCTGAAAGCGAGTCACCAATTTCCATATCCATCAAACAAATGGTCGTAACGCGTCTTTTTGAGAACTTTGATCTGCGATACCGCTTTATGTTCATGGCTGGTTAAGGAGAAACTTAACTTATATTTTTTATTTATTTTGTGGTATATGACGGAGATCAACGACGCAAATTGCCTTAATATATATATATATATATATATATATATATATATATATATATATATATATATATATATATATATATATATATATATATATATATATATATATATATATATATATATATATATATATATATATATATATATATATATTATATATATATATATATATATATATATATATATATATATATATATATATATATATATATATATATATATATATATATATATATATATATATATATATATATATATATATATATATATATATATATATATATATATATATATATATATATATATATATATATATATATATATATATATATATATATATATATATATATATATATATATATATATATATATATATATATATATATATATATATATATATATATATATATATATATATATATATATATATATATATATATATATATATATATATATATATATACTTTATGGCGTTATATAATAGTGTCGTTATAAATAAATGGTTATAAAACATTGGGTTCTCCTTCCCTAATTGAACGAAAAAGTTCTGCCTCGAACCCACGATCTTAGACATACTTCTTAACGATTCCTAAATTTCATGGAAATCGTTAGAAGATTTTTTTCTCTGCCGCGTTAAATATTATAGAGCCTTAACACATTGACGTTTAAACGAATGCCTTTATTCAATTGTTTCAAAAGTTAAAATTCTACCGAAATAAATGTGAATTACGCATATAATAATATTATGGTTGACGATAAAAATATTTTTACTTGATAACATCAGTACTGAGAAGTTTGAAATAGTAATTGTGTACGATATTGTTATATTTGGACGTGACGAGATAATTTTGTATGGAGTTTTGAGTTATTGCTGTAGCTGCGTTTTTATGGATGAATGTTGGTTAGTGGATTGGATTTAGTAAGGGTAATTCTTTTTTTTTTAGCTTCACGCTTTATCCTGCACACGGCAGAGTAGGCAGAGGGAACTGCAGGAACCAGACAAACCTAGTGTTAAGATACTCCGACGTGACACTCTTTTTCCGAGGCATTGCGTGTTGGGTGGTGGAACTCAACACCGCGCTTCGCCTAGTTTTCAGAGCGAAGAAAATGGAAATAGAACAATTCATCTTCCTCAAGTGGGAATCGAACTCACAATCCGTCACGGTACAGGTTACAGGTAGACACTAAGCCTCTGCGCGGTTGGGATTAACCTTTTTTTTTAACATTTCTGCTAATAATCTTTATAATTTATATTACTATCATATTTTATATATTAGACTTTAAAAGATCTTATAAGATCAGTTTAACTAAGCCGTATCCCATAACAGAAGAGGCAGAGGGAGCTTGTATTGAGACAGTCCGTACATCCCATTCAGCCTATCGAGATGTTGCGCTTTGAATGTTGAAAATCAAAATAAAGCTTTATCTTGATACCAGAGCAAAGAAAATTCATTTTGGTCGAAACGAAAAAATCTATAATACATTACTTAGTTACATTATTTTGTAAGTTAGGTAAGTATCTGGCAAAATATAACTTAAAAATTACCAATAATCAACTTATTTAAAAATTAAAGCTTAAGCTAAAAAAAATTTAGCTTCACGCTTTATCCCGCACATGGCAGGGTAGGCAGAGGGAACCACAAAAACCGTGAAAACCCAGTGTTAAGACACTCCGTTGCTTAGTCCCTGCTTTCTCCGTCCCCGCTTTCCGCCTTTTTCGAGGCATTGCGTGTTGAGTGGCGGAACTCAACGCCACGCTTTTGCCTAGTTTACCAGAGCGAAGAAATTGAAAATAGAAAATTCCATCTTCCCCGACTGGGAATCGAACCCAGAAACCGCCACGTTACAGGCAGACATTGTGCTTCTGCGCCACGGCTATAACAATAAGTAATATTAAGTTACCGCTGCAATCTTAGCCAGAACTAATACCACTACATTACTAGAAGAAGAAGTTTCTAGAATGAAGAAGTCTTTCCAGAAATAAATATTTGTGCAACATTTAAACAAAACATCGATTTTTAACCGCAAAAAGACTATTAAATATTTAATTTTAGTAACAAAAAAGTTCCCAAGACACTCGGCAAAGTGATATCTCGCAGTAATCTCATCGGCACCATCGATTATAATATAAATCGGCGAATTTGAATTCCAACCCCATTGCTGTGCGAAGGAAATATGAAAAACGCCATAAAAAGTAATAAAGGGGTTCATAAAGTGCGAATGCGTTGTCAATATAAAACGTTCGGTATAAAATATATTTTTCGAAAGAGAATTCTCGCCCGTCGTCGTCGCGCTGAAATGTCCTTCCGGTGGGCTATGAATATTGAGACATACTCTATAAATGATTTTTTTCTTTTAATTTTAATATCGACATTCAAATGATTTTTGTTTACCAGATCAAGAGGATGTAAATATTTTACTATCATATAATCATATAAGTCAGTAATCAATTTTTTTTAGTAGGGTAGGCTGAGGAAACCTGAGGAACTTAGTGTTAGGACAATCGTGCTTAACGCCTTTTCGAGGCATTGCGTGTTGAGTGGCGGAACTCAACGCTGTGTTTTGCTTAGTAAAGAAAATCGAAATGAAAAGATCCATCATCCTCGAATGGGAATCGAATCTACAAACCGTCACGCTTACAGGCTACACCTCTACGCCACGACGGTCCTCAATAAGGTCCTATATTTTTATTTTTTTAATTATATTATTTTTAAAAATACATAAAATAAATATTAAAATTTAACTTCTATATTTGCTATTCTATGTTTAAAAATTTTTGCCAATTTTTTGCAGCGAGAAGAAATTATCAATTAATGAAAAAAAAATCCATATACAAATAAAGACCAAAATGTATACAGTATATTAAAATTATAATATATACAAAATATATTATTATTATTGTTAATTTATATATTAATTACTATTAATATGTTTAGATACTATAATTATATTGTTAGCCACCTCTATACATTATGTAGCACACATTTCTCAGAGACAGGAAAAGGATATTGCCTCGATGGCTCAGTACTTCCATTTGTCACGTCCAACGTTTGATACCCGCAAAGGCTTCGTTGCTCTCGACTTTAGAAACTCTTTCACTCAACTCTTGGTTAGGATTCTTTTTATATATGTTTTTTTTTTTAATTTTAAATGAATTAATTTGATGGATCATTAGTAAGTTATTAAATTATAAGTAAGTATTGCGTGTATTGCAGGTTAAGTAAAATAGTACGAGTGTTATAACACTGTCCACGTCTTAGTTAAAATATAGGCCAAAATTAAACCTGGAAATTGAAATGTTATCCTTTCTCATACCTCGCTAAAAATCTCAAGAATGAGATATTAAGGATTCTAGTTTCAAGTATTTAAAGTTATTAAATTTGTCTCTTGACAATATATATCTCGATGATTGATGAACAGCTTGGTAAATAATAATGAAGACTAATAGATTCTTATTTTATTATCTGTAACACCATCATCTCCATGAACCGCAAATTAAATGTCAATCGTTGAATCCTATGTCATTTCCACGACCTACCTCTTATGAGCAGTACATTTAAATTGTTAAAAATCAACGCTGAGTTACAAAAAAACCTAATATTTCTATGCACAAAGCATACTTTTTAAAAAGCTTGAAAATTTTGAAAAAATATATCTTACAATTTAAATAATATCTTACAAATTAGTGCAAAAACTAATTTTATAGAAATCATGTTTATATACGCCTAAATATGACAATTAGAATTTAACAAATACCCTCAAACGGGAATCGAACTAGCTACCATATCAGAGCAATAGGCACCACTCTCCCACCCGTTTCCCCCTTTGATATCATAAGTGCTTCATACATACGCGTTATTGTAAACATATTTCAAACATGTCATATTTAAGGTGATTTGTATTCATTCGTATATATATCTGTGATGAAGCATCGTCGTCGGATTTTCGATTTCAATACCTTTCCCCCCTTTAAATAGCTCACTTTATGACTGCTTTTAACATATTGAATATTTTTTTCTTTCTTTTTGCTTATGTAAGCATATTTAGTATATTTGTGTATGTTAAAACATTGACATTGAATTTGAAAAGGCTATGGGTTCAATCCAATTGAGGGGGAAACAAGAAATATTTTCATATACCTTCGTTAATAATTATTTGTCAGCGGCAGCGTTAAATTCCGCAGGATAACTATTACGAGTTACGTCGTGAATTGTTTCCAAAACTGACCTGATTGTTAAGAATTGTGTCTTCACTGAGTTCTCACAACGTCTTATAGGTTGAAGTTGAAATTTGAGATCTGTCTTTGACAATGGCCTGTATGTTTTTTATGTATTATTTTGACGCCAATGCTAAATTCAAAACCAACTTGATATAATTGAAGAATATAAATATAAGAAATACCATTTTTTTCTGCATATTATTTATACATAGAAATACCTGTGTATTTAGTACCATATTGTTAGTTCCCGAAGTAATTAGTAAGTAACTAAGCATTAATAGCTTTATACCATACCATAAACTATCAAATTTTGACAATTAAAAAAACAAATGAGAATTATCGTGTCGCAGAGGCTCGGCGTCTGCTTGTGAACGCAACAGTTTGAGGGTTCCATTCCCATTTAGGAGAGATAGATTACTTATTTCTATTTTCTTCGTTCTGGCAAAGCGCAGCCTTGTGTTCAGCCTCTGAATACGAATGCCTCGAATGGCGAAAAGCTGGGAATGGAGTGTCTTAACACTAGGTTCCCACGGTTCCTGCGGTTCCCTCTTCCAACCCTACAACGAGCGGAATAAAGCGTGAAGGTAAAAAAAAAACAAATTAAGAAATGGACTTCCGTGAAGTAAAACTTGATTCTATCAGATAAAGAAAAAACAAAGCAATCAAAACTTTATAGTTCTTGAGATTATCACGTTCAAACAAACATATTCTAAATTTTTTTATAATAATATATATTTACAGCCATCAGATGCGTGAAACTAGGAAAAAATATATAAAGAAATAATACACATATAAATACTTTAATAAGTAGCAGTCTAAAGCGAGCGGTGTGGGTGAGGGAGGCACCCTGTAGAGAAATCTTCTCTGGATGTTCTAATATTCAAATGGGATATGGAACTATTATTGTTAGGAGCTACTGTCGATATGATATTGGATAGACGAGTTTTGATACTTTTGGAGAATATTCGTGTAGTAATACTACTTTGGGAATATTCTCCAAAAGTATTGTGTAAATTCTGTTGGAGAATTTGGTAAAATTTTGGTCATTTCTTGGTAAGTCGAAAGAATGAATGATAAAAGATTGGTAAAAATTATATATGAAGCAAAAGTGAGTGGTAAAAGAGGTAAGGGGAGACCTCGGTTTACTTTCGAAAACACAGTATCGGAGGTATACAAGAACTGCACATCTTTGACTGCCTTGTTTGGAACATGGCGTGAAGCTATAAAAAACCTTAACAATATTGAACATTATTGAAAATAAAAACCCATTAAAAAAAATCGAGACCCAAACCAATACGATATCCTACCTATTCAAAACGCTACAAATAAACAAACAAAAACCAACTTGACAAATCGTAATACACGAACAAGCAGCGTTTGATTAAAAGAACATAAGTGCGGGCTGTCATTCAAAGAGATGTCACAACTGTAATGCCTCGCGGCTAGTATGAAGAATCTCAAGATTGTTCGGTGGAGTACAACTTCTTTGCATACTTCCCGCGACTGGGTGTCAGTGTGCGATACGTCACTTATATAGCTTGCCTACGTATTGTTTGTAGAGACGGGGGAGTATTGTCGATGGAATGTTTTTTATTTTTTTTTATAGCTTCACTTACAGGCAGAGGAAACTGCAGGAACCACAAGAAGCTAGTGTTAAGACACTCCGTTGTTTGTTGTCTCTGTCGATGGCTTTTTTTATGGTTTCACGCTTTATCCCACACTTGGCAGGGTAGGCGGAGGGAGCTGCAGGAACCGTAGGAACCTAGTGTTAAGACACTCCGTTGCTTGTTGTCGTTGTCGATGGTTTTTATTTGTTTTTTATAGAAATTAATGAATAATATGAAATGAAAATAATAAATATTTAATAAAAATTATGTTCTCATCTATAATATCCGAATTTGATGTATATTTTTCTTTATATAAATTATATTGTTAAATTCTCGTTGTTCTTATAATAAGATAATTTACGTAAATTTTGTTCACTAATATATTGATTAGTATAAAATTGATCTTAAAAAGGCAGTAAAAATAGCCAAGAAAGCAGTTACATTGTTGTATTAAAGCACTCCATGTTCTGATTTTCTCCAGAGTTAGACTTTACTTATTAAAGAAGAGTAGAGACACTATTAGCAGAGAGAATAGAATGGATTAGAGATGGCTTATGACTCAAAAAAATATCGATATTTTTAGTTATGAATAACAATATCGATGTTAATTATCAACTAATCCGCCACACTACGTCACTACTCGTAGCGACGCGAACATATCATCTCACTTCATTTATTCGTCTCATATCTTTTGTTTGCTATATTTTTGACAAGTACAAAGCGAAATCTGGATTTGTCATACGTTTGTTAGGCGGGGAGGCTCTAAGTCGTTATTAAGTGCACTTGTATACTGATTTCTAGTATAGGAGATATGTTTTTAATTAGTATACACACATATATATATATATTATATATATATATATATATATATATATATATATATATATATATATATATATATATATATATATATATATATATATATATATATATATATATATATATATATATATATATATATATATATATATATATATATATATATATATATATATATATATATATATATATATATATATATATATATATATATATATATATATATATATATATATGTATATATGTGTATACTAATTAAAAACATATATATGTGTATGTATGTATATATATATATTTGTAAAATCTTGTTGAGAAGGGGGTACTGACTGAAAAGACATTTTTGTTTCTAATTTTTACCTATATATATACTTAATTTCACCTATGTATATACCGTAGCAAAAGTAAGCGCTATGTGAAAAATAATATATTAAATCAAATATATATTTAATATATATACAATACAATATTTTCCCAAATATTTTTTTACTGAAAGACCAAATATTTTCTATTCACTACGTGGCAGTAATTTTTCTGGAAGGATATTTAGCGAAATACTGCAGTTGTTTCGATAGGTTGTATTTTTTTGCTTTTTTTGGAATTTAGTTTGAAGATTTCCTATTCCTTAGTTTCTGGGACATTGCGTGTTGCCGTGAAACTTGTCTTCTCACTTTGAGTCTTGTCACCAAAGCCATTTTATAATGGCAATTATAATCACTATATATGACTTTTTTAAACATTTCTAACGTAATATAATTTTTAGCGCACTGACCACTAAGCCATTAAGGGTTCAAATCCGGGTGCGTTAAAATTTTTATATGTTCTATTTAAGTACAAAAAAGATTTCTAGCTTTACCATCCTTAAAAAGTGCTACACTATAAAAGGAAGCGGTCGGGCGAACACGTGACCGGGTAACAGACTAATTACTAATTAGATCATCGCGACAAAATGGACATTTCTAAGTCAACAAGAAAGCTCCTTAATATACTACAATTGTATGGCGTATAAAATTCTCTACAACCTCACATTCTAGTATGAGGTTAACGCGAAGTCAAACATAATAATAATTTTGAAATATATTAAACTATTTATTGTGCCAATTTAGAGACAGGTGTCGGCCTCAGATTGCTTCGCTACTCATCCGACTTTTGAGTGCCGTTCAATTAACATTATTATGCATGACGTGCAAGTAGGAATTTATTTAAAGCAGTATTTTAATCTGGAATATTTCTTCTTCTCTTTATATTAGCTTCACGCTTTATCCCGCACATGGCAGGGTAGGCAGAGGGAACTGCAGGAACCGTGGGAACCTACTGTTAAGACACTCTGTTACTTAGTCCCTGCTTTCTCCGTCCCCGCTTATTATAGTCTATTATATCCGGAATATTTAATTAATAAAAAAAAATAATAAATAAATTCAAAAAAGTCCAGACTTAAATTCTACTTTTAATAAATTTCTACTTGTCCAACTTGTTTAATTTTTAGTGCTATATCCACTCAGGAGACATATATTTTAGCTTCACATGTTAAACCGCTCATAGCAGGGTAAGCAGAGGGAGCCACAGAAACTGTGAGAACTGCTCCCCGCTTTTCGTCTTTTCGAGGCATTGTGCGTTCAGTAGCAGAATTAAACGCTCCGCTTGACTAGTTTTCAGAATGAAGAAAATGAGAATAAAAAAGTTATCTTCCCGAATTGTCAGTTCGACGTTAAATAATTTTTTATCTCTTCTATAGTTAAAAGCCAAAACACAGCGTTAAGTTCCGCCACTTAGCAAGCAATGTCTTGAGAACTGAAAATTGAAGATTGAAATGGCCCACTCTGTCATATGCTGAATGAAAGGTAAAACTTAAAAATGCACAGTAGTTTAATTGGAACACGTGAGATTACATATTTTGTTTGTGATGAAGAACATTTTCACAGTTACTTTTACTAAAATACGGCGTTAAGTTTCGTTAAAATACAACAAAATGAGCTAATCTTATACAACTTGGGTACTTGACTCTAATAAGAATATTGTGTATATATACCACATACTTTTGTACTAATGTCTAATTGCCTTACATATGATAACCGAGCTTTTTAAAACAAAGAATCTAAATTGAGTGTTTACTTCACTTCATCTCAGATTACAGCAAGGTTAAATGCTTTATTTTTTTAACAATTTATTACTAAATCTGTGATATTAATATCGAAGAATTGATAACTTGAGTGAATTACTATTTCTAATCGACATTTAAGACTTGTGTCGGTTAGTTCTATGTAAAAATGAAGTGGATGAAACAGTCAAATATACATTTCTATCGCCAGACAGTATGGCTACTGATTACTGGATATGAAATTCAGTAAGTGAAGCAAAAAATAAGTACAGCCTAAGTAAACAAGTGCAATATTTTAAGAAGCTTTTTGAGCAAAAGTTTTCAAAAAGCCTTTTGGGTGACGAATCTCTTTATCGCGAATATTTTTAGTAATATTGTATGAAACCATCCACCGACTGCCGCCTTAACCCTCTATAAATGATTTGATTAATTTTCAACTAGCGCAAAATGCGAGTGTTAGCTAATTAAAACTAGCGTAAGTGGTGAGAGCGATAAGAACGTTTTGTATATGTTGGTACTTAGAAGTTCTATACGGCTGTAACAGGAGAAAAGCTGTATTTATGAATAATGCTAAATAATTAACATTATGGAAAGGGCTTCTTATCATATGCTCATAAGAATCCGATTTCATGTGAAAAATCCCAAGTTATTTGTAATTTAAAGAAATAAGATTGATTGAAGCACTGAACAGGGAAGGGAGAGCAGGGAACGGAGTGTCTTAACACTAGGTTCCTGCGGTTCCGTCTGTCTACCCTGCCATATGCGAGACAAAGTGTGAAGCTAAAAAAAATGATTAAATCAGAAGAAAATCCAAGTGAACGAGGTGTAGCAATAACTTTTTTTAAGACAAAAAATCTTCAAACTCAGCAATACCTAAGGCGGCGTTGAGTTCCACCAATGTATAAAAAAGGAAGAAATTTGAAAACCGAGTGCCTTAACACTACGCTTCATCTGCCTAAAAGCTTGAAGCTTCATTTAATAATTATTATTTAAATTTAATGAATCGCTCTCTTTTTTAACGAACACACAATACGCGTATTTACTCAACTATCACTCAAATTCGTAATATATAGAATTGACTCGAAGATAGGGGTGGATCAGGTTTTGAATAACTTTTAACTACCATTATACGTTAATTTAACCGTCAGTTTCACTTTCATCTTAACATGCCTGTTTTAGTAACGATTTTATATATAGGCCATCGTATGAGAAAGCTGATTGTATATATGGGCGCATATCAATATACATGTTATGATTTTGCCGTCTTAGAAGTATTTAGTATTGAAATTAATGTTTAATTATTTAAATCAGTAAAACCTATTTGTAATGTAAAATTGTTTATGATGTTATTTTCGAATATTGAACAGAAATGTCAGTTAGCCTCCCCCAGTTAGCTCAGGGTCTCACCTGGCTGGGCTGACCGCCCAGATAGCACTACACTCACCAAGTCCCTGCTAAAGGCACTGACTTCACGTGACATTGCCCGAACCACAAGACATACTTATATTTATAAGTGGCGTAAGACACTAACGGCCAGAGGGTCTTACCCTGATGCCGTCTTCCCTCTTCCCCCGTGGGGGTTGAGAGATGTACTGTCTATCGCACGAGAATAAACCAATTGATATCACTCTATTATTTTATTATGAAAAATTGACTTTGAACAACGATACCATGGCCTAGCGCAGACATATACGTAATGATAGTAGGTTAAACTCACATTTAGGGAAATGATTATGTTTATATGATTGCTATACGAGTTAAAGAGCGGCGTTAAACTCCGCCAATTTATACGTAAAGTCTTATTAATTGTTTGGAAGATGGAGACAGGAGTGTCTTTCCAAAAGTTTCCCTCAAGGACACCACTACACTAAAAAAGTTTATAACAGCTTCTTTTATAACTAAAAAGTGAAAAATAAGTAAATATATACAACTTAACCCTCAAAGACTTAATTAAAACGTTATGATGCATTCAGATTCGTATTTCCCCTGAAAGATTTATTCATTGAATCAGTAAGTGCCCTTAGAGTTTCTTATACATATACACTATAATATACCCCCGAACAATATTAAGTACCCTTCTCTATGTAACAAATAAAGTCTCCAAAATATGACTAAAAATAATATTAAATAAGTGTACTAAATTTTTATTTTATTTTGTTAGCAGAGTAGGCAGAGGGAACTGCAGGAACCGTAGGAACCTAGTGTTCACACCCCGTTCCCTGCTTTCCGCCTTCCAAGGTATTGCGTTTTGAGTGAAGTACTCAACGCCACGCTTACCTAGTTGCCAGAGCAAAGAAACTGGAAATTAAATAAATTCATCCTCCACTCATGGGAGTCGAACCTACAAACCGTCGCTTTTACGGCCAGACGCTACACCTCTACCACAACGCTCCTAAATACTAATAAAAATAATAATACACTATAGTACATTACAAACAAAAAGCTTCAAAATGACATCTATTTCTCATGATCGCCCACACACTGATACCAACACGTACAAGTGGAGTCAGCGGCGCAACTTGTATACCGACGTATTATCAACCCATAAATCCTAGTACAGAACTAGTATCAAAACAAGCTTGGATACCGCCTTTATTTATTTCTATATGATATAAGCGATTACCGCGGCTTCACTCAATGGAATATTTATTTTAAGTAAATATTGTATAGATAAATTACTACTACTACTTGAGGACCGTCGTGGCGCAGAGGCGTAACGTCTGCCTGTAACGCGACGGTTTCTGGGTTCGATTCCCAGTCGAGGAAGATGGATTTTTCTATTTTCATTTCCTTCGCTCTGGCACCGAGGCAAAGCGCGGCTTTGAGTTCCGCCACTCAACACGCAATGCCTCCAAAAAAGGCGGAAAGTGGGGATGGAGAAAGTAGGGACTAAGCAACGGAGTGTCTTAACACTAGGTTCCAACAGTTCCTGCAATTCCCTCTGCCTACCCTGCCATGTGCGGGTTAAAGCGTGAAGCTAAATTACTACTTATGCTCTAAACAGTTTAAAAAGAAAGAATCTAGAAAGCTCCTTCGATCACAGCAGCACCGCAGAACTTCAGGAACCGTTGAAACCTAATTTCAATGTGTGTTGAGTGGCGGAACTCAACGCCGCGCTTTGCCTAGTTGCCAAAACGAAGCAAAAGGCAATAAAAAACTCATCGGAGTTGATCCCACAAGCCGTCGCGTTTTTAGGCATACTCTGCGCCACGACAGTTTTTAAAGTCGTTAAACAAAAGGCTTTGCATAATATTTTTTGTAAATTGTATTTATTTATATAATAATTCTATTTTTCTATACCATATGCAAATTCTAAGTTTGTCTAATTAAGATATCATAACTCGTATATGAATCTTAAATGTATATCTTAAATGTATGACTCGATTTTCAATAAGAGTTAAGGAAATCTGTAAAGCGAAGAGAAGCCTTAATCTATTTGCATTCCAGAGCTTTTTAAGCCAATTTATTTTATTGCTTTTTTGTATATCATGAATACAACTAATAATATTTGCTTAGTGCACAACTTGTTAGCAAAGGTTATTTTTTTTAGCTTCACGCTTCAACCTGCACATGGCAGGGTAGGCAGAGAAAACTGCAGGGACCGTGGGAACCTAGTGTTAAGACACTCCGTTGCTTAATCCCTGCTTTCTCCGTCCCCGCAAAGGTTATTATAGGGTTGATTAGTATTTCAAGGACAAAGACGCGCGGAGTTAATCAGTTCTGCAACCAGTTCCGCTCAGGCTAGGCAATACTTGTTATACCTTTATGATTTTTATGTGCTGACGAATTTCTTTTGCCATTTCTTCTCCTCCATAATAAAGCACCTTTACGAAATGGTAGTAGATAAAAAGTTGTATATCTGGGTACACCTGTATGAATAAATGATTTTTGATTTTGATTTGAGTGACACTAAAAGCTAATAAACATACATACATACATACATATACAAAAATATAATATATAAACAAAACATTGACGCAGAGCATATCGCAAAGTGCGAGTCGACGACACACTTGCACGAATAATTCATCGAACGAAAGCATAAATCAAGGTGATACTTACTTACCTTTCGTTTTACAGTTAAAATCTATACTACCAACACTACCAACCTTATTACCAGGTAATAAAATTTATATTACCGTTACAAGATTACCGTAGCGGTACAAGTAAAGATTGTAGATCCAGTAATTCCAAATTCAAATTGCCGCGTATCGTACGGTGATTGGTCAGAGCGCGCGTGGCTGTGATATAAATAGTGCGGTTTGAGCGCACGCTCGGATAATATGGAATAAGGGATTGACAAATGACACTTAAATATTTAATTTAATATATGTAATATATATGAATAGGTGCGTCTACTTGTTAATATTTTCAGAGATTTAATTATTTTTTATTTGTGTCTCGTATATATATATATAAACATATAGTGTCGAAGGAAATAAAAATAATTTACTAGACTTGATTGAACCTATAGCAGGATTAGAGTCAGACGCTTCCTCAGTATGCCACGAAGTTGTCATACAAGTATTTTGCTCTGATAAAACAATCGTCTCCAAACTCTTTGCATCATTTACTATTCAATGTTTCTATTTCAGGGAAAAAGCAAAGAACTCAGTGTTTTGGTTGATATTTTTTTATATTGTCACCCTATGAGCTGTAAAGAGCCATCTATAGCTCTTAATTTCTTGATTATTATAATTTCAATAATAAAACAAAGAAAGAAAAGTCATTGACAAATCATATTTCGATAAGACTTACATACTTATAACTAACGCCGTAATGTTTCTAATATACGTATTTTGCTTAACGCCTTATCCCGCTCTTAATAGGGTAGGGAGAGGGAACCGCAGGAACCTTGGAAATTGTGGAACTTGGTTGACTGGTGGAACTCAACACCGCTTTTGCCTAGTTGCCAGAGCGAAGAAAAAGGAAATTATAAAATCCACCTTTGACGGCAATATAAATGGCTCATATACTTTAAAAGACGAAAACTAAGTGACTTAACACTAATCTCTCCATATTAAAGTACCCAAAAAAGAAGTAAACCAGAATATCCATACAAATCGTACAATCCCTTAAATATGCAGAAGGTTTCACGCAGCACGGATAGCGAAACGACATGTATCACTATGGGGCACGCTATGGAGGTGACATACCGTCTATAGTATGACCTAGCCATAAACCATCGGAGGTTTCTATAGTAGAAATATAAGAATTTTATTTAGAATATATTTATTTTCTTGCTAATATCAATTCATATTAAACGCTTATGAAAGAAAAATATTTTGGAAAAGTTACAATAAAGTGAATGTGGGAATCGAACCCACTTCTATTCTATATCGTCCAAGCACTCTCGTTATTTATGCCATAGGTTGTGATCTAGCTAAGTTTTTGATATAAAAAGGGCTATCGTGACGCAAAGACGCAGCATCTAAATGTAAACGCAACCGTTTATGAGTTCGATTCCCATTCGACGAGGATTAATTATATCATTATATTGCATTGAGACGTTGCGTTGAGTTATGTCGCGAAACTCAACGCGCAAAGATTCAAAAGGTGAAAAGTAAGGGACGGAGTATCTTAAAACTAGGTTCCCGCGGTCTTTGTGGTTCCCTTTGAAAAAAAAAAGGCCGTGAACCAATGTTCCTAAAATTTTGTAAAACACAAAAAGTAGAATTATTCATTCCCCAATAATCATCAGACTTTCTCTTTATAGTTGTCCAAATGTCTGGAATATGAAAAACACGTAAAATATGTCATAATATATGGCCCATACATACATCATACATATAAAACAAGCAAGTAAGATTAGTCTAGCTCTAATTTTCATCCGTTCCAAAGCTAGAAATGCCTCAAACTAAAGGTGCATACGACTGAGGCGTATGTCATGCGATTATCCGACGTTTGTCGGGTGGACACTCAACGGATTTATAGCGCGATATATCACTATTTCAATATTAGACGCGAGCACGATTGTATAGAACAGTGTTCTGGACTCGACACAGATGTAGCAGATGGGCAAGTCTTTGGAGCTCTGGAATTATGTTTTATTAATATGATGGAGAAGAAGAAGAAGAATATATTTAATGATGATGATGAGGAGATGTCCTTTCAGTAAATGTTGATAGGTCACTAATAGTTTAGGAAACTAAAATCTGGCCAATTCCTGGTTAAAATAGGCGCAAACAGATTTTAAAGTTTGAGCAAATAAGACGTCTTGAGAATTCATTTGTCAAAGGACAGATTACATAGACAGAAATAGATCATTATTGTCAAATTTTAAATTGTATTACATTTTAAAGACAATCTACACAAATATCTGATACTTAATTATATAATGCTACACGAAGTCGTATATATCGAATTACTTGACATCAGAACCAGATCGATAAATTAATCTACAAAATCCACATATGTCACGACAACTACTACAAAAATTGTTGAATCCAGAAACTAAATCTTAAACTACTGTGACGATGAAAATAAAAATTAATAATTTACATCGAATCCTACTCTCTTGATGTACTAACTATGTCACATTTAGTACTAAACACGAGATCACATTAATGAGTCGTTACAGTGTGCTAAGATTTAGTAGGATCATAGGTGGAAAGGCCATCAATCTTAATGCTCCTATAATAAGACGTGTACCATCTCAATTCAGAACAGCGTCTATGTCTTTAGAATATTACTGTGCTTGTAATTTCGAATTGAAATTCATTTCAAAGGATTTTTTTACTTTTCACCTGTGTTTTTGCTTTTAAGCACCTGATAGGTGCAAGGATTTCTCCTACCTATCTAGGTACTTAGGTAGGTAACCTAATAGTTTAAATTTTAACTTAATTTTAAGAAACTATTGTGTGACGTAACTTATTATCATTCTTCACTTTACTATAGCAGAAAAATGATGAGAAATTTAATCATCGCGTGATAGAGTAAGTTTAATTCAGTCTTCTGAAAATGAATTATATATCTTTCTCGGTTTACCGTTGAGCGTTGGTTGGTAAGATAAAGCGTGGCGTTGAGTTTCGTACAAAAACCCCAATATCTCTTAAATTTTGCAGTGGATCTTCATATACAGGATAGAGTATGACATTAAAAAATTAAAAATAACTCATCTGTAAAGAAAAACTTTCCTAAATAGTCCCGAGAATTTAAATCACACTCATCACATGCAGTTAACCATTACATTATTCACTAAAAATCACCAACTTTAAAGCGAATCTGTTCATCATACTTATCCGAAATTCCTTTCAATTTTCCACAATCAACAAAACTCAATGTAGCACTCATGTCACAATGCCCTAACTAATGGCTCCCTTTGACAGTACGAGGCAATTAATCACGAACATTACATCCGGCTCAAGATAATCAATAAGCTATCAACATTGATATGTCATTATTATGCGGCTGTTATTCAAATTGTGTTGACGGTGACATGCCTGAAACAAAATTGTAATGGAATTGTTCGATGTTCGTGTAATGCTTTGGGGTATACTCGTATAGAGAGATGGTTGGTTTTTATGGTTTTTCATTAAGATGTGACGTGAGTAGTTATTATAGTGTGGATATGTGAATTTTGAAGTGTATTAGATTAGAGAATTCCATATTTGGACTAATAATTATATTAATTAAGGCAGATTTTTTTGTTTTTAAATACTTGAAATAGGGTGTAACTTTGAAGACGAGTTGTTTCAATTATTTAATTATTTTAATATTATTTTCTTTCGCTGCTAATTTATTTTACATAAAGCACATCAAAAACTGAATGAGGAGATGAAAAAAGCTTTTTCACATATTACTCAATTGTACAATATTACCTCAATTATAAATATTATTACGAAAGATGAGTACAGAAATAAAACTTGTACTTCTAGTAATAAAATGCATTAAGTACAAATTAAATAATCGTCCGTCGTCGTCGTCGTGGCGCAGAGGCGTAAGTATCAGCCTGTAAACGCGACGGTTTGAGGGTTCGATTCCCACTAGGAGAAGATGGATTTTTCTATTTCCATTTTCTTCGCTCTGGCAAAGCGCGGCATTGAGTTCCGCCACTCAACACGCAATGCCAAGTAAGGCGGAAAGCGGGGACGGAGAAGGCAGGACTAAGCAACGCAGTGTCTTAACACTAGGTTCATATGGTTCCTGCAGTTTCTTTTGCCCACCCTGCTATGCGGGATAAAAGCGTGAATAAGCTATAAAAAAATAATAATAATACCTAATGTATAAATCTGGGCGAAAAGTATCATATCCTAATATTGAACTGAACTAGAAATTTAAATACCACAAATATATCAAATTGGGGATGATTTCTTCTCTCTCCATCAATTTACTTTCTTTCTTCTTTTTTTAAAAAGTACCAAAAACATATTAAATTAGCGCCTACAATGACACTGACAATCATCAACAAACTCATGACATAAATACATACATCTTCAATTACTCCAAAACTATTGTGAATGAAACAATAGCACCTGTTTATATAATCCGATAATAGCGCAAGATTATTATTAGACATGAATTATAGTGGCAATTAGACGCGACAACGGGGAAATGGCGTCGTGTACAGAGCGGACGTACGGACGGTGAATAAATCAATCAGTGTGATGATCACGTCGCTGTGTGGGGCTCCTTTAATTTTCATATTGTTATCATATAAGATGTTACTGTAGAATACTATGTTGATATGGTGGAATTGATGTTTAATTTAAAGGCAGAAAGCAGGGAACGGAGTGTCTTAACACTAGGTTCCTATGGTTCCTATGGTTCCATGTGCGAGATAAGAGCGTGAAGCTAAAAAAAATCATGTTTTTAAAAAATAGATTCACTATATTTTTTATGCTTTTTAAAATGTTAATCCACACTGAGGATAGAAAAAATACTTAAAGAAAACACATAAAAATTTGAACGCAGCGGGACTCGAGCACGCGAACGCATGGCTCAGTGGTGAGAGCGCTTGCACGGTTCGCAAGAGGGCGCGGGTTCGAGTTTCGCTGTGTACAAATTTTTGTAATCGCAGAGTTAAAATACATCGTTTCTTATTACCTGTTTGTGTTTCCAGATATTACGTGTTAATACTGTTTGTTTTTAAACTGGAGCTAAGAAATAAAATAATTCATTTCCTTAAGTCGGGAATCGAATTCAAAACTGTCGCGTTTTCAACTAGGCGATATGTCGCGATTAAATATTTTTTTATCTTAAATTTGTCTTAAAATATTTAAAATGGTACCTTTTTCATATATTTAAGACGATGCGCTATTTAATATGAAACTAACGCAGGATCCAAACTATTCCTCACTACGACCACTCTGGCAAAAATATATAACTGAGAAGAAGAAAAGGATGATAAAAATTCAAAAACTCACCGTATAGGCTGTACAGGTTTAGTCTTTAAATCCAACTGTTAGCCAATCCTGCTACCCTTAAAATTATATGACATGGAATTTGAATGTAAAATTACAAAATATTTCATACCAAAACCTTTAAAAGAACATCCAGAACCAAACTATACTGAACCAACATTCCACCCATCTACTACCAAAACCGCAGTACTTCCATAAATTATTCCCTAAGCAATCACACACCATAGGTAACGTGTACCAATAACACCGCATGATTAATACTATCAAACGCAATTACAAATTCCAATTCAGATTTCACCATAAGGCTGTACAGAGACACGGCAAAGCCTACAAATGACGTGTGATCAGCCACCGCAGTTGTTATTGAATAATCTTCCCTGTATATCAATTTATCAGGGATTCAATGAAGGTGAAACTATATATCAGCTATTGTGACATGTGGTTTCAAACACTATTTAGTTAAAATGGAAAATGCACCTTAAACTTTAGGTAATAAGGTTCACAATTGTGTTGCGAAACAGCCAGGATTAAAGACCTTGTAGGAAATAAAAGATATACTCGTATATTGATGTCATCCGAAAGGGAGTCTACCGTCGAATGCAAAATGGTTGAAGCATGGATTTGGCATATGTTATAGGGTTACTATTGGTGATACATACGGACTAATCTAGCTGGATAGTACCTTTACTTTGACGATTTTATAACACCTGTATAAAACATTTTTTATTTAACACATATATCTCAGGAACCAGTTGTTATATGTTATTTAGTTATTCTATCAATAAATGATTAACTAAATCACTTGATTGGCTTTAATATAAACTTTTAAAATATACTTGGGATCAAGGTCATTTTCTAAAAGCTATATTTCTGAAATTTTTTAGTTATAAATACATATATATATATATATATATATATATATATATATATATATATATATATATATATATATATATATATATATATATATATATATATATATATATATATATATATATATATATATATATATATATATATATATATATATATATATATATATATATATATATATATATATATATATATATATATATATATATATATATATATATATATATTAGACAACATTTTGTTAGACCGTGTGTGAATACTAATCTATATGTCTTAGCTGATCTGAGCGGCTGTATTTCATATTGAACCGAACATGGAACTAATTGTAGGGGTTGTTCCGATCGGCGATACAGTTGTCGCAATCGCTGATGTCATTGTTATAGGTGACGTACATTGAATTGTAATAAGACGAAACCTTTTGTGTGTTTATATGTTTTTGTGAAAGTATCTCCTAAATAAAGTACTTTTATATATGTGTGCAAGAGGATGTTACGTTCGTTACGTTTGGTCCCATTAGCTAAGACACAAGATCAACTAAGTTACTGTCTAATATATTATATTTTTAACCTATTGGTTTATAAATATATATTTATAAACCAATATATATATATATATATATATATATATATATATATATATATATATATATATATATATATATATATATATATATATATATATATATATATATATATGTATATATATATATATATTTATATACTTTACTGCAATTGTAATGGATAGTTGTTCTTTCTTAGTTTATTCATTTTAATATTTATATTATATAAAGATATTTTATTGGCAAGACGTCAAGAAAATAAAAATATAGAAACGGACACTGCTACAATTTACTAAAAACTTATATGGATTCATACTTCCAATTTAATGACGAAATACACTTTTTACCAGACCGACGAAAATGAAACTCATTCAAACCCCCGAGTAGGAACCGAACTCTCAACCCTCAAAATTAAAACCTACCGCTACCACCGTTGCCTCAATATACAAAACGAACTACACAACCCCATAATCAAAAACTTAATACCAAGAAAGCTTAATCCGAAACACAGTAAAAGCCAAAGCATCGTGATTTACACGCCAGAACCCATTAGCCAGTTGGTACATAGAAGACCGTATAACTTGTGCTATCTTCAATCTTGTGCCTACCGCATGCAGTCAGTAACAAACAACTATTGCGTACGGCGGGCATTAGGTAGGAAAGCGTTGCAGTCGTGACATCTAAATTTCGGGCGGCCGCACGGATTGTAGGCTGGCGTGTGAATGTTTAGACATGGCCGTGTTTACCTTTTGTTTTGTATTTTTTAGGACTTTTCATAATTTTTCGATATTTTTTAATTCATTATATTGTGCTAATTAACGCCATTTTTACAAATTTAAATAAAACGTAAATAGTTCGGTTAAATTAACTATAACTTGTAACAAATTTGTTGCTTAGTATGGAATATTGTTAATGAGTCGATGTTAATATTTCTATGATGAAGTTGTATGGATTTCAAAACTGTTTCGTTAATATACTTATATATATTATAAATTTAAGGTAAATATATAAGTAAATTACAATACTATATTTAGTGCCTTCTAGAGGGAACACAATGTTATAAATAATTAAAATATTTATTGTTACATTTAAGAAGTTATCACCAATTTTCATAAACAATTGAATAAAATAATGGCGTTTTTTTATGAATTGATTAAATCATCATAGATAAAAAATATAAATTAAAATAAAAATAAAACAGATTACATATACATTCAACACATTAAAAAATAATATCCATATAAATATACTTAAAAATATTTATAATATGTCCATATCTAGATTATTCATAGTATTACAGTAAAGAGCTTCGTGTCCGTGGTTTGCGAAGCGACAAAACGTATCGGTCGGTGTTGCCCCCCGCCTATACCGTGCTTATAACAAACATACGCTTTTGTGATTTGCTTTGCAAAATGCCTTTTGCTTTACATTTGTTAATAAATAGTACTAGTAACTTTTTTTTAAATGTTTGACGTAGCAAGATATGAATCTACGTCCAACTTCTTTGATATAGTGGGAAAAAGGTTATTGATAAAAATGATTTTTTTTTTTAGCTTCACGCTTTATCCCGCACAAGGCAGGGTAGGCAGAGGGAACTGCAGGGACCGTGGGAACCTAGTGTTAAGACACTCCGTTGCTCAGTCCCTGCTTTCTCCGTCCCCGCTTTCCGCCGTTTTCGAGGCATTGCGTGTTGAGTGGCGAAACTCAACGCCGCTGATGATTTGCTAATTTAAAATTAAAAAGATATTGTAGTTTTAATTATAATTATTTATTATGATATATTCTTCTTGGAATTAATAGAAAAGGGAATATCCTTTTCAGATCTTCTGTCGGATCCTACTCTTATCAGATCGGGGAAGCAAGTATTGTTTCGTTCCGCCCAAACACTATGGAGCCAATAAAAATTTGATTGAATTTATTTCTAATTTTTCACAGTATTTTTAGCTTCTAGTTGAAATGTAAACGCTCAGTTCACCGCTTTTTGTAATTCGAGATATGGCCGTTCTTTCTCTAGAATGGAAAAAAGGAAAAAAGTCATTCACTTGGAGAGCGGGCATAGAACCTACAGTCTGACCTTTACACAGACTAAACTAGACTCTACTAAACTGGACTATACCACTGTCCCATATAAGACCTTTTTTTAATTACCAAATCTAGACTTATCTAGATAATCTAGTCAGATTTTCGTAAGAAACAAATATTTATTTCAAAGGAACCTCTGATAGGCGTCGAACACATTACCTCCCTAGAAGTGGACGAAATAAAATCATAACGACTGACAAGATCCAATAAACGTCAAGCCAGGGTCGATCTCGCAAAACTATAAGTGGGAAATATGTTTGTATGAGAATTTCCAAGCTATAACCGTGGCTATTTGGCCAACCCCAAATGTCATATCAATGAATTCATGTACGTAATTTTTTGCCTGCTTTATGCCGTTTCTTTATTGCGTGGTGGCGAATTTTTTTGGCTTTTCCAGTAAAAGTTTTATAGGGATCGAGGGTTTGTCGAGTAATTTGTTTATAACACTCGCGTTGGTTGCGTTCCCAATAAAGGAGACGTTTAGTTTCTAATAATATGGGTTATGGGTACGTAAATTGTTTATGGGGTTTTTTATGGAAGTTCGGTTATGAGAGTTTTGTGGGTACATTGGCTTGGCATTGTGGAATGGAAATGTGTTGAAATTCCTTATAGAATTTTCAGTTTAAGCTTTTTTCTAATAAGAATATGCTAGTATTCGAACTTGCACTGTCTACAAGACTTTATGTAGTGCGGTGTTAGATTTCGCCTTATAAATTATTCAGAAAACGAGGAACGTAATATCTTAATATCTGCCTATCCTGCTATATGTTGAATAACGCGGGAATTTTGTTTATACTTGTTCCAATAAAAATATATATTTATATATGTATACTATAAATATATGACAAATTAAACATTATAAACACTATCATCACAAAATTACATAACATATACATATAAAAACGACTATCTCTCGAGTAGTAAACACGTAAACGCCATCCTTCAGCTCACAAACCCATTAGACTATGTTGAAATATCAATTTGATCCCCTAAAAAATTACATAGTAATTATCACACTACAGAGAAAAGGGAGAACATCAAATACTTAGATGAGACAAAGAAATGAGATGAATACAAAGAACGATATTAAAAAAAATGAATTGTGAAGGGTGTACTCAATATGAGCACTTTCGACTCGATCCAGAGACATCCATTAGGTATTATTGAAGATTTTAATAACAAAAATTGCCGAGACGTTGCACGTTTCTTTATAGCATGCGATGGTAATGTATATTTTTAATGGTGTAGAAGTATTATTATATATTTAAATTTAGGTTTTTTTTTCTTAGCATCACGCTTTATCCCGCACATGGCAGGGTAGGCAGAGGGAACTGCAGGAACCGTGGAACCGAGTGTTAAGACACTCCGTTGCTTAGTCCCTGCTTACCACCTTTTTCGAGGCATTGCGTGTTGAGTGGCGGAATTTAACGACGCGCTTTGCGTACTTTCCAGAGAGAAGAAAATGGAAATAGAAAAATCCATCTTCTCCGACTGGGGATTGAACCCACAAACCGTCGCGCTTACAGGTAGACGCTTACGCTTAAATTTAGGTTTTGATTTCCAGTTCCAGTTGAAGTTTTGGTAAATTCTCGCTTCTTTTTACTCCTATTAATAATATTACAATTTATTTATTATTATTATAGTAATAATAATTATTATAATGGTTAAATAATTTAGTTTAAGGTGTTTTTTTAATAATTATTTTATAATATAAGTACATGTCCAGTCTAGTAGTCGCTAGACCAAGGTTTCGTTTTTCATAACAACCTGAGAGTAAACTATTCTCCGTACAATAATTAATACATAAGAACAACTATACATAATTAGGTATTTTTTTATTTAATAATAATATATGAAAATAATGTCATAAAAAACTTTACATTACAAATAGGTTTCACTTATTTGAATTATTACATTAATTTCAATATTAAATACTTTCTAAGAGTCAAATCATAAAATGTTAATATGCACCCATATATACAATTGTTTTCAGTAATAATCTCTTGGTCAGCTATGAAGTCTTGGTACCTGGTACCTGTTTTTCCTTGGGAACATATTTAAATATAAATGCAGTGGTTGTGGGTTCGATTCTCATGAGAGGAAAAATTAATTTTATTTCCTTATTTTGAGTTATTATTAGAGAAGATCTAACAAGTCAAATTAGGCGGAGAGCAGAGAATGGAGTGTCTTAACACAATGTTTTCTCCATCCTATATCGCGTATATGATATAGTGTTAAGTTTTTTTTTAAATGAATTATATTTCAATTTAAAAAAGCAAACATTTGGTCCGTACACTTTTTAAATTATAGTTATATTGTTTTATTAATAAAAATATATAAATAATGAGGACCGTCGTGGCGCAGAGGCGCAACGTCTGCCTGTAACGCGACGGTTACTGGGTTCGATCCCCAGTCGGAGAAGATGGATTTTTCTATGTCCATTTTCTTCGCTCTGGCATCTAAGGCAAAGCGCGGCGTTGAGTTCCGCCACTCAACACGCAATGCCTCGAAAACGGCGGAAAGTGGGGACGGAGTAAGCAGGGACTAAGTAACGGAGTGTCTTAACACTAGGTTCTTATGGTTCCTGCAGTTCCCTCTGTCTACCCTGCCATGTGCGGGATAAAGCGTGAAGCTAAAAAAAAAATATAAATAATATAGAGGTTTTACTGATTTGAACAATTAAACATTAATTTCAATACTAAATACTTTCTAACCATAAAATCACAAAATGTTTTGTCTTAAAAGCCTCTACAAATTGTCGTTCACGACTCTACAAATTGTCGTAATTTATAAAAAGTCGTTCCAAACAATATTTTACTAAACCTTTTTTTAGGCGTACGTTGTTGCAGAATTTGAATTTTGATTTTCGACTACTTTTGTCCATTTCGTTATATTAGCTATCTTTTAAAATTGTCTATTGTGAAAAGTTTTTTTAAATTGAAGATTATACGAAAACGGGCTATCGTGGAAAATTAGGACTGGGTAGGACTGTAAATGTGCTGGCTGAGTGCCTTAGCGATTCGGGGATTTATTACGTTATACCTTTTATGGCTTGACGGAATGCGGCGTTAAACTTCGCCACTCGTACACGTATTGCGTATTCGAGTAGAAAGTGTAGAACGTGATATGTTAAAACTAAATTATGCATTCATACATACATACATACATAACTTCACGCTCTATCCCTAGCGGGGTAGTCAGAGAGAACGGAGCGCCAAACGCTGCGGTCCCTGCATACCTCTTTCGCCTCGTCCACTGTCATTAAAATCTTCATGCATGCTCTCCGGGGAGTCCTCATGCCTTTTACGTGACCTTCCTCCAGTATGTTCGATACTGTGTTTTCGAAAGTCAACCGAGGTCTCCCCTTACCTCTCTTATGACTCACTCAATTATCAAGGAAAGAATACATAATAAATTTTGTATTCTTTCCTTGATAATTGCAAATTGTAAATGGAGTGAAGCTAAAACACATATATTTTAAAATTTTAGAACAAATTTAATAAAACAAATGATTTTAATTTTTAGAAAAGTTAAAAAGTTGTCTTATGCAAAGTCATTAGTAAGATAAGAATGTGGAGATCATTGGTTTTCAAAGACACAGTGTAAATGATACTAAAAGAAGGTACATGGACCCACGGAGAGCATGTAGAGGTTGTACGGTGAAAAATGAAAGAGGTATGTAGGGACACTATCGTTTTCTCTGGCTATATTATTAAAAATTGAATTAATTGTTATGTACACAAGATTGATATAAATATTTATATCAATTTCTTTGTTAATTAAGAAATAACATATTTCTTATCTATTAATAACCAAAAATAAAAACGAAATTATAAAATTGGGCAGACAGCATATTCAGGCAGGGTAGATTGAGTAAATTTGGTGCTGTACCCAATACCTACCTTAGCTCACAGTATACAGGTCAGGCCTGAGGTATACAGGATAGAGGATGAAGCAGTAAAAAAAGGTTTCTTTTAAAAAAAAGCGTAAAACACATCAATGACGCTCGAATTAAACAAATCCACACCTACAAACGATTAGAAAAAATCTCGATGCCACGGATCTCAGGAATTACAGTCGAATCCGATATCCAGCTGTGAGGTTACAATGTATCACAAAACTTTATACAAACACTATTGAAGATCCTTCTCAAAATTATTTTTCTCATATTAATTTTTTAATAAAACAGTAAAAATTTATTGAACAGATTATATTAATTTTATATTTCTCTTCTTATTGTATATTAAATCATAAACAAATAACTTTGCTTTTTTGTTTTTTACCCACCAGCATACCATCCCGGCTTCTTACAGATGGACATTATTTTTTTAGGATAATATTTTTATTAGAAGGGGCAAGCTACCCCCTTCTCTTCTTATTTTTAAAATAAATAATAGCATATACTACTTCTTTTGTCTTAAAATCATTCCATTTCGAATTTCTTAAAAATCAGTTCATCAGTTTACGAGTTTTTTTTTTCAACACAAGCAAACAAACAAATATACACGTATTTCTTTTTTATAATATTAGTAAGTATAGATATGGCTTATTAATAAAAAGTATAGTCCTATATATACCTAGTCGTAAAGTTAACGACATTTAAAAAAATGTAAAAATAAATATTACCAATAAATTTAAATATTCTACGGAACCAATATAGAGCATTTTAAGCTTATCTTCATAATTCTTACGTATCCACGTTTCGCGAGTTACGCTCTGCCTGTCTGTCAATCACTGCCCTACACTTGTACCTTTTGTTTGATTTTATAGATATTTCTGATCCGAATGCTTCGTAATAAATTACAATTTAAATGATTGCATGCCATCGTTTTAATGGATTTTGATGAAATTTACCGGTTTTTAAAGATTTTCAATTAAATTCATTTTGGATGGACAAATGGGTTTCGGTCTTTGTTGGTCTTTTTTTTCTAGTTAAAGTAAGTTCTAACAATAAAAAAGGTAGAAGAGAGAGAGAAGCTGGTTACCCTATTCTCTATTTTTCCTTCAAAAATACTGACGTAAACAGTGCTTGAAGTGGTAGAGCCCAAGGCATGAAGTGGTGAAATAAAAAACCAAACACTTACCATAGAGCGAGGAAAAAATAAGCAAAAATATTCTTTATATGACAATTTCTCTTAAAGTCAAACCTGATACCTATGTATATTCAAAGTCGCTTTCCTACTATACCACAATGGCTTTATAATTTTTTTGCTAACTTTACTCCTTTGTATGATATTTAGAGTGGTCTAAAGAATTCTTCGGGCGTATAATCCCGATATCGATACTACATGTCAACAGTGACAAAAAAAATCACAAGAACACCGCGTGTAATCGATTTTGCCACAAAACATTGTTTTTTACAACTTTTTTAAAATAAAAATTGAACTTTTCACTGAATAAAATATCCCAAAAAAATTGAAACTGATAGTATATTGCCCACAGTGCCAAAAACTAGATGTGTAATTTTAATCTGTATATCCATAAGCATATAGCTGTAAATCGTTTGAAAAACGTGCAAGTATAAACAAATATAATTGTTCAAATTTAAGCTTTAATTGGTTGTCTTAAAGTTTATTTTCATTTGTAGTTTTAGCAATCTTATCTTAATTTTTTTGATATGCGATTGACAGAGGTACACAGCGGGCTCCAGTCTCCAGTATAGATGCGGCGATGTGTGAACTTATCAAATGCCATAGAATTTAACTGATCATGAAAAAAAGAACTGTTCGATGAAGAAGCAAGTAGCTTCATATTTTATTTATTTTAATAAATTACTATATATTGAGTAGCATTATATAATGAATGTTTGTGGGTTCGATTCCCACTCGGGGAAGATGGATTTTTTCTATTTCCATTTTCTTCGCTCTGAAAACTAGGCAAAGCGCAGCGTTGAGTTCCACCACTCAACCCGCAATACCTCGAAAAAGGCAGAAAGCAGAGACAGGGGAAGCAGGGACTAAGCAACGGAGTGTCTTAACACTAGGTTCATATCGTCCCTGCAGTTCCCTCTGCCGACCCTGTCAAGTGCAGAATAAAGCCTAGAGCTAAAAAAAAATAAACAATTAATGACTTAATATATAATTATTGAATATGGCAGACACACTGTAGTACCTTTTGACTATCAGTTATGAAAATATCATAATTTCAGCTTATAATGAAAGTAAGTTAGTACTATTTTACTAAGGAATTAAAAACATTTAAAAAACACATTAAAAATTTCAAAGTAGTAAGAATTGAACCTCGGCATCTAAAATAATCACCAAGCACTTTGATAGCTATAGGAATACATTCTCATCAGTGAATTTTTTTTAGCTTCACGCTTTGTCCCGCATCTTGCAGGATAGGCAGAGGGAACTGCAGGAACTATATAAACCTAGTGTCAAGACACTCTATTGCTTAGTGCCTGCTTTCTCCGTCCCCACTGAATCAATGAAATTGTTATCTTTTTATTATTTTATCACAATTTTATATTGTTAAGAACCCTGTTGTACATTTTTTTAACATATTTACCGAGACATTATGTATATGCTGATAATTGAAGAATACAATTTGGAATTTGTCTAACAGGACTATGGCATAGTATTGACTTACATTACGTCATTCGTTTAGTTTTATTATCATCGTAACGTCAGTATTTACAGATTTATAGAAAAATTTTGACAAAATCATTACCTGTTAAAAAAATTTAATAATAAATTAAATTAAATCTTAAATTAAGTAAGACTCAGAGGAAGATAAGATTTCTGATATTCATCCCTTTATATAATAATGAGATGTTATGAGAGTTTTAAGAATACAGTATGTACGTAAAATCGCAACACATCGCAGTGTACAAAGTCAGCGATAGCGTTAAACAGTGTCTGGAATTTACTTAGAAAACCGAGTGTCTGATCACTACATTTTCACTCTCTCTCTCTCGTTTTCCAACTCTCCATATAAAGAGTAAATCGTATATATTTGCCATGTCCATTATTATTCATAAGCATATTATGATGAGAATACATAATATAATATAATCCTCTATAATCATCTTGTACTGGCTATGTAGGAACGTGAAACAATTTTCATATTGGTTCTAACTTATTCAAAGCTCACGATACGAGATCTTTCGTGTGTTTTATTTGCTCATCGAGTTGCAATACTTTGTGTATGGCTTAAGTTTAATTTGTTAATATTTTTTTTATATAGTTAACGTTATTATTAAGAAATGAATATAAAGTTAGATATAATGTCTTTATATAATTGATATTAAATTATTTATTGTCGTTAGTAGTCAAAAGGTATGGAACAAGTATCTATAGTGTCATAGAAAAATATATTACAAGCATTATTGTATTGTATATTGGACACTAAACTGTATAACATATGTGGATTTTTTATTGCAATAATTTAAAAAAATCGTTAAAAAGTACTAAAAAGTACTTTTTTGACATTAAATAACAATTTTATATCATTATTATTAAAACAATATTTATAAAGATTTCACATTAAAAAAGATAAATATGAAAAATAAAAGATATGTTTTTTTAAATATTTCAATATGGCAACAGATCACTTGTTCCCATAGACCACACGCTAAAGGGGATGTCGGGATTCACGTCAAACGTCATCGGCCTGGAAGACAGCGCCTCTTCGGTTTTGAAGCATACCTTATAAATATTACAGTGTAAGTAAACCTTATCTTGCTATCACAAGCTACACAATTTCTTGCTCTACCTACAAAATAATAGAGGCGAAATTCGCACATCCCATATAAAATGTAAGGGGCGTTAAAGGAGAGATCGACCAATTATAAGATGAATTTGATGTTTAGATTTTTGATTTTTCAATAGTTTTATTATATTATATCGGTTTGACGGCGGAGTTTAGTTAGTTATAATTAAAATGGCGATCCTGATGGAAGTTGTCGTTGTTTTTTTTTTAATCTGTCGATCAAAATGTTGATATGAGTAGTGTAAAATTGGGATTATGAAATGCTATAAATCTATATGCGTGGAATTAAATGTGGCAGCTTTTTTGTTTCATAAAAGGTTGTGTTGTTATAATTTAATATGTATTATTTTTTATTTTTAGATATTGTGTCTTCAGATTGACTGCAATAATTGAGTTAATGAGTGACAGACTAATAGACTACATAGATATTAAAGTTGTTGGGGGAGAGCAGGAAAGCTATTGTAAAGGATTTCGCAAAATTTCATTGAAAAAGGGAAACGACTAAATATAATATCTAGTCGTTTTGTAGTAGACAATCATCAAAAGCTCGAAAAGAAACATATATAGAAGTATTTCAAATTTAATCTAAATTCCTTCGTCCATAATCATAGAACTTACAATCAAAACACTGACTCACTGCGTCACTATGACAAATATGTAAATATTATAAAATATTATTAGGACGGAGAAACCAGGGACTAAGCAACGGAGTGTTTTAACACTAGGTTCCTACGGTCGCTGCGGTTCCCTCTGCCTACCCTGCCATGTGCGGGATAAAGCGTGAAGCTATTATTATAAACAAGAGTATATATAAAAATACGATAGTTACATATGTTTTATACCTAGTATAAGAAGTGAAAGCTTAGTGTTAAGACACTCTATTTCCCGCTTTTATGCGTTGCATGGCGGAATTTAACTACACACTTTTTCTTGTTACCAAATCGAAATAAAAACTTCACACATCCTCATGGAAATTGAACCTACATCCGTTTACAGCGCGACACTATATCACTGGACGGCGACTACTCTGCACTACTTAGGTCTATGTATGATTTATTTTTTCTATAAGGGCAATAATCCTGGCAAAACACTAGGTCCTCACGGTTCCTGTGGATCCCTCTGCCTGTCCTACTATGAGCAGGATAAGGCGTAAAGATATATAATTCCGTTAAGGTAATATATAAGAAAATATAAAATAAAGAACAAGTCCTTCTCAATAGGTTTATACAAAACTAAGGGACTAAAATAATCGATTTTATGACATAGCACAGATTTCATGAAGTTACATTCCTAGATTATAAAATCATTTAGCCAGTCGTTAAACAACCACTGTTAGGGCAAGTTTTGTTCAAGACTACTGTAACATATTGTTAAGGTTACTGTATTTCTTTTAAGTACAATATGTTATTTTGTTCTTCATTCACACTATTATATTACATATTTGTAAATCAGCTGGATTTTACATCAGTTGTGTCATTGCTGAATTGTATTTATAAGGTCAGATGAAAAATCAAATTTAATGCTGTAATATGTACTCATACATACATGCGGGGACGGATAAAAGCAGGGACTAAGCAACGGAGTGTCTTAACACTAGGTTCGTATGTTTCCTGCAGTTCCCTCTGCCTACCCTGCCCATGTGCGGGATACAGCGTGAAGCTAAAAAAAAAATATGTACTCATATATTAATTTTAACGTGAATCATGTGACTTGACATATACTATGTTAAGAGACAGTATCTGCTTGGTACGAGGGCCAAACTGAAAGTTTTTAGAACTGGCAACTTAAAAGCATTATATTAAAAAAATAAGTTTAAATTTTGCAAATAGAACTCTTTACCAATAATATTGAGTATACATTTCATTCATTTGTCATTTGTTTTACGATTTGGCGGCAAATTGAAAATTGTCTGTGCACGTCAGAATGAATTTAAGCCGAGAAAATTGTCGTGCAATGATTTTTTATGACTTTCGATGTCATATAAGTCAACAAGAAAGTTATGATAGACCTCGATTGGCTTTTCACGATGAAGCCCCATCTCGTGCCACAGTTTACAACTGGTTTAATGAATTCAAACGTGGTCGAACTAATCTCACCGATGATTTGCGTGAGGGACGGCCTTCTACAGCGACGACTGAAGATAATATCAGTGTTGTGCGGTACAGTCTAGGCATAGATATGAGTCAAGTGCACAAAATCTTCCATGAACATTTAGCGGTCAGGAAGCTTTGTGCCCGCTGGATACCGCATAATTTGACCGAGGCTCAAAAACTCCGCCGTGTTGATTGGTGCCGAGAAATGATCCAAAAATTTAACAGAGGTGACTCAAAAGCTGTGTTCGACATACTAACGGGTGACGAAAGCTGGATTTACTGTTATAATCCGGAAACCAAAAGACAGTCTGCTCAGTGGGTGTTTCCTTCCGAAGAGTTGCCAACTAAAGTGAAGAGAGGTCGAAGTGTTGGAAAAAAGATGGTGGCATCGTTCTTCGGAAAGACAGGTCACTACGCGACAGTTGTCTTAGAGGATCAGGAAATGGTTAATGCAGAGTGGTACACTAACAACTGTTTGCCACTTGTCTTGGAAAAAGTTCGAGAAAAACGACCTCGCAGCAGGATCCTCCTTCATCACGATAATACCTCGTCGCACACCGCCAGGCAAACGATCGACTATTTGGCGACCTTAGACGTGAAATTACTGGGTCACCTGCCGTATAGCCGCGACCTCGCACCCTGCGATTTTTATTTATTCCCGAAAATAAAAGAAAAACTTCGAGGAAACATTTTATGGACGCCGAAGAAGCAGTGCTTTTCTCAATGGTTCCATCGAATGAAGCGATGTATTGATGTAAATGGACGCTATTTTGAAAAGTTATAATAAAACTAATAACTTGCTAGAATGCTTAGTTTTTGATTTTCTAAGAACTTTCAGTTTGACCCTCGTATTCCATGGATTTACATAAAAAAAAACACAGTAAATCAATGTTAGTATTAAAAAAAAAATTGAAGAAAATAATCAATTATAAACAAACAACCCCAAACACTTAACTTGTATCAAATGTATATAATTTATTCAAACAAAAAGAATGCAACCAAATAAGCTACTGGCTATTGAGTACAGATTCTTATCTTTTATTTGTAAAATGTTCGAAGCTATTAAAAATCAATAGAATATATTCCGTTTAAGGTTACCGAATGGTTCTATAGGAACTGAACGATCAGATGAGAGCAAAAAGTAATGATTGTTTATTGTATTAAAACGTCCGTGTGTACGAAGATGGAGATAAGTTAGGGTTGCAGTAGTATCAGGTTGTTTTATGAAAGCTGTGTTCTTATTAGGTTCGATTCTGTTCAAAGGTAGGTTTGATTGTTTTAAATGTACTATCTCAAAAAGAAAATAATATATCTCAATATTTGAAGCCAACGTCAAAATAGGCATTAGTGATATATATATATATATATATATATATATATATATATATATATATATATATATATATATATATATATATATATATATATATATATATATATATATATATATATATATATATATATATATATATATATATATATATATATATATATATATATATATATATATATATATATATATATATATATATATATATATATATATATATATATATATATATATATATATATATATATATATATATATATATATATATATATATATATATATATATATATATATATATATATATATATATATATATATATATATATATATATATATATATATATATATATATATACATATATATATACGAATAACTCGGTATTAAAAGATATATTTCAAAACTTATGCTACACATTGTATAACCAACGGTAGGCAAATGAGTTGTACAATGCCGATATCCGAGCAAGAGTTATTTTCATATTTGTCTCCGTCGTATTGTTTATTATGTTCATCATAGGGCTGATACTCTATGTTAGTATTTGTATTATTTTGTAAAAAAATATTTGTTTGACTCTACATACAAAAGTATGTTAGGAATTGAAGCTTTTTGTGCTTTTTTGTTAGAGCTTTTGTTAATGGTTTTTAGTTTATACGATTTATAATATGAAAGCATATTTTGAAAAGCTCCATGCTGTATCCAGTATATAGTAGATTAGGTAATAACTTAATTTATTTTCTTTGCTCTTCAACCGCACTTGAGTATAACATTTAGTATATTGAGTATAACAATCTCACATTTTGTCTTAAAAAAGAAAAAAAATAACAACTGGGAACCGAATCCAGTTATTCAGTTTATTATTGTTAACTTCACGCTTTGTTCCTAGCAGGGTAATCAAAAGCAAAAGTAATATACAGTCCCTGCATACCACTTTTGCCTCGTCAACTGTCATTAATTTCTTCATACATGCCACATAGGCAAGCTTCAATATCACGTATCTTCCTCCAGTATCGTTAATATTAAATTTTCGAAAGTCAACTGAGGTCTCCTCTTATCTCTCTCACCATGCACTTTGTCTACATCTATCTTTTTTAAAATTCTTTCATCACTCATTCTCTCTTCGTGCTCAAATCGTCTGAGCACGTTCTTCTTCACTCTTACTGTGACTTCTCTGGTAATATACAGTGTGGAGTGGTGATATACAGAACTGTAGATCCATGAAGTATTTCTCTACTACCTCCGCATGTCATCCGAAAAGATCACATCTCCACAGCGTTCATCTTTCTTTCATTCTTCTTCTGCAATATCCACGTTTCACTATCATATAACAGCGTTGTCTAGATATTCATTGTGTATGACCAAACATACAGCTTTTTAAACAAAGCAGTTTGGGCACCGTTCATTCCACATCCATTCATCAAATATTAAGTAAGCATATTTATTCACACGCTACCTTAAAGTGCAAGACGTTCGCTGTATTCTGCTTGGTTTTGGACTTTTTTGAAATTTTTCTATTGTAGAGTAACACAACAAAACATAAATAAAAATCTTTTATGTACTATCATTTGAATTTAAAATAAAAAACCTTTAAAATATTACGTAACAAGTATATAAAATAGACCACATAAATGTGGATAATATTTGTCAAAAACATTTACTAATTACGTTTTATTGAATTGGAGCAAAATTGTGTAATAAGTAAAAGCTATAAGCGTAAAAGCGAAAAAAAGCTTTTAAAATTAAGTAACGAAAGCTCTATTAACTTACATAAGAGTTCAACACCTTATTACTAATAACTAGGTTGGAAAATTTGATTAATCCAGGAATCGAAACAGTGGCAACCATCAAACATTCGAAGACCCAATGTTTATTGCTCATATTTTTGCCCAGTGCTTACCAGTAAGATATTCAAATTAGGGTGGTCCATTGTGCGGCCTTATACTGGTAGAGTATGCGTTGTAATACAATGTTGTAAGGTTGGGGGTATATAGTGATGTGATATGTAAAAAGGAGTTTATATTTAATGAGTAATTTATTTAGAAAATATATTTTTAGATGCAACACTATTAAGAAATATGTTTTAAAATACATATATACATAGCTTTACGCTTTATTTCTAGCGGGGTTGTCAGAGAGAACGGAGCGCCAATCGCTGAGGTCCCTGCATACCTCTTTCGCCTCGTTCACTGTCATTAGCCTCTTCATATATCCTCACCGGGGAATCCTTATGCTTTTTACGTGATAATTCTCCAGTATCTTTGATAGTGTATTGAGTTTTAAAATATTGATATTGTTCCTTCAACTAAGTAAGGTTTTAGTATTATTCAAGATACCATAAAACATACGACACAAATGTAAAAGGTCAGATCCCTCCAGTTAATGTATGCATTGTAAATAATAGCAATAATAGAGCCGTCGTAGTTCAGCTGACAGTAAAAACGCCGGTGGTGAATCCAATTCTTCAGAATAGAGTTTTTTTTTTAATTTCGTTGTTCTATTAGTAAGGAAAAGCTCGGCGTTGAGTTCCGACACTCATTATAAAATTTCTATCTAGATACTCGGTTCCTAATGCACTGATATGGAAAACAGTATTATATTACTGAAGGAAGGTCACATAAAAACATAAGGACTCGCCGGAGATTATGTTTGAAGAGGCCAATGACAGTAGACGAGGTGAAGGAGGTATACAGGGACAGCAGCGACTCCGTTTTTTCTGACTACCAGCGGGGTACCAGGGGGATAAAGCCTGAAGCTATGTATTGTTATGTAAAAAATAAGATTCACATTCACGCTCACTACACCACAAGCTTTGAGTTTTGTTGAATAATTATCCGATTAAGAGTAGCATTGAAGGGAGATGTCTCTATTGCATAGAAATACAAAATATATATATATCAAATATAACATTGTAAAGCATTAGAATAGAACCGTGAATGTAATATTAGATAGTTTATCCCTAAATAACTCAAGATTTGGAAATAAATACTGAGAAAATACGATTATTCAATTTGTATTTAAATATGGTGTAATTAATATTCACAATATAATATATGTTTTCAGCATGTATCAGTATTGTCGTTTCACTGAATTTCATCTCTACTTGAGAGAATTAACCATTTTGATTAACTTGCTCTACTATGAAGATAAAACAAGGTGTAGAGTTTTTTTGGAAACAGAGTGTCTTAACACTACGTTAATAGTGTCTGCTCTACCCTATTTTATTCAGAATACGATAGGATTAAAGAAAACTCTATAAGCTATCTAATGTAGTTAACAATTGGAATGTAAGCAATGAGTGCGATATATATATATATATATATATATATATATATATATATATATATATATATATATATATATATATATATATATATATATATATATATATATATATATATATATATATATATATATATATATATATATATTGTCTTACATATTACATATTATTTATATTTCTTACAGATTATATGGGTGTCACGTTCAATTGTTGAAGAAATTATTAGTAATTATAGACTGATATTGTAAATGTTGGTATATGATAGAAATTCTGCACCAAATGAAAATTAGGACCTTCTTATATATAAAGGACATGTGCATAGTTTTGATTATATTTTTGTGTATTTGTACAATTACTTTAATAATTATCGTTTACTTTGTTTATTAGATTAATAATGTATTATGACTACTTTAGGTATGATGGCTATTTTGTCATATGGTGTTACATATTAGCTGCTTGACAATATATATGTTTTAAAGCTTCACGCTTTTCCAGGCATTATGTGTCGAGTGGTGTAACTCAACGCCGCGCTTTGCCCAGTTACCGGAGCGAAGAAAATGCACAGTGAAATAATCTATCATTTAATTGAGGGTATTATTATATTCTATTTAATAAAACCGGACCGGAGGACCGTCGTGGCGCAGAGGCGTAAGCGTCTACCTGTAGACGCGACGGTTTGAGAGTTCGATTCCCACTCAAGGAAGATGGATTTTTCTATTTCCAATTTTCTTCGCTCTGGAAACTAGGCAAAGCGCGGCGTTGAGTTCCGGCACTCAACACGCAATGCCTCGAAAACGGCGGAAAGCGGGGATGGAGAAAGTATGGTTCCTGCAGCTCCCTCTGCCTACCCTGCAATATGCGGGATAAAGCGTGAAGCTAAATTTAAATTTAAATTTATTTATTAAAACCAAACGTTTAACATTATTTACTTTAATGAGTGAATAAAAACAAGAATAATGCAGCATAATTTCCTAAAAACAGCAAATAGCGAGTGAAAAATGAAAGGTGACCCTTTAATTTTTTCATCGCACCAGAAAATTTACACGGCGACATTGATCATAACTTTGTTACGGAAAAAAAATCTGATAAACACTGTGCATCACAAAGACCCTTTCTTACCGCAAAAAAGTTTTTCCACGGGGGTGTGGGTATTTTTCTCTTTATGTATAAACAGACCGCGGTTTGAAAAAAAGTTGGTACCCGCCTCTACCGACAAAGAGCCTGTATTTTTTTTGGTATATCCTAAATATTAAGCAACATCGTTAGCGGTTAGCATTTGTTGAATATCCCAAATAATTTCGTACGCTTTTTCAAAAGTTTCTTCGTTATTTTTTTTTTGTTATTTCTGTTGTACTCTGGTAGAGTAAGGTAGTCTTATTTTAAGTGGGTGTTTAAAAAATAAGTTGTACAGATTTTTGTTTGAGCGTTTCGTTAAAGAGTTTAAGACCTTCAGTGCGTTTAATGTTTGGTGGTATTCGAATTTTTATAAGTCTTTTGTGTTTTCATCTTATATAGCTAAAAGGTTCTTATTTATTATTAAATTTTAGTTCACTTTTTATATATATATATATATATATATATATATATATATATATATATATATATATATATATATATATATATATATATATATATATATATATATATATATATATATATATATATATATATATATATATATTATAGAAATTTACACTACATAAGAAATGGAGTGAATGAAGGACGAAGAAAGCAGGGATTAAGTAACGAAGTGTCTTAACAATAGGTTCATATGGTTCCTGCAGTACCCTCTGCCTGCCCTGCTATATGCGGGATAAAGTGTGAAGCTAAAACAAAAACAAAAAAAAGTAATGATCGTATAAACTTTTATATCACGATTAATTACAGATTATTCATATTTTACTTTAACATGCTATCAACTATAGAAATTAATATCTTCTTCGCATTAAGTAACAAAATATATTCGATAAATAAACTTAATATTTATAGATAAAAGCCTTCACAGTAATACCTATGGCCACTTCTGTCAATAATAAAATATCTAAATTGAAAATGTATTAAATGCATCACAAATGCAGTTTAATCGAGAACAAATAACTGAAGGTGAATCTATGGAATCCCATGGGTGCGTTTAGCTATTCAGTTTTAGGTATCATCCGATCTGTCGACAGTGCACCACAGGTGGGTATTCAATGGTATTGCAAGGTGCATTCGTATAGGTAAGTAACTTGTACAAGAAATTTGGTATAAGACAAAATAGAGCTTTTTATAGAGAAAGAAATACGTATTTATTTTTATTTTTATACTAGGGACATAAAATTAATATACGATGCAAATGTGAGTGGTAACAGAGTTGTCTCGGTTGACTTTCGAAAACACAGTATCGAATATACCGGAGGAAGGTCACGAAAGCATGAGGACTCCCCGGAGGGCAATGTATGAAGAGGTTAATGTCAGTGGACGAGGCGAAAGAGGTATGCAGGGACCGCAGCAATTAGCGCTCCGTTCTCTCTGACTACCCCGCTAGAGTAGAGCGTAAAGTTATGATATTTAAATTAAATTCGTAATAAAAAATAATAAAAGAAATGAAATATGTCAACTTCAGCTTTATCAACAGGAACAATGCATTGTGATAGTAGAATATTATTGATATACTTCAAGTGATTACTTTGTAATTATCACATACAATATGAGACCTATTCTGTACTGCAAGTATAGCGTGCACGCGTAAATGCATATATACATATGATTTTTTTTAGCTTTACGCTTTATCCCGCACATAGGCAGGGTAGGCAGAGGGAACTGCAGGAACCGTAGGAACCTAGTGTTAAGACACTCCGTTGCTTAGTCCCTGCTTTCTCCGTCCCCGCTTTCCGCCTTTTTCGAGGCATTGCGTCTTGAGTGGCGGAATTCAACGCCGCGCTTTGTCTAGTTTGCCAGAGCGAAGAAAATGGAAATAGAAAAATCCATCTTCTCTGACTAGGGATCGAACCCAGAAACCATCGCGTTACAGGCGTTGCGCCTCTGCGCCACAACGGTCCACAAGTTCTTAACTCCCATAATCAAACAAGTTATAAGAAATAGAATAGCTTACAGTAAATACAATTTGCATGAACCAGGTATATCCATTTGTAAACGAGTCACAATATTACCTTCATCTAGCCTCCAAGGGAATAGCGGCGACAGAATTATCTGAACAGAAATTGTTCGATTGTCCCGAAGCTGAAGTGCTTTCACTATCCACGATTGCACTCAGATTAAGCAAGATGTGGATTAATTTGCTTTTCAACAATGTCTTCTTATAATAATACAATGTTTTGGCAATCATTAAAATTTTATAGCAGGTTTCTCAAATGACATATTTTTTTAAATAGCTCTACATTTTGTATAAATATTATGGAATATATACATACGTGTAGTTTAGAAAAATTAAATTTTAAAACTCAATTAATTATCATAATTATTTGTATGTAATTTTTAATCAGAATTAATATAAATATTTCTAAATCATTAATTGAGGATTAAGTGGTTAGGAGTTCGATTTTTGAATTCGCACATATAATCTGACACAGTTTTACTACACCGCTATAATAACTTATGAATGTTAATATATTTTTTTAGCTTCTCGCTGTTTAAAGTAATGGACCTAATAACATCAAGCAAAGTTAGTATTAGTGTATAGAATTTGGTAACCTACAACTGGTTTCTTTAGTATAAAAATTTATATCTATTTAATCACGTAAGTCTATCCCGCTTATAGCAGGATAGGCAGGGAACCTAGTGTTAAGACACTTCGCTTTCTGCATTCCGCCGTTTCGGGGCGTTGAGTATTGAGTGGCGGAAATTAATCCGGAACTTTGTACCTACTTTCACGAGCGACTACATAAGAAATGGAGTGAATGAAGAAGGAGCTGGAACGGAGAAAGCAGGGATTAAGTAACGGAGTGTCTTAACACTAGGTTCCTATTGTTCCTGCAGTTCCCTCTGCCTGCCCTACATTATGCGGGATAAAGCGTGAAGCTAATAAAAAATAAAAAAAAATTAAGTAATTGTCGTATAAACTTTTATATCACGAATTATTAAAGATTATTCATATTTCACTACTTCAGTATGCTGTCAAAAATACAACGTTATGAACTCTAGGCGTTAAGTAACAGAATATATTCGAATTCTTTTTCTGCATTCCGCCATTTAATGCTGAACTTTGCCTAGTTGCACGACCGAAGAAAATGAAAAGAACCAAATTCCTTGAGTAGGAATCGAATACGCAAATCGTCGGAACAGGCAAACGTTACGCCTCTGCGGTATTATGAGAAAAAATATAAAAAAAGAAAACAAACTAGTGTTAAACATTATCTTACAGATGGATGAGCTAACATTAAATGTTTGTAGTGTACTATATATTTTGAACAAGTTTAAATATAGTATAGAGACAATAAGAACCTTCAAATACTTCGAATAAACTATAATCAAAGTTATACTGCCTTCAGTGACATAAGAGAATTGCTTGAAAAGAGTTGCTTTAGGTTCGGGCTTTTAATTTGAACTCATAATAATGACGGACGGAGTAAGCAGGGACTAACTAACGGAGTGTCTTAACACTAGGTTCATATGGTTCCTGCAGTTCCCTCTGCCTATCCTGCCATGTGCGGGATAAAGCGTGAAGTTAAAAAAAAAAATGAGTAAATAATCACACTGTGTCATAATTTTTCCTAATATTTTTTACAAAATCTCATTTCTACGTAAAATACGTCGTTCAAATACGTCCACTTAACATATCCAATATTGCCATCATAATAAATCTAAATACCCTCGTAACGACTAAAAAATTTAACTCGAACTTATCGAACAAAACCAGTGGTTAATTCATTAATTCCAATCGGTCTTTCCAAATAACTACTTATTTGTTACCAGATGCCTTTCTCCATCACAATTTTCGTTCCATCTACCCATATTTTTAACGATATAAAGTCTAAAATCCCTTAAAAGTCGGCAAATTTGCGTGTCAATTATATGTTATTATCACAACGTTCTATATGCACTTTGCTTAAACCGTATTACAATGGAATAAGGGCGTATTGGGTTAATGCAGCTGGTATACGGTTTGGTTGTCGCGGTAAATACCTTTTAATAGCAGACGTTTGTTCGACAAGCCGCCAGTTCATACGATTCAGATGGGTCGCTTCAGGCGATCTCTTATTTAAAACGTAGAGTAGTTTTGTATATTATAACATTTTATGTAAATTTGTAATCTTTGAAATATATTTTTGAAAATTATTTCATATTTTTGTCAAAATTAATTTGGTAATATTTATAGATATATATCCATATAGATATGGCAAAATAAGATGGGTTTCTTAGAAATTATTAAACGATCCTTAAATTTAGCAATTATCGAGATGCATTTTATTTCACAATAAATATTCTTAGTTGTATACATAATTTAAAACGTAATTTTGACTGAATTTTGAAAAAAAAATTAAAGAAAACATGAGAAAAGAATCGAATCCCACTTCGTTCAATTTTTTTTAATTTATCACTTTAAAAATCATACAAATATTTCCCAAAATAAGCAAATATGAAGCTAAAATAAAAAATAAAAACAGAAATATCTGAAATCCATCTTTCCTCGACTGGGGAATCTTCCTTCCTTCTTCTCCAGTCGGGGAAGATGGATATTTTTTCCATTTTCTTCGCTCTGGAAACTAGGCAAAGCGCGGCGTTGAGTCGGCCACTCAACACCTCGAAAAAGGCGGAAAACGGGGACGGAGAAAGCAGGGACTAAGCAACGGAGTGTCTTAACACTAGGTTCCCACAGTCCCTGCAGTTCCCTCTACCTACCCTGCTATATGCAGGATAAAAGCGTGAAGCTATAAAAAAATCTGAAATAAAAGAAAATATATCCGAATCGTGATACCAAAAAGTCAATTACACAACAAAACTTTGTAGAAAATTCCTCTCATATCATTTAGTCTACAACTGAACCAATGTTAGACCTTTCAATCATTATTACCGTAATATATAATTATTTTGACGTTTTTAAACATTCTATCTGATGAGCCCTGTGGCGCTGTGGCAAAAAATGTGTTTAATTACAATATCGGCCCTTGGATCGCTTATTCATATACATTTAAACCTGACTGTTAACGCGAATGCTGTGAATTCGATTCCCTGCTTGGGCAATTACAATTTTGCGAACGAAGATAAGAGCGTGGCGTTGAGTTCTGCTGATCATATTTAAAAATTAGGTGAAAATTGGAAACTGAGTGTCTTAAAATACGGAGTATCTTCTTTTTGCGTGCTCTGCTACTGATACTAAACAGAGTTGTAGGTTCGATTCTTATTTGGGGATTTTTGTATTATATACAGTTATAAATTAAACTACTTGGTACAAGACAATAGTCGCTTAAGGAATATAAGAGATAGATGTTGATAAAAAATATAAATTATTTAAATTTGATGCGGTTCGAATAAGGGTTATGCTTTTTTTGGAAATTGTAAAAAATTGTGTTACGGGTCAAATAATGATGCGTGTCGATGGAATGCTTGTGGAATTATATTTAAAATGCTTACACATTCCTTAGAAAATTGTGTTATATATATATATATATATATATATATATATATATATATATATATATATATATATATATATATATATATATATATATATATATATATATATATATATATATATATATATATATATATATATATATATATATATATATATATATATATATATATATATATATATATATGAGTTTATAACGTTTTTTTTTTGTGATATTCCAATAAAAAAAAATTTTTGTCTTTCGAAAACATTCCATGTCAAAATATTTCTTTACGATCCCTTCATAATGATTACTTCTAAGTACATACTAAAAATACAACAAATAAATATGTCAAAGTTAAAAATAAACATAAAAAAAGCACTAATAACTGACAAATTCGATAATGCGAGAGTACAAAGTTGCTGTAACCGCGAAAAACACATTTTGCCGCTCGATATAACACCAGTATCAAGATGGCAGCAATTAAAGGGTAGGATGTGAGGGTATACTGCTATTATTACATGGATATGGTATATGTAATGTTTTAAAAATACAGGAATAAGGAGAGAAAGAGAGTTCTAACACTAATTACTTCATGTGACACCTATTCTATTCAGATTCACCGTGCGGGTGCCGGGCCCATCGTGTTGTAAGAAGAGGAGCTCCGAGCAGCGCTTGGGACACCTTCACTGTCCGAGCTCCTCCCACTACCTAACCAAATTTTGAATGATTCTACCAAAGCCGCCTTCGAAGTGCGTTCTAGAAATGAATTTGTGATAGTTCTAGACAAACCGAGATCTTTTAGTAAGCTATAGAGAGATTTCGCTGTTATACCTCTCGCTCCTACTTGAACCGCATATAAGCTAGCTCTAAACCTATTCATTGTCGTTTTCTATAGTGGTTACTTATTCCGTTCGAAAAAATGCTAGTATAAAATCAAGTTTTCCAATATCAAAAATTATAAACTAAAAATAAAATGACATTAGTATATCTGGCCTTCTTATTCTAAGTTTTAAGACACAAAATATAAAATGTGTATATATTTTTTTAATTAGAATTTAGATGTGTTACTGAATTGTATTTCGTGCTAACCGTTCATTTAAAATGGATACCTCCACAGCCTCTTAAGAATAAGGGACTTTAAATAATGTAAATATATAGGTACAGATACGGTATAAAACATTTCTGTGCCAACTCATCCAAAATTTCCATACTCCCGAATAAAAACCGAATTGCGCGTTTTTACGGCATTCGGTGGAACCGTATGACTAGACGCTGCGGATCATTAATCTCAAACTTTAGAGTGAGAGATAAAATTATACAGATATTTTCAGTTTCAAATCAAAGTGGAACTAATCTTGTCAATTGTGCGTTACTAATGACAGTTCGTCGTGATAACATGTGGTGATGGCTGATAAGAGACAGCTGTTAATGGAGGGAAGTGAGTTTGATTTTGAGATGACAGCTAAGTAAGTAAATTTTACATAAAAAAATTTAGTCATAACACGGTCGCACGCATATAGCAAGATAGGCAGAGGGAACCTTGTGTTAAAATACTTCGTTACCCACTTTCTATCTGTTTTGGTCTGGTCGTAACTCGATGAGTGTGGGTTCGATTTCCAATAAGGAAGAATGAAGTAATCTTAACAAGTAGCAAATCGTTGATATTACATATGGACAAATATTTTAGCAAACTAAGATTAATAGATTTTTACATGAAATATTGATATTAAAATTTTTGAAATAGTTATATAGGCAAAAGTTTTTGGTTAAAAAGGTTCATTCTAATTGAATTTAGGGCTACAATTCGTTTAGTATAGTATAGTCAGTCTTAATATTTCCACTCAGCAAGAAATATTTGTAAATATTGTACAATTAAATTTGAACAAAGGACTATGCCACGATTGCCATCATAACCCTACGTCAAACCACTTCAAGGGATATAAATAAAAATATAAATAGAAAAAACCAGTATTTCATAAAAAACAGGAATAACATCCAAAAGATCATAATAACTCAAATTAAACGGTAGCTTTCCTTACCTTATGTTTAATATAAAACTTAACGTTTTGCAACGCAAGACCTCAACTTCCAAGAATACCAACATATAGATATGACCGATCAAGCGTGAAATTGTGTTGTTTCTCTCTAACATATGAAATATTTGTATAAAACATTGAATCAGAAAGAGACAGAAGAGGCCACGCCCACTAAATCGATCTGATAATGGCAAGAACTCGTTCTGCGCGCGCGCATGATTTTTATCATATCATGAGTTTGGCTTCGCGATTGCGATTAAAATTTTGTATTAAAATTATCTTTATTGCTTTGGACGTGGGAGCTACAAATATTCACAAAATGTTGATGACTCATACAAAAATATATTATATACGTGATACGTGAAGGATCACGTTAATGTCAGTGACTGTTTAATGGGGGTCTATCTTGATTGTATCGGTCGTTATACCTATAATATATTTAATTATGGGCATTTTAGTTGTATTTCTATGTAATATAAGTTATACGTGATTATACTTCAATTCGTAAGATATGTATTCATTATATATATATATATATATATATATATATATATATATATATATATATATATATATATATATATATATATATATATATATATATATATATATATATATATATATATATATATATATATATATATATATATATATATATATATATATATATATATATATATATATATATATATATATATATATATATATATATATATATATATATTTATATATTTATATATATATATATATATATATATATATATATATATATATATATATATATATATATATATATATATATATATATATATATATATATATATATATATATATATATATATATATATATATATATATATATATATATATATATATATATATATATATATATATATATATATATATATATATATATATATATATATATACATATCTTACGAATTGAAGTATAATCACGTATAACTTATATTACATAGAAATACAACTAAAATGTCAAATCAATATCTTATTTATAATTTTTTTTCTTAGCCAAAATGTTTAGCCAAAAAAGCTTTTTATTTCATTATGAAAGTTTCATATAGTTAAAAATTTCAAATTTCAAATTTGGTTTTATTTGTTTAGTTAAAGATTATTAAAGTTTACACTATTCAATAGTAGATGTCGCTACTTACACCGGCGCGTGCGCATCGCGTTCTGTATGCGAATAATAATACATTACTTTATATATTTCTTGTTAAGAATTCAGTTTTTATTTACAAATAACATTTATGAAATATACATACATACGTACAAATCAATTGTTTGTATACATAAATTTATAATGTATTTTATTAATTAATTCTTACAGCTCGATGCTTCAACTAGAACCAATATTTAAGAAACTGAATTGCTTATTTTCCAACCAATTTCCATAAAATTGCTTGTTAGTATAATTTGACTCTACACACTAGCCTAACGCGCAATATACGTATATAGAGTAACTATATGTACGTGTGTGTGCTTGTGTGTGTACTTAACAGAAAATGCTGTCAAAGAACGCACATCAAAATAAATCGTTATAAAAGTTATGAACATCTAGTAATTGGCGGAGTTTTCTAAAAATATCTTACACACAGACAACGCCTTCATAATATCGGTGTATATATACATATATATACAAATAGTTAAGGTAACTGTTAAAGAAATCAAGTGGATTATCAATTTTAACATTGAAGATATTAAGGCCTGTGTTGCAGACAAACGACTTGTAGAAAAAAACTGTCAGGGTGATAAGAAAATTATTGTACGTATTTAGTTATCACTATATAATATAATATTACTGTTATAATTTTTTTACTATAAATTTATTTTGGTAGCCTGTATAAGGCTTTTTCAGTGAATCAGGAAAAACTTATGTACTTAAGTACTTGGGAAGCTGCTTTCTTTGAATTTTAGATTTGACTTGTTAAACGGAGAAATTTAATGCCCCTTTCTTTATTCAAAGGATACAATTATCAATTGAACTGTTCAATTTCGAATATCGGTTATATATTTCAGCAAGAATTACCTAAAAATTATTTCAAAAGTAAATTCTATGTCAAAAACTCGTCTCACTAAGTGTGCGAAATAAAACGTTTCTACAAATAAAATATAATGATGATTATGTTTGTATAATACTAAAGGTCTAGGTTAGCTTATCACGTCGCACGTCAATCTGAGCTAATTTGATTATTAAAAAACTGTTCTCAAAAATATGCTACATATTATTATTAAAAAAATATTGAACATCAAACATATGTTTTTGTATTTACTTTCTATCCGAATTAAACACACACACATACAAACACATACTCACACACACACACACACACACACACACACATACAAATACATACTCACACACACACACACACACACACACACACACACACACACATATTTTTCATATAAATAATATATTTCATTACTTGTGTAAGTTTAGACTCACGTCTGCACTAACCCATATAATTTGATTTTAATAGTACACAGAATGAAATATCACGATCGGTTGAATATATGTAGTGAATTAATTTTATAACAAGTGATCGTTGCGATGGCCGATAATTGAAGCCTTTGTGGAATCTTGTTGCAAATCTTCTATTTTTAGCTGTGCCCATTAAGCAATGTTTATATCCACACAGTTTAACTTAACACAATCAGCCTCGACTTGCTAACAACCGTTAAGCTTAGAGTATTGGTGAGATGCGGAGCTTAACACTGCATAATGTTATCAGAGCGGTGATAGAATAAACAATCAAAGTCCAAAAAGTATTCAAAAACAATTATTCAAGATAGTGGTAATGAGATATTGTGAGTTCGATAGCTACTCGGGGAAGATGGGGATTTTTATTATCATTTTATCTGCTCTGACAACTAAATAGAGTGAAGCGTTGAGCTCCGCCATTTAAAAGGCAATGCATCGAAAACGTGGAAAGTAGGGAACAGAGTATCAGTGTCAATAACACTAGGTTCCCAAAGCTTCTATGGTTCCCTCTTACTACCCTTTACAGCTGGCATAAAGCGTGAAAATAGACAAAGCGCGGCATCGACATCCGTCACTCAACATGCAATACCTCGAAAAAGGTGAAAAGCGGGGACGGAGAAGCAGGAACCTAAACAAAGAAGTATCTTTACAATAGGTTCCTACGGTTCCTGCAGTTCTCTCTGCTTACCCTGCCATGTGCAGGATAAAAGCGTGAAGCTAAAAAAAGCGTGAAACTAAAGTATAAAATAATCTAAAATTGTATTGGCTGAAATAACGACTAATTGGTTGTTACCTGCAAAGATATTTTTTTGAGAATTCATTTTATATGTAAGGTAATACGTAATAACGTATACGCACACTTACGTTAACGGTTAAAATATCAAAAAAAACAATTGAACATCTGGCAAAAGGCTGAAAAAAAGCTTTGGGAGTTTAAATAAATCTATAATAATCTATTGTAAAGTTTTAAATGAGAGATAAAAATATAATCAAAGTTGACTCATCCTGTATATAGAGTGTAGACAATGCAAGCTCGGCCCACAAAATTTACACGCGTTAACATATGCAAATGATAACAATACATCATGAGGTTGTTGCAGATGAAAGACAGCGACAGAAGAAACTTTACTACGTAGTACTTCTTCTGTCATTTAAGATATATCGAAAATATACTAACTTTTGAAGTTTCATACAGTCAGCTAACAGCAGAGTAGACAGAGGAAATTGCTACCCTGCTGCCTAGTATACGTACTAATGTGCAAGAAAACCAAAGTCGATTTTTAATACATTTCTAATTTTATTTGCAATAGTTTTCTATTATTGTCGTTCATATTGGAGCTATAAAATCATTAAAATTTTAAAGTATGAAGTCTACGACGTCCTTTAAAGATACAAACAGCGATGATCAGATCAGTTCAAGTCATTGTATGGTAAATACAAGCAGTTAAGGCACAAAAATATAAAGGGTCCAAGAGGAAGTTGGATACTCTTTCGTTTTGTAATTGTCGTGCAAATGGTATAATTTTTTAGGTGATTCGATTATGATGTTTGTGATAGGATTCGGGTTAGATGTGAGTCTTGGTGAGTGATTGATTACTTAATTTTTGAGTGCTAGGACACTCTGTTTTGTGTAATTTATAAAATAAGGCAATACATAAAATATTAACCTATCCATGTTAATAAATATTATTATCAAATACATATTATTACAAACGCGACGGTTTGTAGTTTCGATTTCCACTCGGGAAAGACGGATTTTTTCTTTTCCAATTTCTTTGCTCTAGCAACTAAATAAAGCGTGGCGTTAAGTTCCGACACTCACCACACAATTTACTTCTTTAAACTACTAGACAGAAGAGGTCAAAGCAGTACCAGGAACCACTGGCCTTTTTAAAACGCTTGAATACTCATGTCCATTGTCCGAACTCATTTTCTCTAAATGTACAATATAGTAGAAGGGACAGAGAAAGCAGGGACTAAGCTACGTGTTAACACTAGGTTCCTATGGTTCTTGCAGTTTTCTCTGCCTACCCTGCCATGTGGGGCACATGGCAAAGTGTGAAGTTATAAAGAAAGAAAAAGAAAATGTGTCTACTTGTACTGCCTTCGAAGAACGTCCTAGAATTTAGGTGATGATATCACTTAACCGTTCAGAGGTTCTATGGGTTAGTTTCTAACAGTCTCCGTCTTCCCCAAAAAATGTTTGCAGCAAAAGAAGAAGCATGCAAAACAAAGGCGTTATGGTGAACACCATTAAATTCTCAATATACTTAAAAATGCTGATGATCGACTTCCTTGAGCGTGGGCCGTCGGATTAAATTAACAAGATTAGATTGGGCTTAATGGCTGTGAGACGAGTGAGGCGTCGATCGTAATTAGTGACTCAGTATCGGTCACGAGACGTGTTATGATATTTCCGTATATACTAGCAATGAGCTCAAAATACATATATATATATATATATATATATATATATATATATATATATATATATATATATATATATATATATATATATATATATATATATATATATATATATATATATATATATATATATATATATATATATATATATATATATATATATATATATATATATATATATATATATATATATATATATATGTGTCTCAAAATACATATATATATATATATGTGTGTGTGTGTGTGTGTGTGTTGTATGTCTTGCAAATGCTGTGTATATTTTTGTCTTATTTATATATTATGTTCTTTTCTCTTCTCTCTCTTGGCAATTATTCTGTTGTAGTATTATAATTTTTACACTTTTGAGTTTTCAATTTTCTGGAAAATAAAATCAAGATTTGTTATGAAACTTACATATTTTTTGTTTATATTATATACACATACAACTTTGTTTTACGTAAGCTTTTTTTTAAGTTGATTTTCCAGAATTTTTTAGTGCTTACTTAGTCTCTACAACGTATGCGTCATTCTGAATGGATGGTTGTATGTGTTAATACCATCATAGTTTTGTACTACTACGGGTATGCTCCCTTAGAATAATTAGATATAAATTCTTAGTTCCAAGATCACAGAAATAATAGGTATCGTTAGCCGATCACAGACTTAAAAACGTAGAATACTTAAATTTATATATTACGTTAGGAGGCTCAGCGATTTTGACGCCGTCGTGGCATAGCGAATAAACAACATCCACCCGAAAAAATAAAATATTGTTTATGCTTTTGTAAAAATACAAGTCTGCCTGTAAACCGTTGCTTGTTAGTTATATTCCCACACGGAGAGAGTGGATTATTTGATTTTTACCTTCGTCGCTCTGACAACTTCTCTAGCGCAGTGTTAAGTTCCACCGGACAACATTCAATATACGGTTCATGCGTCTTCATCTGCATACCCTGCTATGCACGGTAAAGCGTGATCTAGGGAGATCCCCTTCGCCTACACTGTTATATGTGAGCTTCAGCGTAAATTTATAAATAAATTAAAAGCTCTATCGCTGTTTAAGCACAAAAGCTTAACCACAACACACCTGCATACAATAATCTCACATTTGTCTCAAGATACGTTTTAATCCTACGATTTCATTCATTCATCACCTCCCATATAAAGGCGAGAGCTTTCATTCACCTCTTATAGATCATTTTTATAAGTCATTTGTAACAATTAAAAATCACTGTGGAATCCATTATGATGATACCAATCAACGTTGTATGCCACGTAATTTGTCACACGCATGAATGTGAACTATGACAAAAGTTTTAGTTGTATCGAGTCAAGTGGTGACTTCAAATAATTAAAGATGATTTGTTTATTTATTTAATAGTTTGGTGAAAAAGTTAGATGAAGCTCAACTTGACGTTATGTATAATATTATATAAGTTAATGTTAGTTTGAATATTGGAATATAACAAATGTATGAGGATGTAGATAAAGAAGGATCGACAGTAGGTACGTTGCGCTAAAACACTCCCACAAATAAGCAGTAAGTAAGTATTTGTATAGCTTCATTTTTATCTCGGAAATAGCAAGTTAAGCAGAGGGAACCGTAGGAACCCAGTGTTAAGACAATTTTTTTTTTTTTAGCTTCACGCTTTATGCCGCACAAGGCAGGGTAGGCAGAGGGAACTGCAGGGACCGTGGGAACCTAGTGTTAAGACACTCCGTTGCTTTGTCCCTGCTTTCTCCATCCCCGCTTTCCGCCGTTTTCGAGGCATTGCGTGTTGAGTGGCGGAACTCAACACTGCGCTTTGTTTGCCAGAGCGAAGAAAATGGAAATAGAAAAATCCATCTTCTCCGACTGGGGATCGAACCCAGTAACCGTCGCGTTACAGGCAGACGTTGCGCCTCTGCGCCACGACGGTCCACATTCGTTTGACATATTTAATTAAAAATATTTCATCTCAACATTCCGCCTATACTACATTTCTTGTATGAGAAATAAGACCTCTTAAAGGATTAGAGGACATAATAAGTACACAATACAGCTTAAATCCATTGATTTATATATGATGCGAATAAAAACTTTACCCTATGAATAGAGCTGGCAAGTCATCAAATCTATATATGTATTATATATATGACGTATCAATAAATCAGACAATGTTGTATAAAAAAATGGTTTAAGGACAACATATTATGTTGCAAATAGTAAAAATCACTTGGTTTTTGTTTTAAGTAGAATAAGGAGGAGCTGTCTCTATCTATGTTTTTTTATTTATTGGCTATTTTAAAATTTGTATGACGCTACACATTACACTTGCTTTTACAAGCTTTCCCTTAGATTAATGTGTTTAATCAAAAAAAGGATCAGCTTGATAAAATGACAAGTAACAAAAATATAGAAAATACCATAGAAATTCATTTTCTCAAATGGGAATCGAGCCTATAACCATAATATTTTACATCTCAACAATGTCCCCAACGAGCTCAATTGACAATTATTAACTTTACTAACTTTTTACTTTCTTAGAAGGAATCAAAGAAAATCCAAAGCTTTGTAATCCAATACTCATCTAACTAATGAAGTTATTGCTTTTACTAACATTTGACCTTATGAAAAACAATCGAAAATAACATATTATTTCATTCTCTAAATAAAATTACCATATAAAATTATCCTGTCACTAAATAATGATGTACGTCTCCATTTTCCACTTTCACAATAATTTTTATAAGTAAATGAAAATAAACAAAAAGTCTTCATATATGCAAGTTAGCCTTAGAAAGGTCTTCTCCTATAAAGGTAATTAATGTTGAATACAGAATAGATTAGTGCGTGTCATTGTAATCTGCACAATGGTGTAGTGAATCAAATGTTGCTGCTCAGTTAAAAATATCGCGATATTCTTCTATATGTTGTATGTTGTTGTAGCTAGGGTTGTAAAGATCATCTAAAATAGCTTTCGACATTAGCTATGTTTCTTATAAATAAATATATTTATTAAATTCATTCTGTATCCCGAAGGGAACCTAGTGTTTCGACACTATGTTCCTTGTTTTACACGTTTTATGATTAAAATCTGTGTTTCTTTCAATTTTTTTTTAAATTCACATTGTATCCTGTAGGGAACCTAATATTTTGACATTAGGTTCCCCGTTTCCTACATTTTGGGAAAATTGAGAAAATAAAAAAGGCGAATTAAATGGAACGCAACGTTCTTCATCTTGTTACCAGAGCGAGTAAAACAAAACAATAGTATACACCGTGAATTTAAAAATTATACCACTGTATATACCCATATAATATACCCTTATGAAAATGTGCCTTTTAAGTTAAAAATTACTAGATGAATGGTGGAACTTAATTTAATACTTTGTTATGTTACCAAAGCGAGGGAAATTAAAATGACCTATTCTTCGTAAATATTTTCAGTCTAATGCTCTATATGCTAGCCTCTACATTTTTTATTAAAACTTTCCTCGCCTTACCCCAAATTTCTCCTGAAATATAATCGACACATATGTAGGAAATCTATGAAATAATTCAAATGCTATACTAATTTAAGGTTATAAAGCTAAAAATAATGACTTGTAAATTTTTAATCAAAGTTACTTTGGCAAACCTGAGCGCGTGGGCGATGCGCTCTGCTCTGAATGGAATCAGGTCCATGTGTGGTTTACATTGAATTATAGAATGCCCATGTAATATTGTAATAATTGTAAGAAATATCTTAGCAATTTATGTACAGATATATGTATTTTTGCCAATTAAGTGTGAGTAGTAAATTTTTGTATTTGTATTTAGATTATTGCTTGATTATAGCAAAGTAACCACAATGCCTTAAAACCTAGCGTAATATAAACCTTTTCCTGTATAATCGCTTCGTAAATCGTAAATGGAAAGTGAGATGAGGATCGTCGTGGCGCATGAGCGTAGCGTCCGCCTGTAAACGTGACGATTTGTGGGTTTGATTCCTACTGGAAGATGATTAATTTTTTTATTTCCATTTTCGTCGCTCTGGCAACTAAGCAAAGCGCGGCGTTGAGTTCCACTACTTAACATGTAATGCCTCGTAACGGCAGAAAGCGGGGAATGGAGTGTCTTAACACTAGATCCATATGGTTCATGCGGTTCCCTCTACCTACCCGTGCCAAATGCAGGATGAAGCGTGAGATACAGATATATTAAAAATATTTTAACATGTGTCTATTACAACTCAAAGATTTCGCTTCTCGCTGTCTCCAGCTTTTTGCAGAAGCCAGTCATCTTAAGACACTCTGTTCCCCACTTTCAATAAGTGACATATTGACAAACAAAACTTAATACAGCACTTTTTTATCTGAGGAAAACAAAAATAATTAATTGCCCCAGAAGAAATTGAATCCTGTACTGTTCACGATGAGATGCTTTACCACTGCGCCACTAGGACCCTATTAGCTTTGCTATTAAACTTGACATATTAACAAGTGAAGGCTAATGTCAAGTGAAACTACCGTCACTTAAAATTTGATAAAAGATATTACAAATTATCTAAATATCGAGATCTTATCACAATATTGTGTTGATAAAAACACAACCTCCATCAATATTTGACAGTTGCTTATTAAGTTATTATCGAGCACCTGCCCGTGAACTGGTATTAATAAATTAAATATTTAATAGAGGACCGTCGTGGCGCAGAGGCGCAACGTCTGCCTGTAACGCGACGGTTTCTGGGTTCGATCCCCAGTCGGAGAAGATGGATTTTTCTATTTCCATTTTCTTCGCTCTGGCAAACTAGGCAAAGCGCGACGTTGAGTTCCGCCACTCAACACGCAATGCCTCGAAAATGGCGGAAAGCGGGGACGGATAAAAGCAGGGACTAAGCAACGGAGTGTCTTAACACTAGGTTCGTATGGTGCCTGCAGTTCCCTCTGCCTACCCTGCCAATGTGCGGGATACAGCGTGAAGCTAAAAAAAAAAAAAAATATTTTTGTCTCCACCGTGGTATATAGACACGTGAAGGGTGTGGGTTCAATTCCATTTTGGGTTACATTTTTATTCATACTTAAAATATTATTTAGTTATTGGTTACGAGATGTGGCGCTAAATTCCGCTACAAATGCTTTTTAAATTGCATAAAATGTTTAGAATGAATCATATTTTAGTTCTCAAATGTAATAGTTAAATCTGATTAGTTAAAATTCCAAGTCAAAATCTCTAAGTATGCGCAATTAAATCGATCAAAATAAATAATGTATGAATGACGAAGACTATTATTACTGAATTTTGTTAAAAGTGTTGGAAATAGAGCAGAATTAAAGAATAAAATATTAAAAAAACGGGAATCTAATAAACAAATGTAGAAAATCCAGGGAAATATTTACAAATACTGATCAAACATGTTATTATTAATTAAATATTAACAGTATTAATAGAGGATCATCGTGGAGGCGTCTGCCTGTAAACGCGACGGTTTGTGGGTTCGATTCCACAGTTCACTCGGTAAAGATAGAGTTTTCATTTTCATTTTCTCACTCAATATACAATGCCTCAAAATCGCGGATAGCGGGAAACGGAGTGTTTCGACACTAGGTTCCCAAAGTTGCTGCAGTTCCCTCTTTTCCAAAAGAAAAAAAATAACGTATTAATAATTCTTGTTACTTGTATTTTTAATCTCTAAAAGTTTTCTTATATTCTGATATCTTGATAACCACTAAATTATTCTTCTCTAACGTCGAGTTCAGAAATATTTCATTAAAAACTTAAAATAAGATGTTACTGGAAGTAAAGTAAAATACGCGTTTTTTACAATGAATCATTTTCGTATCCTTGCAGATAGAAGACGAAGAAATGAGGCCAAAGCAAGTAAAATTTCGAAATATTACGATTATTGAGCCAGAGAGATTAAGACACGTTAAATATCTCATGCAAAATTTAGTATGTATGACCTGAAATATGCGCAGTTAAATAATTAACCATAGTAAATCATGCTTTATAAAAAATATAGTAATAATAACAAGAGCTCGTATAGCGTTACTGTCAATACGACTAATGTGGATTCGGTTCCCACTCAGGAAGAATGAATAATAAAATTTCCTTGCTTCTGTTAAGAAAATACGACGGCAAAATGGAGAACGGAGTGAACTGAGCTCTCTCTCTTTACCCTACGTACGAGATAAAACGTGGACGGAATAAAATTCTTTATACATTTCGGATAAATTATGGACTCTTTATAGACGTTTGATCTTTTAGCATAATTTTCAGTTCAACGACAACACTAGTAAATGCCATAAATGTGTTGTTTCATCTCGACAAAGTTAGATTGGCTCGCATCGACTGACTGTCAGACAGATAACATAAAAATGTTTATATTGCTTTGTGCCACTATAGTGTTTTATAAATTAGACGGAATTTTATATATATATATATATATATATATATATATATATATATATATATATATATATATATATATATATATATATATATATATATATATATATATATATATATATATATATATAATATATATATATATATATATATATATATATATATATATATATATATATATATATATATATATATATATATATATATATATATATATATATATATATATATATATATATATTGTTCAGTTAAAAGCTTGCGGTGCTAACTTCCGCCACTCACTGTGTTATTTAAGCTGCAAAAAGTCTTCTCAGATTAAATGGTGTTTTTTTAAAATATCCTGTTTATAGTAGGGTGGGCAGAGAGAACCGCAGGAACCTTGGGAACGTAGTGTTAAGGCACTCTCTCCTCATTTCCCCATTTTTGAGGCATTGCGTGTTGCGTGTTGCGCCAAAGTGAAAGCAAAAGAAATGTAAATGAAAGAAGACCATTCTCCCCGAGTGGGAATCGAACTCACTAACCGTCACGTTTATTGTGACGTCGATGGCTGTGACAGTCGTCTTGTTATACATGTTTTTCGCAGATTATCAAGAAGCTATTGCAAATCTATTAGTAAATTTGTAAGCAATATGATCCCATCAACCCAACATCAACGACATATTATATCGTTTGGTTATTTTTATGCACTATACATACGCTTTTTTTATTGGAAATAAATTACATGGCGAGGTTATTATGTATATATTCGGATAAATGATGTAAGGGGGAATTTACCAATATAAGTGCCTACTAAGTTTAACATAAATCAATCTTAAATCAATGTTATTTGTAGATTGATGTAATCTACACATAGCATTGATTTTTTTTGGCTTCACGCTTTATCCCGCATATTGCAGGGTAGGCAGAGGGAGAGAGGAGAACTGCAGGAACTATATGAACCTAGTGTTAAGACACTCCGTTGCTTAGTTCCTGCTTTCTCCGTCCTCACTTTACGCTTTTTCGAGGCATTGCGTGTTGAGTGGCGAAACTCAACGCAGCGCTTTGCCTAGTTTCCAGAGCGAAGAAAATGGAAATAGAAAAATCGTAACACACATTTAAGATTTATTTCTAAATAAAGAAAACTCTGTACAAACAAAATAAATATGTATACAAATGATACAAAGACATGTATTTCGAATATATTTATTTATATATTTCGAACCTTCAGGATACAATCAAAAGTTTCGCGTGTACTCCAATCAAACTTTTTTAAATGCTCCCGTTTCACCATGCCCCCCCTCCCCCTCCATCCCTATTTCATCCCCTTTCCGGTAATTCGTTCTATGTTATCGCCTTCCCGTCTCGCAATATAATACTTTTATTGGATGTCACATAATTGGAAATTTTTGATGATTTTTTTATTATTAAGTAGGTAGGTATATATTATTAGATATATATTGCTATTTTGTGTGTGTGAAATAGACCAATCAAGATATTGCTTTCGTATGGTTCCTGCAGTTCCCTCTAACAATATTTGATAGAGATAACTGCATGAACCCTGTCATGTGCGGGATAAAGCGTAAAGCAAAAAAAAAAAGAAAATAAAAAATATTATTAAGAGAAAGCTGATGAGTTATTTTGGTTTAACGCGCTTATCTGGCTAATCTCTGTACCTGGTGATGAAAAATAAATAAAAAAAAACATTGTTAGATATTTAACTATCTATGATTGAAACCTACAACTATCAAGTTCCACTATTTTTATTAACCTATCCACAATATATATTTTTTCAATACATTACAATATGAAAAGCGTATATAATACCTTATCGAGCTTTATTGCAAAAAGCTCCTCCAATAAAACTTAATAACCAACAGCTCATATTTACCATAAAAATTGACATTTCCAAAGAACAATACACATAACTTTGAAAGTATGTAATAAATTCAATCGGCAAACAAATTACTAAACGCGAAATCAGTATGCGAGGTAATAATCGTCACTTAGTACGTAAATGGTATTTTGTATTGGGGTCCAAGTTAGAGAAAGCTGCGTTGAAATAATAATTGCTGTGTCCAAACCACTTGTTAACCCAGTAATCGTGTTTAAATATAATACATAGTGTTATATGACATATCCCGTATATAATTTACGCAGAGAGTGAGAGAAAAAAGAGAGATTAGACACTAAAATGGTTGAATTATATTCATTATTATTTAATATTACCTTGAAATAATAATATTGGAAATTGATTTCCTATAGTATACAATATATTATTAGGTAATTAATTAACTAGTTTAATTACCACATAAACATTTATATATACATACTTTCACGGCTTATCACTAGAGTGGTAGCTTGAGATAATGGAGCGCCAAATGCTGCGATCCCTAAACGTTTTTATTCGCCTCGTCCACTGTCATTAACGTCAGTAACTTACGTCGAGGGTCCTCATAGGTCTAATGTGACCTTAACCCATATCTCTGACAGTTGTTTGTAAAAGGTCAATCAATCTCTTATCTCTCTTACTCTAACTCTGACCTTGAATACGTTTTTTACCATTCTTTTACCACAACAGAGCATTCTTCTTCAATCCTCTAATAAAAACTTATATTAAATCTTATTTTTTATATAAACTCTATAATCTTCTCATTTAAACCGTTTATCGTATTATAATGTCCACTTTGAATTACAATAATGGCTACTTTAATGCATGTCTTCTTCAGTCAAAGCCCTGGGTGTCCACATTTTTTGTCAATCCAGGACACAAAGATATCCCGCTGCGACATCGAAAATACATGTTTTTTTTTGTACGTGACAACATTTATCTTGTATTTTTTTCATAATAAATATAGTAGCATGTATATTTTATACTAAATAGGTTATAATGTTTTATTATTAGGTATTGTAACTCAGTTGTTGTCATTAGGTTTGATTGAATTCGATGGCGATGATTGTGGGTTCAAATCTCGGAGATATGTTTAAAGGAAAAAGTTAAGAGTAACTTTCTATATTGAATTACCAAGTTTATAAATAAATTTATCGCTTTAGCAGTAAGAGCTGGTGTCAGTTTGGTTTGTGAAAGTGACTTTTTTGTTTCTCAACTAATCTGTAATTTTGTGACAATATTTACGTACACTATTTTATTCCATTTTCCATTATAAAAAAAATAATTAAGTCTTAATTGTCTGACTAAACCAAGAATACCATATTTTAAATAAAGATATTCCTTTGAGTTTTCCTTTGAGTTACCTAAGACCACCAGTTGTAATATGTAAAACATGCATTGCTATCAAATAGCTAGACGATTAGTCACTAATTTACATGTCATTAAACGTCAACATCTCAACAGATTATAACAAAACAAAGTGTCAAATTGACATATATCAGAAATATTATATACATGGCCGGCTGCGCATGCGCATCCAATCGTGAAAGAAATCACTAAAAATATCTCCACGTACGAGATATTTCTTGAACTCTAACAAGCAGGGATAAGGATATAAATGTACCAAAAGGAGTTGGTTTATTTATAAATATTCGATTAACGCGCGGTAGCGAAATTCATTCGACCGTAACGATCGAAGATCGACAAAAAATGATGAAACAAACGTTCGCCCTTCGAAAATGATAAGTGACAAGGGAGCGAGGTGTGAGAAATCACGCTTGAAATTTTTAGTGACTCATCTTTATTTCAACCTTGAGTGACTTTCGCTTTGAGGACCGTTGTGGCGCAGAGGCGTAGCGTCTGCCTGCAAACGCGGTGGTTTGGGGGTTTGATGCCATGAGTGGAAGATAGATTTTCATATCCATTCTTTCTTACTTGGCAACTTGGCAAAGCGCGGCGTTGAGTTCCACTCGACACGCAATACCTCGAAAGTACGAAACGGAGTGTCTTAACACTTACGTTAGGTTACGAAAACCTCTGTGGGTTTTTGCAGTTTCTTCTGCTTACCCTGCTATGAGCGGGATAAATCGTAAAAGTATAAAGAATTTAAAAACAAAGCATTTATACTTGATATTATGTATGAACATACTTACTAGGCAAAGCGCGGTGTTGAGTACCGCCACTCAACATGCAATGCCTCGAAAAAGGTGGAAAGTGGGGACGGAGAAAGCAGAAACTAAGCAACGGAGTGTCTTAACGCTAGGTTCAAGTGGTTCTATAGTTATATAGTTGATTTATGAAATATATGTACTATTTAAGACACGATGATTGTGGTGTGATTATGGTAGACATTGTAATTAGATTCAGTACATTTCTATTTTTCTCTTCTTATTTAACAACTAAACTTTCATCTTAAAAATAAATAAATGGAGAAATGTGGAGAAATTCTCCAGTAAAAAAATAATATTCTCTATTCTTTAAAAGCGAGTTAATATACTCATATGTAAGTTTGTTGTATTCAAAGCGTATATTTTTGTTTCTGATAGTAAGGCGTGATCAATTTCTCTCACAAAGCCCGATATAAAGGTACGCTCTGGGTGACCTAGGTGACCACCACGCGAGACCTAAGATTAAAAAATACTGGAAGGTACAAAACCTAAATGTAAATAAAACGTCACTTTTTCCATATATCAGGGTAGATATAGAATTTATAGTGTTAAGACACTAAGTTTCTCACTCTCCGCATACTCATTACTGTAATATTTTAATATGATTATATTGAAATTTCTGAATTAAATACAGACATTAACTTTATGTCAAGTTACGCCACTCTACAGGCAATGCCTCGAAAAATAAGGCGGAAAGCGGGATAAAGCCTGAAGACATAATACATACACACATACATATCTATCTTCAAACTCTATCCCTAGCGGAGTAGTCAGAGAGAACGGAGCGCCAAACGCTGCGATCCCTGCATACCTCTTTCGCCTCGTCCACTGTCATTAGCCTCTTCTGAAATAATTCACAGACATATTATACCAATATTTAATCTAGCTCCTTGTAATTATTAAAATAGGCTTTTCCAGATAGTTTTTGATATGCAATGCTTATGTTTTACCTTTCTAACCATCGTGGGTGTGTCTCTTGAACAGTGTGTAAATGTAAAGTTCAAAGCCTAAATTAAAAATAGAATCACGCTCTATCCTGCAAATAATCTCAAGTGTTAAAATAAAACACTTAAACGTGTTAAGATAAAACGGGATTCGAACCCACGCTTCTTGAATATTTTTTGTATAGAAATCGTGGGTTCAAATTGTAGCTGCGTTCAATTTTTTATGTTTTATTTAACTGCTATTTCTACCTTAATTTTATTAATTATTAATTTGATAACAACTAATTAATTTAAAAAATGCCCTAAGTTGCTTGATCCCCATTTTAAGCTGATTTTTTTTAGAGAGCTGATTTTTTTTTTTAAAGAACAGAATCTAAATTCGCACGACGCAAGTTATATGTAATATTCTCGAATATTTGATTTTAATTCACGACTGCTGAGTTAAATATCATCCTAATGACAAATTATTATTTTATAATTAGATCTTGAGCATTAAATCGCATAGTCGCGACATCAACCTTTAAATGTGATAGTTTGTGGGTTCAATTCCCACACAAGGAGGACAGTGTAGTTTATTTCAACACGCAATGCCTTATAAGGAAAAACGAGGAACGAAATATCTTAATACTAGGTTCCTGCTGTTTCTTCTGCCTACCCTGGCACGATTGCAATGAATCGTGAAGCTAATTTATTATAATTTAGTTAGCTCTTTACAAATTAATGTAGTTAATTACATCGATTTAACCTAAATACATTAACCTCTAATCAAATAAAACAAAAATATGAAAAAAAAAATAAGCAACACAAATGTTATCTAACCCAATCTATAAACACTACAAATAGCTTATAAATACTAAACATTTAAGCATTCAACGGCTATGTAACCGGTCGTACGGACCCCGAGTTCACAAGCACCGCATCCTAACTGCCGTGTTCTCTCATTTGTCAAATTGTGTGGATATTTAATTATTACAGACCCACCACGTGTAAAGAATACCTGGCATGATACAATTTATATGGATAAATAAAAAAATAAACGCGACTCCTAAATATATGGTGTAAGATACAAAATCGCTCATTCCGTTCTGTTATAAGTAACAACTTAAAAATAGCTATACAAGTTTAGAAGTGCCATTATATCGTGTGTATAGAGTGCATTTTTGATCGGCATTAAATATAGTTATAAATCAAGATTTTTCGAGTTTTGTAATATAGAAATAAATTTTAAATCCATACAGGTCGTTGGGACCGAGCCTTCGCTTCTGAGTGTTAATAGATCACCTTGTATGTTTTATGGTTAATGTATAGTTTATTGGTTTTGGTTAATGCTGCTTTTAAATGATTTATAATCAAATGTGCTTAATTAAATAGCTTTTGATTTTTTCAATGATGTGGTATATTTAGGTATCTTCTCCTCGATAAGTACAGGTTCGATTTGTATTTAAATCTTCTAAAATTTTCTTTCGTAAGATTTGTCTGAGGTTACTGTTGTAAATGTCTAGATTTTTTAAACATAATTTGTTTAATTTGACAAATTTATACATATTTAAAGACATTTAACATTTATCTTAAACAATAAAACGTTATAACAAAAGTTGTTTAAAATACAAAAATTTGACAATTTAAACTAATCATACTTTAAAATATATTCAAGTTTTCATGAAAAAAAAAGCACTTTGATTTTCAAAACAATTTGATTTACTTCACACTCCAAGTAAAATAAACAAAGAATCATAAATCACGATTCATCCCAAATCAATTACTTCGATTGTGATACCGCGTTAGTAGCTGCATCTGATTCAGCTGCATCTGATTTATTTTTGTTACAAAGGAAAACACACACGGAATTCATATTAGCCGATTAATAAATTCTCAGAACTTCAAATAAGACATAAATTTTAATAAAATATACCATAATTTTTATCTGGGCGATCTTAAGTACAATCCGTGCTTTATTGTTTTAAAGCTCTTGTAAGGGCCGTTTCAAATGTTAAGTAAGACAAAGTCTGTTAGTGTGAATAAGCCCTTATTTGACTAAGATACTGATTTTTTTTTGCCTAAGGTAGGGAAAGCGCTGTGACAGGATGGTCATAGATTCAATTTACATTTGTGTTTTTTTTTCTAAATTAATGTTATTATTTAAAAAATGTAAGAAATATAAAAAAATACATTTTAATTTAAAAAAATTCAAAAATACTTTTAATACTGGAAAAAGGTTGTTAGATAAAGCTTTTGTTGGAAAAATAAGCTTTTTCTTTTTTTTTTAGCTTCACGCTCTATTCCGCACATGGCAGGTAGGCAGAAGGAACTGCAGGAACCATACGAACCTAGTGTTAAGTCACTTCGTTGCTTAGTCCCTGCTTTTTTCCGTCTCCGCTTTCTGCCTGTTTCGAGGTATTGCGTGTTGAGTGGCGGAAATTAACGCCGCGCTTTTCCTAATATATATATATATATATATATATATATATATATATATATATATATATATATATATATATATATATATATATATATATATATATATATATATATATATATATATATATATATATATATATATATATATATATATATATATATATATATATATATATATATATATATATATATATATATATATATATATATATATATATATATATATATATATATATATATATATATATATATATATATATATATATATATATATATATATATATATATATATATATATATATATATATATATATATATATATATACATATATATATATATATATATATATACATATATATATATATATATATATATATATATATATATATATATATATATATATATATATATATATATATATATATATATATATATATATATATATATATATATATATATATATATATATATATATATATATATATATATATATGTATATATATATATATATATATATATATATATATATATATATATATATATATATATATATATATATATATATATATATATATATATATATATATATATATGTGTTTACTTTTTATCTAAAAACTAGATTTCTATCTACCATTGGAGCACTTGTCACGAATACATTATTCGTCGTTCGTGTATCATTTCCCTAAGATAAACATATTTCGTGATGCTGGAATAAAATTTTGAAATGGTATTGAGTTATCTGTCTTATGGGTAGATGATGTCACGTTAACCTCTTGTAGGTCGAAATAAAGAAAGTAGAAACAACTTTTAATAACACCATTTAAACGGATTTTTCGTGTATATTATGATTTTTTGTTGGAAACGTAAATTGCTTTTATAAATGCATAAAGCTTGAGAAAATCAAAGATTAAGATTACTAAGAAAGAATAATTTGTGTCATATATATGAAAAACAGCTATATTTAGCTACTAGCCTCAATAACTCAGGAAATTGAATGTCTTAACGACACGAAAACAAAATTGAAATCTAACCTATCCTAGCCCAACCATAAAGTCATAATTTATTAATAGCTCAAATCGAACCTATTAGCATCCGACTAATAGTAACAATGCAGTTATGTTAGACGCAATATTTTTGTAGAAAAAAGCTTTACACTTTATCATGGTATGTAATGGATTCTGGCCTTAAAACAGTATCTTCCTTCCGTATTGGATAGCGTAACTTAACGACGTGCCCTTTCTGCCAAACTAAATAAAAATATATAATACATACCCCAAAAAGGGAATCGAATACTGCAACCATCGCATATACAGTCATATACTTGACATCTCTACCAGACCACCTAAAACAAATAAAAAGCAAACAATTTCAAACAAAAACAATCTATTCTATTTTCGCTTAAACAATTATTTTATCACATTTTAATCACGATTAGCGAATCATCCGCAATCATAATAATGACAAAAACCCTAACCAATTCGATTACTGCCTAATTAGAGACGTATAGTGGAAAACGACCAGCGGGATTGCATCTAGACCGAAATAAAGGTAATTACTATGAGCTACCTGTCTTTACTTTACTTGGCGTCATCTCCATCACTTTCGCACCTATCAAGATGTCGATATCTATCTTTTTCTCATCTTAGTACTGTAAATATTGGTTTGAGTCTAAAAAGAGTTATGGCAAGTATGGTACAAGTATATAGAACCTTATTTTGTAATTTTTAAGGGTTAAGTTGAATTGTAACAGCATTGAGTTATAACAATACATATTGGTTGTAAGTTTTTGATTAAGCTGCGTCGACACTGAATTATGCATTTTTGGTGAATTTGTTTGCAAATTATCGATATTTTAGATTTTAATTCATAAAAATAATTTAAGAACTCAATTATTAAAAAAAATATACAATTTCTAGTTGCTTATGGCTTTAGTCTGCCTTAGTGAAACAAAAAATGTGACTATACAGTGTATTATGGTATACTCTTTCTTTCATACTAAAGTTAATTATTTTGTATTCTGTCATATAGACTTGAGAAATTGTGGACTTTTTAAAATTAAGCCCTATAAATGCCCTAACTCAAACTGCCTTAAAACCTAATAACCTAGATAAATAAATTATCTAATATATATTTGTCCACTTTAAACCAATAGTCAAATAATAATTCACAATTATTACTATTTAAAAATAGCTTACAGTAGAATATAGATTAGTATAATACAATATAGAGTGTTAAGACACTCTGTTCCCTACTTTATCTCCAACTGAGACACGTTGAGTTCAATATCCCCTACTACCTTATGATTAACGATCACATAACTAACGTATACTACCTTACGTTACATAACTACCTTACGTTACGTTACGTAATACGTTTTCTTTGGTTTACGTTTAAAAAATATATCAGTACAGTAGTGTAAAGCTATCTTTACACAAAGTTCATATTCGTCAAAGGAGCCGCCATTGATTCCGTCGATCTGTAGGCTATTGTAATTACGTTCTTTCCATTTTATTTTCGATTTATCGTTTTGTGTTTAGCCTTTACTTTATTTGTTTTTGTTTGTTTGTTCTTGCGTTATATTGCTATCAGAAATATAATATTTAAAGTTTTTACTCGCATTGATTGATATTTTTAATGGGATCCCATTGATGACTTATCAGACTTATGATTTATGTATATATGTATATCTATATATGTACATATATATCTGTTCTAATATATCTTTAATCTTGTAGATTTACCCTCATGGTGAAATAGAATTAGCTATGATACATTCCAAGAGCCCGAGGTGCCTACTTATGATTTCAAATATGGTGGAGTAGTATAAAAAGCAATTTTTAAAATCTATTCTAAGAAGAAAGTAGTACAAGCTTATCAGTACTTACCAGCACCCTACAACTATTGGACAATATTTACTAAAAATTGCTGAGATGCCGCGCCTGCGCATATACCTAGACTGTTTTGAAACATTCGATAATTCAATATAATATCCATTTTTGACTAACCAATTTTATACTATAAAAATTGTATATCATTTTTAAAACAAATGTGAATATCGAAATATGTTTAATGTAATTTTTATTTTATTTAAATTATAATTAAAGAAAATTGAACTAATATCGTCTATATTAATATTAAAAAGAGGAAAAATATATATATTCTAAAAAATATATATATCGGAAAAATATATATATCTTAATATATTTATCTGTTTGTTTGTAATGAATAAACTCAAAAACTGCTATACTGACTTACACGAAATTTGAAATGGAGAAATCCTAAATTTTAAGAACTAATATACTTTATATTGTAAAAATGTGGGGTTAAGGGGGTAAATTTCTTTTTTTAGCTTCACGCTTTATCCCGCATATTGCAGGGTAGGCAGAGGGAACTGCAGGAACCATATGAACCTAATGATGAGACACTCCATTTCTTAATTCATGCTTTTTCCGTCCCTGCTTTCCGCCTTTTTCAAGGTATTGTGTGTTGAGTGGCGGAACTCAACGCCGCACTTTGGCTTGTTTCCAGAGCGAAGAAAATGGAAATAGAAAAATTCATCTTCCCCGAGTGGGAATCGAAACCTCAACCCGGCGCGTTTACAGGCCTTACGCCTCTGACGCTTACGCCTCTGCACCACGACGATCCTCAAAATGTACCCTATAGTATATCTTAAAATTATGAATAATATACTAATCCCTGCGAACTTCAATTCGTACTTCAATAAACTAAATGTGCCCTTATAATATACTATATAGTGGGGACGGAGTAAGCAGGGACTAAGTAACGGAGTGTCTTAACACTAGGTTCATATGGTTCCTGCAGTTCCCTCTGCCTACCCTGCCATGTGCGGGATAAAGCGTGAAGCTAAAAAAAAAAAAAAAAAATTAATATACACAAAGTTTAATTATTAATTAAATCTGTGCGAACTTCAATGCGTACTTCAATAAACTTACTTCGATCCAACATATTAAAGCATTTTAATAAAGAAAAGAGACAAAAAAACGAGGATATTCCAAATAATCCTCTTAAGCCTAAATCCCGAACAAAACCGTTACACAAAGAACTTTTTTTTATTAAAATTCAAAGGTTGACATTTGTTTCCATAATAAAAGGATGGGTTTCTGGGGCTATCGAAGAAACACTTGCTATTGCTATTGCATACATCTTTGTAATATATAGGTACTTGTAATAATCTATTTTGAGCTATACGACGAGTTATGCTAAAGATAAATGTGAACCTAGATTCTGTATTGCCATTTATAAAAATAATAGAATTACATAAATAATGACGCAATGCCTCGAAAATGGCGGAAAGTGGAGACGGAGAAAGCAGGGACTAAGCAACGGAGTGTCTTAACACTAGGTTCATATGGTTACTGCAGTTCCTTCTGCCTACTCTGCCATGTGCAGGATAAAGTGTGAAGCTATAATGAGATATTTTTAAATAATTATATTTTAATGTAAGCACTCTCTGGTTAAATTTTTTATAGGTATTTTAAAAGCATCATTTACGTTTAATATTTTTTTTATCTTCACTTAGTGAAGGCAACTTAGTGTAAAAATAATTCAATATCCGCTTTACTCTATAATTCTATGCATAATTCCTATATATACAAGCACATTATTTGTATGTTATTTTTTTTAATATTTGCATTATATATTACTTAAATTTAGTCTTACATAGCTACATGATATATTTTTTTGTTTTTTTTTTTTCCCGCTTTAACCTGCATATAGCAGTATAGCAGGCGGAGGGAACCACAGAAATCGTAGAAACATAGTGATAAGATACTCTGTTTCTAGCTTTCTGCCTTTACATCTAAATTTTACTTTTAAAAATACATTTAATCATATGAGAATGCAACTCAACTGTAATAATAGTAATATAAACCGATATTTTACTATTAGTTCTTCAATAGCGACCCTATATCGTGGGAGACATAAATAACAGGTATCAATACAAGTGACTTTTGTTGTATTGTCGATTTTGTTATCAAGTTTTTTTAATGGTAAATAACAATTGAATTCTTTTTTTCTATTTAACTTACTATACATTTATTGATACTCATGTAAAGAACGTTGAGAACCGTCGTGGCATGTGGATTGTGGGTTCAATTCCCAGTTAGGGAGAATGGATTATTTCAATTGCAATTCCTTCGCTCTGGCGGCACCTGCGGCGTTGAGTTCCGCCACACAATACGCAATGCTTCTAAAAAGTCTGTAAGTACAACATTAGGTACCCACAGTTTCTGCTGTTCCCTCTGCCTACCCTATTACAAGCGAGATAGTAGTAAAGTATATTTTAGATATGTTAAATATTTTACTTTGTTATTGTAAAGCATCAATCGAGGAGGAGGATTGAGGACCGCCGTGGTGCATAGGCGCAACATCTGCCTGTAACCGAAGGGTTTCTGGGTTTGATTCCCAGTCGAGGAAGATGGATTTTTCTATTTCCATTTTCTTCGCTCTGGCAACTACGCAAAGCGTGGCGTTGAGTTCCGCCACTCTACACGTAATACGTCGAGAAAGGCGAAAAAGCGGGGACGGAGAACGCAGAGAGTAAGCAACGGAGTATCTTTACACTAGGATTCTATGGTTCCCTTTGCCTAACCTGCCATGTGCTTGATAAAAGCGTGAAGCTGAAAAAAAAGCATTACTTCCGATTTTTATTATGCGTCTTCATAACTGCATTAAGACGCTATTCACTGTATGCTGTATAAGTAAAAGTGAGAGGTAAAACCAGAAGCTGTAGTGTTTTAAGAGATGGCCTGTCTTGAACAAGCATCAGTTCATTTATGGAATTTCCTTCAAAGAAACCATTTCAAATTTGGTGAAGTAGTGAGAGGAGCTTGGAGAGTGAAGTCCTCTAAAATTATTGAACCCGGCCCCAGAACGTTGAAGTAGTTTCTTCTCTTAATACATTTAATTGGGATTAAGATCTAAAATATCTTTTTAAATATAAAAATTAGAGTTTCTATTAGAATAAAATTAAAGCTTACTAGATAGCTATTCTCAAACTGACTTGAAAGACCGATTTTGTTTGTTTCGAGCACAATTCAATCTAAACCTTAAATTGAGGCAATAAAGTCGATATTTCTATGGAGAATTGACATAAAAGATGGTTCCAGTGTCGCATCCGTACCATTTCTTTATCAATCAAGTAGACAGACAAAAAACGTACATCGAACGGGGAGTCACTTACATTAATGACAGCTACCCCATGCAGGCTTTAGTGCAAAGATGATTTTGAAACAGAAATGGCATTTTTTATTAATATTCTCTGTCTTGTTAATTAGTCAGCAGGTTATTCGTTACCACCTCCTAGGAACAGCATAATATTATAGTACAAAACTTATAAATGGCAAAAAAACTAGCAAATGCTAAGGCAGTTTCATTAATATTCAGAACTTTTAACTTTTTAGAACTTTTTTTTTTTATTACTTGAAAGCTATAGTATGTGTTTTTAGCTGTACACTACATCTCATCCTTAGCAGGATAGGCAGAGGTAAAGTTCAAAGAGTTTAAACCCCAAACATAATGAATTTGTCACGTCTCTTTAAAACAAAATCTTTGGCCAATCGTCATTTCGTAGTAATTGCCGCGCGAATCATTTGCCGATTGTTTTCTAAAGCAGATCGCGGGCCCCTAATGGTTTTGTCCTTGTGTTCCGTATATCGAGCGTTCATTGGAATTAAAGAGGCTTCGGGGATAAAGGGTGGTATTGGGATATACTTTTTATATTTAAAAGTCTTTACAGCTTTATTTTGATATTAAAAATATGACTAAAGTTAAAATGATCTTTCTTTTATACATAAAAATATAGCAACGTAACGTTAATTTAGATTTTTGGTTCTATTTAGTAGAACATTTGTCAATATTTTCGGCCTTTTTGCAGCTTTTACTTTTACTGTTGTACATAGGAATCCTCAAGAACCTCCAAGTTAATCTTGAGATCATTTATCTACCGTGAAGGTGATCTGCTTCCTGTAAACGTCACTTTGTTTGCAACACAGAACTTTTCTGATCCATGCCTGATAAGTTCTGAATCAATACCCCTTCTATAATCAATCCCCCTAATTTCTCACTCACTATTTCATTTAGAATTGTCTGCACAAAATACCTTTATATTTAGACCAAATAGGAAAATAATCATCTAATCATTACCTTCTTCAACTAACATCACCTTTAGATTCTTATCAAATCGGTGAATTATTAATTTAGTAATAACATATTCTATCTAGTGAGATTATGACAAAGTTAGGTTTAGAAAGGACGTCGGGTTTCTAAAAAATGTCAATATACGCGATTAATCTGGTTAAATTTTTTTATTTAAAATGTATGAAAATTGCGAAAATTAAAGATTTTATTCTGTTTAGAAAGATTTGTAGCAGTGTGTATAATAAATACAATTTATATAAATAAAGAAATATAAAGTAATATAATATATAATATTAAACTAACTGATAAGTGGAGACGGAGAAAGCAGAGACTAAGCAACGGAGTGTCTTAACACTAGGTTCGTATGGTCCCTGTAGTTCCCACTGACTACCCTGCAATATGCGGGATAAAGCGTGAAGCTAAAACTACTAACTAAGTGATCTTATACCCTATTTTTAAAAATAGCATCATCAAAAACCTTTCCTGTTTCTCCTACCAAAAATATGAGTCAGTTTTAATCCAACCATCTTGACTGACCAGAATCGAACTTGGGACCCATTGTTTTGTTAAGGATGGATCTCTCAATGCGACGTTTTATTGGAACCAATCAGTATTGTCGGCTTATGTGTCATCGAAATGCTTCAAACTGAATAGGGTAAGTGCACTAATATGGACTGTATTTAAATATATATTTTTACTCAATTTATACTAAGCTAGTAATTTTTTTTATTAGATTAATAATCGAGGACCGTTGTGGCGCAGCGGCGCAGCGGCGTAGCGTCTGCCTGAAAACGCGACGGTTTGTGGGTTCGATTCCCACTCGGGGAGGATGAATTTTTCTATTTCTATTTTCTTCCCTCTAGAAAGTGCGGCGTTGAATTCCGCCACTCAACATACAATGCCTTGACAAAGGCGAAAAGCGGGGACGGAGAATGCAGAGACTAAGCAACAGAGTGTCTTAACACTAGGTTCATATATTTCCTGCAGTTCCTAGTAATTTTAGATGTTTATAAATTTTAACATTATATCATATGTCTTCTTATAAAAAATTAATTCTTGACGCACTTAACGCTTACGTTTGCATCTATTCAACCACTTACTACGTCAAATTAAGCAACTTTTTATAAATATATTAAAAAATATAAATAATTTCACAAAAAAACATAATAGCTCAAATAAAAATCTTGAAATTAATATCCATTGTAGCCTCTTCTACCTTACATCTAAATCTCATCGTCTTGTACCGAACACAACACAATAGGGTGCGCGATATTTTATTGTCAATGTTAAATAAAGCCATTAGTTTGATTGAAGGCTTCACGTTAGGTTTTTTGTCATTTCGAACTGGTCCAGCCGATACTGTGACCACACCTTATAAGTATAATATATTTCTTCATACATCTTCAAAAGAAACTTTTAGCTTTTAAAATCAGGTCAAGAAGATCGTATGGAAAAGTTGGATATTGACTAATAGGCGTTCAAATCGCAAAGCGTCCTACAAATAACTTATATTGTATATACATTAGTGTGACGGACAGGACTAAGTGAAATATATATAGAAATTAATCATGGGACAATAGCTTTTTTTTATATTTATCGGTGTTTTTGCATTCGCTTGGCATTAATAGGGTTTTTTTCTTGGATAGATGGAGAGAGTGAGCTGTCAACTATTTTTTTTGTGTCGATTAAGGGATATTAGTTGCTAAAAGGTGTTAACGTATACGTTAATATGTTATAATTTGTTGTTATTAACAAAATTAGAAAACGTATATAAGAGTAGGATTTAAAACTGCGCCTTTTGAAAATGGCAACCCAGTCCAGGCGCATATAAGGTGTCAGAAGCTATACGTATAAAATAGTTAGTTACTCGTATAATAGAGTAAGCAGAGGGAACTGCAGAAACAGAATGATAACATTCTCCGTTACACTCTTCATTGCGTGCCGGAACGCAACGCCGCGATATATATATATATATATATATATATATATATATATATATATATATATATATATATATATATATATATATATATATATATATATATATATATATATATATATATATATATATATATATATATATATATATATATATATATATATATATATATATATATATATATATATATATATATATATATATATATGTATATATATATATATATATATATATATATATATATATATATATATATATATATATATATATATATATATATATATATATATATATATATATATATATATATATATATATATATATATATATATATATATATATATATATATATATATATATATATATATATATATATATATATATATATATATATATATATATATATATATATATATATATATATATATATATATATATATATATATATATATATATATATATATATATATATATATATATATATATATATATATATATATATATATATATATATATTTTGTTATGTAACTTAGTATCACCTAATGTTATTGTTTGTTTGAATTTTTAAATCCCTAGCGTGTAGTTATAAATTAATGCCACGGTGAGGTCCGTCGAACGCTGTTCGATTCCAAAGATTATCTATCAAAGAGACACTATCGAATATCGAGATCTGGATAGAACTGCGGTTACTATATAGGGTGTTTGCAAAATTATTTTAAATTTTGTTCATTTTTGACTATTTTCTTATTTTAACCAATTTTATGTACCTATGTACTTGAGGACCGTCGTGGCGCAGAGGCGTACACGTCTGCCTGTAAACACGACGATTGCGGGTTTAGTTTCCACTCGGGGAGGATGGATTTTTCGTTTCCATTTTCTTCGCTCTGGAAACTAGGCAAAACGTGGCATTGAGTTCCGCCACTTAACAAATAAAACTTTGAAAAGGAGAATAGCAAGTAACGAAAAACGTGAAGCTAAAAAAACATTACACGTTACGTTACGTTACGATGAATCGTTAGTATTTTAGTATATGGGATCCAGTTCCAAATATTTACCACTGAGGTCAAAAAATATAACTGTATATTTTGTTTTGTATTTCAATACATTTTAGAATTAGGATATAATTAAAAAATATGAATAGTTTTATTTTTTTTATTTTAGGATTCATAAAGTCTTTAAACGGAGAAAGCAGGGACTAAGCAACGGAGTGTCTTAACACTAGGTTCCCACGGTCCCTGCAGTTCCCTCTGCCTACCCTGCCTTTTGCGGGATAAAGCGTGAAGCTAAAAAAAAAAAAAAATAAAGTCTTTTTAAATGATTCATAAAGTGAAAATCAAAATTACAAATCCCGTCATCCAATAATCAATATCTCTAAAATTGCAAAAAAGCAATGTCAATACGTAAAAATCATAAAAAAAATTATCTTCAATTAGATCTTAATGGATATGTTTAATTTCTTAAAATATAACTGACTGATTGACTTAAGCATTTCTAAACACCCTGTATAAACTATTTAAGTAGCTTTAGCCTTCGATAGAATATCAACATTGGTCTAATCAGTCGATCTCAGGAAGTACACTGATGGATCAATACATTACCTTCGCACCCGCACCCATAATTACTTGTCGATGCCATATCGTCGAAATAATTAGATTATTTTATATTTAATGATGTGATTTTTTAATTTTTTTTAATTGCCATATGTTAGTAACAAATAAAAAAAATAGAAGCCACGAAAGCTTCACAAAAGCTACATAAGCAATCATGAGATTTAGATATACTTACATGCATCTCATATATATATTTTTATATATATATATATATATATATATATATATATATATATATATATATATATATATATATATATATATATATATATATATATATATATATATATATATATATATATATATATATATATATATATATATATATATATATATATATATATATATATATATATATATATATATATATATATATATATATATATATATATATATATATATATATATATATATATATATATATATATATATATATATATATATATATATATATATATATATATATATATATATATATATATATTTTTATATATAACTACGTTGGGAAGTCCTAGCGGCAAAAAAAGCAGAGAAAGACCAAATGCAAGATGGGAAGAAGAAATAAATAAAATTGTAGAATCTAATTGGAGACAAACGGCACGAGACAGAGAAAAGTGGCTATCTTTGGAGGAGGCCTTTACCCAATTTGATAACCATGCAGACTAGTTTTAATTATATTTAAGTAGACTAAGTAGTTAAGTTTGTTTTTTTGTTGGATTATAATTATACATATATGTTATATATACATATATATTATATATATACATATGTATAGACAGAGAGAAGTGGGCATCTTTGGAGGAGGCCTTTATCTGGGGACCTTGGCCTAATTTTACTTGTATTTAGGTACACTAAGTAAGTAAGTTTGTTTTTTATTTAAATACATTTAGTTATTATTAATACTATTCCTATTAATAAGAACTAAATGTATACGTTCAAAGAGTAGATCATATTAGTATTAAGTTTAAATGTAGGAACGGTCAACAAAAAGCTTTTATTTTTTATTTAATATATTATATGTTAAAGTGTTTATTTATTGTATTTGGACTCGAATATCAGTAACTGCTAGTACAAATGAGAAAAATATATTAGATTTTATAGTTCTATAGTTAGGATTGCTATATATTATATAAAAGACAGTCAATCAGGCTCAATGCAACCTTAACTGTTACTTGTTTTTTGGCATTTACAAAGTATCATATGCCAAAGTTCTTATAATTTTTATAAATAACCAAGAAATCGAGGTTACAGATTAAGTTCGTATCAATAATAATGTACATACTTAAAGAAAACATAAAAGCTTAAACGCTTCGGGATTTGATCCTGTGCCTTTTGCAACCGTGCTTTTTATATTTTACTTTAAATATATTTATAATAGATATTACTACTGATAATCCAAAACAAACGATTTTCTAAATCAACTCATTAGGTCCATTATTAAAGAAAAAAATAAAAATACCAAGCAATCGAATCATAATATCGATATCGAATTAGATTTAATCAAAACTACGTCTGTAATGAGACACTTTGATATTTTGATAAATGAATTCGATTCAAAGGCCTTTGCCGGACGTACAAAAAAGTTAGCTACCGTCGGTTGATACTATTAATCATTATAAAGCTTAAAAAAATCTAGACACATATATGCAATAGATCTTATTTCTATCGGTATAAGGTTGAAAATTCTAAGATTCTAAATTAAAGGTTAATACTTTGACCATAGAATGGCTTTGGCTATAAGTCATCGAACGATGTATGAATGAAGTTTATCGTTTTTTTTTTTATTATTACTATGATAGTGACTTTGGCAGGTTTCAAAAGGATGTGAGTATCGATGTTAGTTTTTTTTTATTTTCACACAACACTATTTTGGTCAAAAAAAAGCAAAGATTTCTCCCTTTTGAGCCTAAGGATAGACCATTGCTTTTATCAAAAGCTTAAGCGTAATCAAAAGTTTTATTTCTTAAAGGCAGTATTTGTTTTAACCTAGAATTAGTATACTAACATAACTTTACAAAGCTTAACTAACGCAGCTGTTCGATATTGAAATTTGTAATCATATTAAAAATAAATATATACGTAATGAATTTTAATAAACCTTATCACTGAATAGAAAAGCAAAAGGAGGAGAAACAAGGAAGGAGTAAAATTAAAAATAATGTTCTGATACACAGTAACTCTACTGACTGCAATTGATACGACTTAAAAAAAATCAAGATAAAATTCAGTTTTGCAAACAATAATAGGATTGTGTTGAGATTTACCAGAGATATAGGTGGTAGGTTAATGACATTATGGCACTTATTTCTAATATTATACGTCTACAAGCATTATTTTTCATATTAATAATTATAAATAAATGGAATTTCAGTAAATGTCTTCTTAATTTCAGCTACAATTTTTATTAATTTCTATGTCTTAGAATTTTTTGTCCAAATCATAATAAGCAAATATGATTCAGTAACTTACTCAAAGAAACTCTCTCTAAGTTCAGAGATTATAGCCACTAGACCAACAGGACAATGGATTCATATTAAAATCAACTATTTTCATATTACGAAGACTTGTCACAATATAGCTGCGCCCACGCACAGTGCGAATGCGCTTAACTGTCATAAATAAAATTAAAATAACTAAAATTTGATTGAATATGGCCAGTAAGATGTTCTGTAAGTTAAGTTAGTAAGTTCAAATTTAAAATACTCTTTTTAATATACTCTAATATATGTCGTGTGAAGTAAAAAAATATACGTTTCCCGCTGCCTACCCCGCGATGTGCGGGATAAAGCGTGAAGCTATAAAAACAAAAAAAAGTAGAAAAATAAATATTTTTTAAAATTTTTATAAGTAGGTATATATTTTAAAGCAACTGACTAATATTGTTTTATCTTTTCAACGTTATGTCAGTTGATAAAGTGGAATGGAGTAACTGATCACTAAAGAAATATGTATATTATATGGTAAAAAAAAAACGAGAATTATCTTATTCAATACATAGCAGCGTAGGCATAAGAAACCGCGGAAACCGTGACAACCAAGTGTTAAAACACTCCGTTCTCCGCTTTCCATCTTTCGAGACATTGCTTGTTGAGTAGCATAGTGCTAAACACAGCCCTTACCTAAAGTGTAAAGGGTAAAATAGAACATTATACTAAAATGTAAGATTTTTATTATACGTACTAATGTCTTTTTACCAATAATGTACCACATCTTTTTATTCTAGTTTCTCTCGAAAAAAACGTAGAGCAAAAGATGAATAAACTAAATATTTTAGCAACATTTTAGCCTCATCCAGGGTTTACAAAGAGATGTATATGAGACCGAGTGAAACGGACATTGAAAGGCTTATGTCGACGATCGGCAGCCGATGAAAGGTTGGGTCGTCCCTAATTATGATTTATGTTACTTTGTATCAATAATCGTTGTGGAAATTGAAATCTACTTTATAAGATTTCATACAAAACTGCAATATTCTGTTTTTATTTTAATTTTTGATTGCGACGGTTACGAGTACAATTCTCAATTGATAACGTAATGTGTTAACGTTTGTAATATTTTTAGTTAAAATGTAAACTTCAGTTATTATAGTTTACACATATATAAGTATAAGTTCAGTCTATGTTGTGATGATTAAGCGTTGTTAAGCGCATGTTAACATTAAAATAAATCATAAAATCATGAAAAAAGTTATTTTTCAGCCAATTCAAAATTGTTTTCAATCAACTAATTAGCTTTGCTTCACGCTTTATCTCGCTCTTAGGGCCGGTAGAGAGATCCGCAGGAAGCGAAACCTAAAGTTAAGACACTCTGTTCCCCGCTTTTAACACACTTAATACTACAAGATACTGTGTTTTTTTGGATTAAAGCTTTTCATCATACAAACACAATTCAACCCAATGCTCTATATAATTCACAACAATATAAAAACATAATTTAAAATTTATATTCATCACATATGAACAAAATTGAATAAATAATTGCTTACTTTATCACGCAGTACCTTATGAATACACTCAACAGGCGTGGGTTGTCGATGTCGCGATGTACACCATTGAATCACTAACAAATGTATGTGCACGATGATTTATCTTGAATCCTTTAAACTTAATCAATTATTGTATCATATTTTATATAAGTTCAAATGTTCAGTTCAAATGGAATGTTTTTTAGCGTAGACGGATTTGAACCCGCTACTACAGGGTGTTAAATAAATTGTAGTAATTAGGTTGTATAGTAGTTAGTTTTTTACAGTTGTTATGTTATGCTTAAATTATCACGTAAAAGTATTGTGTAGAGGAAAGGGAAGTTGAAGAGGTTGGTTTGCAATCGTTAATCTCAGGAACTACTGCTTCAAACTAAAAATAAAATATGTTTTGCCTAATATTTTATTTACTGGCATTGTCTATAGACATTACATAAAACTACATTACAGTCAATCATTGACTAAAAGATAATAAATGTAATACATATAATAATAAATTTACATTAAGGCATTTGAGGACAGTTAAAGCATAGTGTCGCAGTCTATGCTTGTCCATATAACGGTTTGTAGGTTTGATTCCCTTTAGTCTCTGGCAACTAGATAACCGCACCGTTGAGTTCCGTCATACAGCGCACTGTACTTTGAAACGTGGAAACGGAGAATGTAGTGTCTTATCACTAGGTTCCCATGGTTCCTGAGGTTACGCCGCCAACTGTGCTACAAAACGGATAAAGCGTGACGCTAATGTTTTAATTTACTTTACATTTTATGTATAGGGTAAAACCGGGATAGATGCCCCAGTTTTCGAAAAAGCCTCATTATTTTAATGCTAAATATATTGGCATGAACTATTCCTGTTATATGGGTAGCTTAATCATTTATATAACTTTGGGGCCTATATTTGTTCACTTAATTATTACTGGTTTTATAAAAATTAAGTTATTGTCAGACAATTTTTTTGGGGATAGATGCCTAACTAACTGGATAGATGCCTCACTATAAAATCGCTTCGAAGGATAGATGCCCTTTTAAACAATCAACAAAAATAAGTAATCATAATGTAATATTTATTAATATCTTTATATATAGGTAATATGATACGCATGACCATAATTAAATATATGCATCTCTTTAACAACAACATTTGTTTTTCAGCGATAAATAATAAAAAAAATCAGCATTAATTTGCATCTGTATTCAAATAAAAATTAACAATTTCATTTAACGTGAGTAATTAATAGTTATTATTTTTTTTACTTTGAATCGGAAACTGCTTCGACCTTTCCACATGTAGAGCAATAGTTCTTGAAAAATGTACATGTTTCGTGTAGCCAATCCTGGTACATCATTCACTGAATCCAGTCAGATGTGGACTTCGTGTTATTAGCTATCAAAGTATTCTATGCAAAAATTTTCTTCTGTACCTTAGTCTTTTCTTGTTTCTTTCTTTTCGTGTTCTTCACAAATAGACCTTTGGTTTTTGTTCACTGTCAATCAGAACTTTGGTCAGAAGTTCATGAAAATTGTTCACTTCTTTTCTACTGAGACCTTCAGCCAGCCTGGCGATAGATAAACGTTCTGCTTGCCTGATAGACAACTCTGAATTTCGCTCGATAAAACTTAGAATTCCTTCATTCCCAGCCATCTGTTTTTCATTATTAAAATTGTTCGTCTTCCTGGGTTCAAAATGTGCGCTACCAGCATTTTTTCACTTTCAAAACCCAGGATAGGATGTTTTCCAAAAGTCAACTTAGTTTTGTCTCTAGTTGCGTAATGTCTTCTTAATGTTCTGGGTGGGATATTAAATCGTCTGGATATTTCATTGAAATCCAATTCTTTATTGTCAATTTAATCGAAAGCTGACTGTAGCTCCTCAGGTGTTCAAGAGATTACTCGAGCTCACACGCCCTCCTTCCTCTTGTGTTTCTTTGGCATTGCTTACCTACATAATAAAAGTAGGCATGAATAAATATATCTTGACATGCAAGTACCCACATAGATATTACAATACCTATTAGTGAGCACCAAAATAGTCATGATGTAATATTAAAATACTTTATTCAGGCATTTATAGTATAGAGAGAAAGAAGCCCTTAAGGGCATCTATCCTTCGGAAACTCGGGGCAACTATCCTTTTCGCTAGGGATAGTTGCCTCTTTATATTTTGAGTAAAATAAAAGCAAAAAATCAATGATTAACTTCTTAATGTGTGCTCAATGAACCAATGTATTAACGTAATTAAAATAGAATGTATCCCATTACTACTTATAAAGATATGGAGCTGTGAATACTTACGTTTGAAAGTTTGAAGCGTTCGTTGTGTCCGTTCCAAATGTTTCTCAAGAAATAAGTGATAAAACGTTCACTAAGCACGACAGTTTACGTGTCAATAAATTGCGGGGTACATGTGGCAAGTATATAAAAAGCACATACGGTGTTTTCTTTTTTGTATATTATGTTTTTAGAACCGAGGCGTCTATCCCAAAGCGGCATCTATCCCGGTTTTACCCTACAATAACAAAGCTCCCTAAAATGGAAACAAACCTACACCAACGACACATTCTGTGTACTTTCTTTACTAAAAAACAAAAAAAACATCTATTTCAAAAGTTCCGAGACACAATTCTATTCAAGGAAAGAATAACAGCTTTCAATTGTTAGAAATAATGATCTGCACTTTGAATCCAATTAAGAAAGTATAAAGGAGATGGTATATTTTTAAATATGAAATTTTAATTAGGACCTCAATAACGTGTCACGCTTGACCAAAACAAGCATAAGTTAAACAATAAAAGCTCTTTGATGAGAATATTCATATAAAATAAAGAGTTAAGACACTCCGTTATCTCTTTGTCAAGATTAACATATCGATTGATTTTTCTACCAGAAAATATTTTTCATACACTTTTATATTTAAAAAAGTTACTTTAGCAAGCTTTAAAGTTTTGCTAGTTTATATAAATAAAGCCTATAATAACATTGTATTGGATAATTGAATTGAATTAAATTCAATTGGAGAAAATAAGAAACGGAAATATTATTTAACATAATGCTATGTTTACTAAACGCAAAATATAGTAAAAAACATATTAAAGAAATTCAGGTACAAAGAATCCGAAAGTATATATATATGTATATTGCAATTAGTTACCACTAATTACTCTTGCAGAATGGAGAAGTTTAGGCGAGGCATATATCTACTAATGGGAAAAGTAATTCTGACGAAGAAGACGAAGACTTACTCTATGCATAAAAAGCTGAAAAATTATATTGTTGTATTTTGATAACTTTTTGCTTCACGCTTTATCCCGCATATGGCAGGGTAGGCAGAGGGAACTGCAGGAACCGTTGGAATCTAGTGTTAAGACACTCCGTTGCTTAGTTCCTGCTTTCTCCGTTCCCGTCCCCAACTTTTTTAATAGTTTAAATTCCTTCATAGTAATGTCTATGACTCAATTTCCTATAAACAAAATAATTTGTTCGAGACATATATAGCTTTTCATATTTGTGTCATATCTTGGTTTAAATAGGTTATAAAATTGCATGTTTATGTTCATTTATTAGATATAATTAACGCCTTTGTGACACAGTTGGTATTCACTTGAACGAATATGATATTTATCTATTCAAATCTTACTTCAGGAAGTATTTTAGTGGATATTCTAGTGAATTTACTAAGAATATATATATAAAATTCTTTCTGTCTGTCAAAATATATTTGCTAAAATAAAACTCGCCGTTAAGCACCGTCTAAGAACATCCATTGTTAAAAATATCAAGAAAAATGGACGATGTAGTTCAAAACCAAAAACTGAAAAAAGCTCGTTTAATTCGCGGAACTCAACGCTGCACCTTAAAACAAACTTTGGAAATAAACTCATTCTTCCCTGTAATGGTTTTGAACCCACGACTATTGCGTTAACAACCGCTGCGGTTCAATGGTGTCATATATTCACAGTGAATATTATAATTTCTCGAAGGACAAAAGGTAATCATAACTCAGTATGACATCATAACTCGACTTCATACGCTCGTGCGTTAATTTTTAAACTGCCAAGATATTATAAATAAATAATGTGAAAACAATGAGCGTAGTGTGAGAGCGCGTTAGTGGTTAGTGTCTTTAGAATACTTAGAAAATGCATTTTTTTTATAATTTTTAAGAGATTTACGGGGTTTAGCTCCGCTCTGTATGTTTATGTGTGTTTAAATACATACAATAAAATATTTTGCTGTATATTTCCTACATTTATTAAGTTGTTATAAGGAATCTAGTGTTAAGAAGGTTTGGCCTCCGCCCAAATTAGAGCCACTCATATAAGAAATGGAAAATAAAAATAGATAATAGAACTCTACTTAAAACCCCTTAGAACCTTTCTTAATCGCGTTTCCATAGATATGCCAAATAAAAGACTGTTTTTAAATATATATATATATATATATATATATATATATATATATATATATATATATATATATATATATATATATATATATATATATATATATATATATAAAAGCAATTCTAACAACATTTTTAACTCTTCCACCGTAGACTGCGGCAACTTTGACATTAACAGAAAAATCTAAAATCATAAAGCACTGAGACCACGGCGTATCGGATTGCAATTGCTTCTTGAATGCTAATCATTTGCTATCTCCTTTACTCGCATATACCTTTAGTGGATCTCAAACCTTATACCCATTAACTTAGAGTTCAAATTTAACGTGACATAGTGAAAGATCAAAGAATTATCGGCAGATTTAAGTGGATATGCGCATACGCATAGAAATAATGCGAAGACGCAATTGTAACTCCTTCTAGATATAATCTAGAATATCTTGTTGTAGACTTTTATTGTTATTATGTAGGCCTTTTTTATTAGTTTATTGATTTATTTAATTTTTGTATTTTATTGCTGTATTCATAATAAGAATGTATTTGCAGTGTTGTGAGTATTCTCATATTTATATATATATATATATATATATATATATATATATATATATATATATATATATATATATATATATATATATATATATATATTATATATATATATATATATATATATATATATATATATATATATATATATATATATATATATATATATATATATATATATATATATATATATATATATATATATATATATATATATATATATATATATATATATATATATATATATATATATATATATATATATATATATATATATATATATATATATATATATATATATATATATATATATATATATATATATATATATATATATATATATATATATATATATATATATATATATATATATATATATATATATATATATATATATATATATATATATATAGATTGTGTTCCAATTGCCAGCTTTCGTTTTATATTTACACGGCAGAACTTAACGCTGCGAAATAGTCAAAAAAATTATAAGCAATATACAACGACTACTGTATGGGGCTTAACATAAAGCTTTATCTGCTAACCAGAGAGAAATAAAGACTTATTCTCCCGAGAGTAAATTTGGATTTAAATCAATTTAAATCTATATATTAAATCAATAATTTGGATTTGAAACCATCACCAGTGTTTAAGAGTTAATAGCTTATAGCTCAACTTAAAGATGACATGATAACAGATTTACAAAATGTCACACAAAACACACAAATTATTGAAATTTCCATTTTTAAACAGTCGAATTGGAACCTGCTACCACCTTTAATTATTTCTTGTGATCGCCTAATGAAGGAACAGGAATTTTTGATCATTTTTAAGATGTTAAGTAAGATCAATACATTTTTCTTATATCTGATTTAAAATCAACGAATTCGTTTTAGTATTACCTTACAAGGAAAACAGCGTGTCTTTATAATCTAAACGTTAGCGGGTTTGATTCCCGCTCGTGGTAATAAATAATCATTATATCAATATATTAAGTAAAGCTCGGCGTTGAGTTACGCCATTTAATACGGAATTACTAGAGATTCTGTCGTAAATTCGTGTTTACTTAGACTATATTGAAGCCTACCCCTAAAGGCAGAAAAATATCAAATGTAAAGATCTATTAATCTTATAAATAATATTTCTCATATCAAATTTGAAATCAACGTTTTGATTTTGAAATTATCTGCGACGTGCGTTGTATTTCAATTATATTTTTAATATATTGTATTTATGTTGGTGTTAAGTTTTTTGTCGATGGTAGTGTGTTGAAATATTTAATTATAACAAAATTATGTGAAGTGAATGAGCAAAGCGCGGCGTTGAGTTCCGTCACTTAACACGCAATACCTCGAAAAAAGGCGAAAAGCGGAGAACGGAGTGTCTTAACACTAGGTTCCCACAGTTACTGCGGTTCTATCTGCCCACCTTGCTATGAGTGGGATAAAGCGGAGCTATAAAAAAAAAAGAGAGAGAAGATTCTCTACCAGGTTCAAGGTATTAAGTTCAAGGCACAGGCCTGAAGATCTTCGCTCGACCAGTGAGCGTTTAAAGGCTTGTACGATAATAATGTCCATATATGTTGACTAAAACCTTATGTTTCATTACTAGAGTTGATGTATCAGAGATTTGTTTCATATAAAATTTACACGAAAAATACTTTTAGTATTACGTATATATACAATTATATTATAATAATAATAATAATAATATTCTTTATTGTACACGCATAAAGAAAACAACAAAGAAAGTAAACAAACAAAATAAGAGACGTACAAGAGGCGACCTTATCGCTAAAATAGCGATCTCTTCCAGGCAACCTTAAGGCATAGGACATATAGAAAGGACAAGGGTTGGGGATGTGAACAATAAAAATATTAAAAAAAAAAAAAAAACATACACACATACATACGCATACATACACATATACATATACATACAGATACAAACAAATATACATACATACATACATACATACATACATACAATATACACATAGTATATACTTACAAAATAACATTGGCAGTGATGTAAATATAAATAAACGATGATCAGAGGGCATGGAAATGTCGTCTTAAAAGTCTCCTAAAAGTATAAAATGATTTGGCCCGTCTGATATTACTAGGTAAATCATTCCAGAGACGAGAAGCTGTGATTGTAAAGGAGTTAGCATAGAAGGAAGAAGAGTGGGAGGGAATTTTTAGTGTCAAATTTTGGTCTGAGCGGAGATTGCAGGGATGAGAGCGTCCTATAAATTGGAAACGCTCTTTGAGGTAAGGAGGGGTAAATGGATCAAAGAGTATACAGAAAAGAAGATGGAGAATATGAGTATTCCTGCGAAGACGGATTGGGAGCCACTTGAGCTTTTTACGAAACTCTGAGACATGGTCATACTTTCTGAGCCCGAATATGAACCGAATAGCAAGATTTTGTAACCGCTCAAGTTTGTTTAACTGCTCCTCTTTTAGATCCAGATAACATGAATCAGCGTAATCAAGTATTGGTAGAAGGAGAGATTGTGCTAACGTAATTTTAGTTGGAATAGGTAGAAAATTACGCAATCTAAAAAGATTCCCAACTGATGCAAACATTTTTCTGCTAACTTGGCCGATCTGCGGATCCCAAGACATATTTTGGTCAAAAATAATCCCAAGATTTTTAACTGTCTTTTGAAACGGTATTATTTGACCTTCTAAAGTTAAAGCAGGCAAGGTGCTCACGTCAAGTTTAGAAATAAGCTTTGGACTACCGACAATTATAGCTTGTGTCTTGCTTGGATTTAGTTGCAGTCCAAAAGACCTACTCCATCTGGATATGTTTAATAGGTTATAATTTATAAAATTAATTGCAGCTCACATTTCAGATACTTGTGAACGCCAATAAATTTGTAAGTCATCTGCATAGAGGTGGTAAAGAGAAGAGATATGATGAGAAATATTATTAATAAAAGAGAAAATAAAAGAGGAGACAACACGCCACCCTGTGGAACACCGGCACTCATATGTGACCAGTCTGAATACGAATCGTTAATTCGTATACGCTGCCGGCGACCATACAGGTAACTACGAAGCCAATCAATTACGTTAGGAGATATGTTAAGAGAAGCTAAAGTGGCAAGCAAGATGTCAAAATCGACGGTACCAAAAGCATTACTAAAATCTAGCAAAACTAATATTGTGAGCTGTTTTCTGTCCATACTTTCTCTAATGTCATCTGCAATTTTAAGAAGTGCAGTTGTCGTGCTATGACCAGGACGAAAACCAGATTGTAAAGGATTGAGAAGGTTATTTTTAGAAAGGAAATGTGTAAGTTGATTTTGCACTAGGCGTTCCAGGACTTTAGATAGGAAAGGGAGAATGGAAATTGGCCGATAATCGTTATCACAGGTGGGATTATTCTTTTTGGGTAAGGGAATGATTTGTGCTTCCTTCCATGCTGAAGGAAACACGCAGCTTTTAATGGAAAAATTGAGCATGGACGTCAGGATAGGACATAATATATCAAGTAAAGGGATGATCATTTTACGACTGACAGAATCAGCTCCAACAGCATCAGACTTGATTGCCATAATATTCCTCTCAACATCACTATCCGTAAATTGATTAAAGAAAAAGCTAGGAACGTTAGGAGATGTCAAAGCAGTAAATTGATTTAGTGTGTTTTGCTTGGTAGTATCATCAATGCTACTAGAAGAGGAGAAATGCTTATTAAGCTTATTTAAGTCTATATTTTGAGGATTTACACTTTGACGAGCTTTACCTACTCCTATTGTTTCAAGAAATTTCCATACTCTCGAAGGGTCGTTTTCTTCGATTACAGATTTATGAATATGGCGTCGTTGTAGGTCTCTACACACCCTGTTGCAATGATTACGAGCTTTTTTGTATTTCAATCTATTTTTATCATTCGGGTTTAATTTATAGCGTAATTTTGCTGCATTTTTCTTATTTTGTAGGGATTTTATGTCTTCAGTCAACCAAGGTGCCGGAAGATGTCTCAATCGAACAGGACGTAATGGAGCATGTTTATCATAAAGTTGTAGTAACAACCTATTCAAAGCAACAACTTGATCATCAATTGTATCATAATTAGAAATATCATCCCAGTTAATGAACGTCGCGTCCTCATGCAGTTGTTTCCAGTCTATTCCACCAAAATTACGTCGCAGAAGAATTCTTGATTTCGCTTTTGGAGGTTTTATTTTATATGATAAATAAATAAGATCGTGATAAGAGAAAGCTATTGCAGGATGTTGACCATATTTTTCAACATGAGGAATAGATGAGACAAGAACTAAGTCCAGAAGTGAAGGTACACAATTAGGAAATTTATGGGTAGCAGCGAGAGGAAGTATATGCATACTAGCACCAGTAGCCAAGGACTTCAAACGAGTCGCTCGATGATCATCTTTTAATAGGCAAGTGTTAAAATCGCCCATTAAAATTGTGTGAGGGTATAATGGCTTAAGTTGCTCTAACAGGGTTTCAAGTGATGAAAAGTAATCAATCGTAAGGTTTGGGCTATAGTAAACTCCTAGCAACACCTTAGTGTGGGAAAGGAGCACTTCTATAAAAAGAAATTCCGGGATACCATTTGCTTGCTGCTCCGACTGAGCAATAATATTAAATATTATTTGTGAGCGCAGGTATATAGCAACTCCACCCCCGGAGCGACCTATACGATCGTTACGAATCAGATGAAACCCTGGGAGTGAATAAGAAGTCGATTGAAGACACGGCTTTAGCCACGACTCTGATACTAATATTGCATGAATATTACTATTATTGAATGAAGTGAGAAGATCTGAGTAATGGGCAGGAATACTTTGTGCATTGATATGAACAATATTAAAATTTTTCCCAACATCTGAGAAATTACTATCAAGGTTATCACTTAGTGAGGGAATACTGAGAAAGTCTGTACTACTCGACCCACTGGAAGAGGAGGAAAAGGATTGGAAAGAGTCGTTAATTTCTACATCACTATTTGCCATACTTAGATTTTTAAAATAATATAATATAAATATTAATAATAACAATGATTTAAATCAAGATATATAAGATACACAATATATAAATATATACAAGTTTTAATAAGATTTAAAAATAAAATTACTTAAATTATTAACTAAGCACCCGCCAGTTGCAAGGAATAGATATAGATGAGTTGATTACATCATTAAAATAATATATAAAAAAAAACAAACAAATACAAAAAGTAAAACGAAAAAAAAAAAAAAAAATACTAAAAGAGAAATACTGTACAAAAAGCTATTAAAACTAAAACTACTACATTATAAAACGGATACACACAAAAAGTGGATTAATATAATTAAGAACATAACTTCCACGTAACATAAACAAAAAAAAAAAAAAAAAAAAAATAACAAAATAAAAATAAAAATAAAAATATTTGACCATGAGAGAAAAAAAAAATAGTAACAACAAAAAAAAATACATATATATAAAAATTATATTACAAAAAAAAAAAAAAAAAAAAAAAAAAAGGAAAGAAATATGTGACATAATTAAAAAAAAATATACACAAAATAATCACATCTAAAAAGTAACATTAAAATAATAGCTAATATTAAAGTAAAACGTACAAAAATAAGAAATTAAGAGAATTTATAATGACATAAAAAAGGACAAAATCTAGCCATCTAACGCAACAATTAATAATCTGTGAAAGAAAGCTTTATAGTTTATTTAATCTGTAACAAGCGTCACATAAATTATCACAAATATAAAGTTGATATGTATTTTGTTATATGTAAATAAATCAACAAAAAGTAAACTAAGGAGTGTAAAGTAAAGTTATAATTTCAAATATTATTATAAGTGTATGGAAAAAGAAGTATATGTATAAATTTAACATAAAAAAGAACAATACTTATAAAAAAATAGAACTAAAGGAATACATGAAATTATTCACATGAAACACATCATTTTTTGGTAACCCTTTTACACCTTTGCACAACACTTTATTAACTTTGTCAGAACTTTTAGCTACTGCAGTCTCATGTAACGCTGGTGATGAATTATTTGCAGCAACGGGCACTCCCTGAAGGTCAGCTAAACACTCCACTCTGTATCGCAAGCCGTTTGCAGCAATGATGTTAATACGACCGTCTCGTGTCCAACACTTTCCCACGCCGAAACGCTGCCTGGCGAGCATGAAGACATTATGACGGTTTCTCGTGAGGAATTCAGATATTGTGACACCTGAACCTTTAAGCTTTGTTTTAGCTACCCATACATTGTGACGCATCTGTGGTGTTGAGAACTTTACAGCTATAGGTCGAGGTTTGTCATTATGCGAGCGCCCAAGTCGATAAGCTGACCTGATACATGATATAGTGAAGTCAGGAAGGTCAAGGTCATCCGTTATAAGATTTGTAACCTTTTTACTCACATCTTCCGACTTGCTCTCACTAACACCATGAAAAAGAAGAATTTTACGCCTTCTAGACATCTCCATACGGTCGAACTCGAGGGTCAGCAATTCGACTTGTTTTTGTAAAGAACTAAGTGCAGTGTGAATAAACGTTTTAAAAGTGGTGAAATCGGCTGCTATAGCTGTCACTGTAGTTGGTGAAGATGTTTTATTCAAATCTTGCTGAAATTCGTTCATCCTGGCGTTAAACATATCAGCCATAGCAGTAATGGACTCCTTGATAGCATCCATGGTCAAATATGTAGTATTTTTGTAAATAGTTTGTAGTAGTAGTGAAGGAACTCAATAAAGGAAAACACTAGCGGTATGTACTTAAAATCAGAAACACATATGTATGCTTAAAATCTTCGTAAATAAAATAATTATAATTAAAAAATAAAGAGCCTCTAAAAACAGCTGTTCACTGTTTTATTATACAATTAATATACGTATATAGGCGTAAGCGTCTGCCTGTAAACGCGACAGTTTGTGGGTTCGATTCCCACTCGGGGAAGATGGATTTTTCTATTTCCATTTCCTTCGCTCTGGAAACTAGGCCAATCGCGGCCGCCACTCAACACGAAGTGCCTCGAAAAAAGTGGAAAGTGGGGACAGAGAAAGCAGGGACTAAGCAACGGAGTGTCTTAACACTAGGTTCGTATGGTTCCTGCAGTTCCCTCTGCCTACACTGCCGTGTGCAGGATAAAGCGTGAAGCTATAAAAAAAATAATTTATATATATTTATATAAATAAATATTAAGAAACAACAAATTTTTATATGTTATCTAATAAATAATAAAAAATTAAAATAAATGAGACGAGTGAGGTACAAACCTCAGCGTTCATCTTGGAGGCCATAACTTCAATATTTATATCTTACTTTGGAGCTCCCGAGTTAAGTATTACATTACTGTTTTACGATCTGTTCGATAGATCCCAATGTGATATAAAATAACTAAAGTAACAAAAAATAAACATATCCACTGCCTTTAGGTGGATTGAGATATTTTTAAGTAAGAAAAAATAAGTTAGTAATCTCTTTTAAAAAGAGGGTAGTTTAAGATAATAAAGACTAAAAATGTAATGAAATTATGTCCGTATTGGAAGGGAGTTTTTCAGAAATATTGTTAATAAGTGATTTCTACCAGCTTCACGCTTTATCCCGCATAGCAGGGTAGACAGAGGGAATCGCAGGAAAATAATTCATGTCATTAAATACAATTACGTAGAATCTCTGTCCTGATACGCTGGAAACATATGAACTTGTGTTTAGATGTTATTATTTAAATAAAGCTAACGAATTTTGGTTTCTAACAATTATTTATTTATAATTATTATTTTATTGATATTAGTAAATTCAAAAGACGGATTCATATTTAAATTACGATAACTTTGGGTTCTCTTCAATCCTTACTTTTGTTATTTAATATTCTCGATAGTAAGTCAAAGAGTGTGTAATGTCTCCAGAAAGAAGCACTTAACAGTAAGTTTCATCTGCCTACCCTGCTATATACAATATATCAGGTTAAGTTTAAAGGCCATGTTGACTTAATTTTATGTATTTTTTTTAGCTTCATGCTTTATCCCGCATATTGCAGGATTGACAGAGGGAACTGCAGGAACCATATGAACCTAGTGTTAAGACACTCCGTTAGTTAGTTCCCTGCTTTCTCCGTCCCCGATTTTAAGCAAACGCTTCCACCTCTGCGCCACGACGGTCCTCGATAGATAATGTAATTTAATATCTTTCATTTTATTGTAGTTAATATATTAATTTAAATTATTTATAAGACTAATAAAGAGCTGAACATAAACTACATTAAATAATATAGTAAAATATTATTTTCTGGGATATACGTGTATATATGTTTAGTTACTATAAGGACAGTACCTTACTAAAAAGCGGGAACAGAGAAAGCAGGGACTAAGCAACGGAGTGTCTTAACACTAAGTTCCCACGGTTCCTGCAGTTCCCTCTGCCTGCCCTGCCATGTGCAGGATAAAGCGTAAAGCTAAAAAAAACAAATCAAATAAAATTATTACAATTTTGTCATACAATTCTAGTTTAACCACACAAGTGTGCAGCTAATGTTATAACTCAGTAGCTTCTTTGTTCAAAACGACCATATTCTTCGAAAACATAAACTTTTAGGCCAATTATGGTAAAAGAGCGGTGTTTCCAAAAATCCTATACATTTTTATCTCCCATCAAACGCTGCTGACGTGCCTGATGGGATCAAAAATTAAGCAAATTAAAATACCTTCAAAACATTATAATGTATCCTTACACTTGTAGAAATAAGAATGATTTTGGTGTAATTTTATATTTTCCAACTGCATTTTTGTGGTATATTATAAAAATTGTCGGACACGAACTAAATGAGTATACATTTGAATGTTTACAAGTTGATATTATAAGATGACACGGTGCTTCAGTTTCGATATCCAAGTAACGCGCTGAGTTTATTTCTTGTTAAAAGCTTTTCTGAAATTGATTTTTTTTTCTGAATAATATTTTTATAGCTTCACCTCTATCCCTCATAGCAGTGTAGGCAGATGGAACAGCAGGAATCTTAGCAATACAGGGTTTAGACACACTGTCCCTCGCTTTCTACTAGCTCACTTAGTTTCCAGAGCGAAGAAAACAAAAATTAAATAATCTATCACTCCAAGTGGGAATCAAACCCACGAACCGTCGCGGATGGAAAGGAATTATTTTTTTACATATTATTTAGATACACATGTGGACATACAATGAGTAGAACACAATCTAGAAATACGTTAATTATATTTATATCTAAAAATATGAAATTGTAGGAAACTTACATATTGAAGACTCCAGTCCTATATGGAGAGATATAAATACATATTTATTGAACAATATTTCAAAAAATAATATATAAATATTTAAAATTATATATATTTATAGCTTTACACGGAATCCCTCAGGTACAGGTATATATCAGTACAGGTATACCTATATATATATACAGGTATAACATACATATACCTATAGGTAAAGAATATAGTGTTAATAGTGTGTTAATAACAAAAAATATATTAAATTGTGTATAATAATAATATTAATATATAAAATAGTGTATTATTAGAAAACGGAGTGCCGTTTTCTACTTTCCACCTAGTTGTTAGAGGCATTACTTGGTAAGTTATAGAAACATCTTATTACCCCATTTTGGGATCTGAACCCACGACCTAATCGTTTACTTACACACACTACACCATCGCCTTTATAAATAACATTAAAATAACAAAAACATAACTTTTTAATAATTCTCCCCTGTTCGCGCCGATCAAAGTGAAAAATTATGAAACGTTTGAAAAAAAGGTAACAAAACGAAAATGAGAGCATTCCAATGAAATGGTTTGGGTGAAAATTTTTTCTTGGGGTTGCAACCCTTTAACCCCTTTGAAGGAAGTACGATAATATATATTTGATTAAAATTTCATAATAAAAACGTTCATTGTCTAGAAAATGTACTCTAATTGGTTTAAAATAGAATTTGTACTTGTATTTTTACTTGGAATTATAAATTATTTAAAATATATGACTTATTGTATATTCCGAGCTAATAAATTAGCTTTCCCATCATCACGCAACGTAAAGTATCTTGAAACTTAATTTTCTTGTTCTCAATGGCTTTAAATTCAATTATTTATTTACATGTAGAATTTCACCCAACAGATAATAGCAGTGGACAGAGTGTTTGATCACTGGGTTAACCACTTCTTATATATAGCATAAAGTGTGAAACAAAGCGATACATATACATATATACCGTATAGAGGACCGTCGTGGTGCAAAGGCGCAAAGTCTGCCTGTAACGCTACGGTTTCTGGGTTCGATTCCCACTCAGGGAAGATAAATTTATCTATATCAACTTTCTTCGCTCTGGAAACTAAACAAAAGGCACCGTTGAGTTCCGCCACTCAACACGCAATGCCTCGAAAAAGGCGGAGAGCGGGGACGGAGAGAGCAGTTAGTGATAAGCAACGGAGTGTCTTAACACTAGGTTCCCATGGTTCCAGGAGTTCAAGCTACAAAAAAAAACATATATACTCTTTAAAATACTATAACGTATAGCGTAACAGTAGTTTAAGCACTGGTTACCAGTTCCAAGATGTTTATTTATTTATGTATAATATACATATATGTATATATGTATATATGTATATATGTATATATGTATATATGTATATATGTATATATGTATATATGTATATATGTATATTACAGACAAAACTGTACAATATAAATAAATTTTCCGCTCGTCGTGTGTTAATTGTTTGTCGACCATTATTTCATCTTCAATTGCCCTTTTGTTCTCATTATTTTCATTGTGCTTTCTTCGACGATCCCGTCCATTTTTCAGCCTTTTCATTGGACCACCGAATTTCCTGTCATCATTAACTTGCTAAATTTGTTTTTTTTTTTGTATTATTTTTCGGAGGTTTCTTTTCCTCGTGGATATTTCGACTGTTATAATGTTTGTACGCTCAATATTCAGCTTGATATTCATTTCGTAATTTGTTTCAGACTTCTTTAGTAAATAGATGTTTTATAATTAGTAAATTATAATTGCTACAGTTCATGTGTATATTATTTGGCCTAGACGTTAAAATAGGCTATGTTATTACAAAAAAATAATTTACATATCAACAATAATCTTTAAACAATATATATTTCAATAAAGACGCAAGCTGTCATTTTAATTAGTCAAAGTAGTGATTCATTTTTACTTTCTCGCTCTAGGAAGCAGACAAATCTTGGCGTTGAGTTCCGTCACTCAACACGTGAATGTCTCAGGTCTCATAATTTACAAGCAGATCAAGGCAAAACGAGGAAAAGAGTATCTTAACACTAAGTTCCCTCTCTGTAAGTCTGTCTTGCTATATGCGGGACAGCGTGAATAAAAATAATAAGAAGAAAACTCTTATGAAACCGTCGTGGCGCAGAGGCTAGCGTCTATCTGTAAACGCGACGGTTGGAGGGTTCGATTCCTACACTTAGAGGAAGGAAACCAGGCAAAACGCGGCGTTGAGTTCCGCCACTCCACCCGCAATGCCTCAATAAAAGATGGAAAGCAGGGACTGAAAATGCAATTCACTAAGCAATCGATTGTCTTAACCTATGGTTCCTGCAGTTCCCTCTGCCTACCCTGCCTTGCGCGGGATAAAGCGTGAAGACACAAAAAAAGTCTTATAAAAATATATTTCGAAAACCAATGATGATTACATCCCGGGGAATACCTCAGTTTGAAAGCTGGCACGTTAAGTAGGTCTCTGGAGACGACGAATTTGGCATTTGTAAAAATTGCAAAAACAGAAAAAAAATATTAAAGAAGAGCTAATCTAAATTGGTACGGTTTGCATAAAAAATATTACGTGTTTATTTTTTTTTTCTTAGAAAATAATCGTTTTTAGATTTTTTTTTTGTTAAATTTAAAATAATATTTTCATCACGTATCTATAAAGTGATTATGAAAACATTTACCGATTTAATATTATTTTAAAAAAAACGCTGAAAGTGGGGACGGAGAAAGCAGGAACTAAGCAACGGAGTGTCTTAACACTAGGTTCATATAGTTCCTGCAATTCCATCTGCCTACCCTGCAATATGAGAGATAAAAGCGTGAAGCTAAAAAAAATATTTTAGTTATTTTCTATATTTTTTAAGTGAAAACCTCTCAATATAAAGGAAGTAAAAAAGGCTTTAAACTGATTATGTGACACATGTATATATGATATTAGTTATATAAATATCTCACTTATAAGGAATTGAACCCGTGTTCACCCCAGTCAAAAATAGTTTAGTATTCAGTATGTTTTTTTAATATATTAATATGCTGACGGTACAATAATCAGAACCAATACTTTGTTTTTATTTGGCAGGTAATTAGTATTATTATAAGAACTCCATTAAGATTTGCGTTTATTTTAATGTAAGGGGCGGATTAAAATTGTTTTAGGAAAAAATATTTCGTGCCAAGTGTTATTTGTACTTAATAACTGAAATCTGAGCAATTTTCTATGAATTTATATGAAAAAATATTTGACTAATTAAGAATGTTCGATACAAAAATTCGAATAATCGACATTTTTTCAATATAAAATTGATTTTTTTAAGATTATCGTCTTTTATTATTCAAGATATTGCGTCGGTATTTTAAATCTTATTACTACATTTCGCGGAATTTAAGAAAAGTCAGAAAATTGTAAGCGTCTTACAGAGGACAAAGAACTGATGAATAATTTTGGGGCAATCGTGATTGTCCATAGAATCTCCGAAGCAGTAGAAATCCTAGTGATTGAAAATGTAAATCAGGCTCTCCATACAGTCCATTGTAATTGTTATTACTTAACATTAGCTTTTAAGCATTATGTATGCCTATAGAGGTATTTTAAAGGTACACAGAATGCATTGAGCGTCGCTTACTTCTATACAATATATTGTGGCATATATTAATGCGAATTTAACAGAATTACAACTGCATGAAATTATCTCACTCATTGTTGTAACAACGCACAAACCATTATCTATTAAAAGTATTATAATTTATTCATTTGGATAGAAATCCAAAACCATCGCAGACCAATCACACATTGCACCACTGCATCACGACGACTCAAACTGAATCTCAATCAAAAGTTGGACAATTCCCAAATTATCGCCCCAAAATAATAATAATAATAACATAAATCATTAAAAGTTCAATTAATGAAGACCAAGGAATCCAATACAACGAGAAATGTAAGAGTAACAGTCATCGAGTTAACAACAGCACTCCAGGCCGACAGGACGTCAGCTGTGAGGGCCCTCGAACAAAGGGGTTGCAAACGAAAATACGAGAGGCTGATTTGTAGAAAATTCCTGCTATGGCAAGCCAATAGCAATTGGTATACTCGAGATTTGCTTGTTACGTGTTGGTATTGCGATTTGGACTGTCAAAGTTTATTAATTTAGCTTTGACTTGGATTTAGGTTGATACTGTTCGGTATTTGGATTGGTGATAAGATGAGCTTTTAAATAGCTTTTCATAATTGATTGGGGATGAAAACTGAAAAAGCTTAATTTTTTGAGTTGCTGTAAGAATCATTTTTCTGGATGAAATATTCAGTTCAAGCTTTCTTAAGTAAATATTTATAACATTTTCTAAGACTGATATAAAATCCATTTAAAACTTATAAGGTATCACATCTATGAATTGGTCCAATTTGCCTTCATATAAATAATATAAAATAAAGTATAGACCAGATCGCTACATATGTATATTTCGTTTTACAAAAGAACTAAGTGATTTTGTAACTAAAGTAAAAGCCAATGTAAAGTTACCGCTTTAGGTGGTTTAATTTCAGAAGTTATTGGTCATAAGCTGACCGACGGACGGACGGGGATGGAGAAAGCAGCAACTAAGCAACGGAGTATCTTAATATTAGTTTCATATGGTTCCTGCAGTTCCCACTGCCTACCCTTCAATATGCGGGATAAAGCGTAAAGCTAAAAAACAAGAAAATAAGTTTAAAATAATAAATTTAACGAAACGGAAGTACTATGACAACCGATACATATTTATTATCCGTAATAAGGTCGATCCAATCATAGCGTTTGTTTTTCACTTGTCATTTTCCAACAGATTGCGTCAAAGTGTACTAGAGTCGATGACTTTCACCCTCGAATCTTTCTTTGAACTGAGATAATATCGATATCTCCCTTAAAAATATATTGTTTTTTGTATCTCTCGTAACATTTTGTTGTAGTCTTATACAATTTGTTAAGGATTTTTTCAAGTTCTATGGAAAAGCTATCTTCTTTCATAGTAGATCTAGTTGCGAGTTTGATGTTTCAACAGAATTCGATAAAGGTTATTGTATATTTCAAAAATGCTCATGGGGGTGAGCTGAGTGAGATGAGCTTTCATCGCTTCCTCGACCTGGTAACAAGACAAAGCTCGGCGTTAAGTTCCGCCACTCAACACGTCTTGTAACATTAGTTAAAATAAAAGTGAGAAACGGAGTGACTTTGCACTAGGTTACCACTATTCAACCTATATCTGGAGATTTCAATTTAACTTAAGACTAAGTATATTAATTAAAACATATTATCTTTACTGTAGGCGAAAATTACAGAATAAGCCGTATAACATAAAGCTTTTGCCTAAAGCTTTCACTATATTGACAGATTTATAAAAAAATACTCTCTTTTCCAATTACTTCCGCAAAAGTAAAGTGATAAAAAACACTTTTAAATAAATATATTTACAATAATCACTTTTAGAACAATAATTTGCTTTTAAAAATGCACGTTATAAACTTATTTAAAACTTGAACACTGTACTTTTTATTATGTACACAATAAACAAGGTGAAGGAGTCGGTAACTTAGCAAAGCCCCGATCGGCTTTCCCCTGACAAAATCAATTAAGTGCTTGTAATATATTAACTAATTCCGGATTTAAGTGAAAATAAAAACAAAATGAGTAAAATTATTTTTAAATAAAATTGCTTGATAAACCTAGTGGCACAGCGTTGTATTGCAATCGATATGGTTGCAGGTTCAATTCCTGAGTAGAGCAAGACAAAATTAGCAGCGTTGAGTTCCGCAACTCAATATTTACGTACACGTAGACGAATATGATTTAAACACACAATCTTTGTAAATTATCGCCCTGTGGAATTATTCGTAATCTAAAATGTAATGTTAAATAAAATAAATAAGTTAAAAGCATCTATATGACGGTTCTAAATAGGAAATTAATAGAAAAAAATATAAAAAATATAAATAAAATGTAGGGACAGAGTAAAAACTAGAAGATATGTCACAGTTACAAAAGAAGATTTTTAGCTTATATGTCACTTCGCAGTATATATGACATCGGTATGTATTACAAGATAGTGAATTTGAGATCTTAAAACGGAGAACAGAGTATCGCAACACTGGGATTTCTCTCTCTTTCTTTCTTACTCTCTCAGCACACTATTACTTAAATATTTAAGATCAAAAATTCTTCCTTAAAAAAAAAGATTTGGATTACTCAAAATAACTGCCGAAGCTTCTGATTAAAGAATATTTCCTTAGTCAATTTCGAAAAAAAAAACACTTAAAAACACACTGGCATGACCGGCGGCGACATGAAAGTAGAATTGGCTGTGTTCCATCCCTTTCTAACACTTGAGAAACGAACGGGACAGATATATGTTAGGAATGAAAGCTTTCTTCAGTGCCAGAGAGATGCTGCACAATGAAGGTGTCAAGAAGTGATAACAAGGTGTAATTATAGCAATTATTAATTAAAGCATATAATATTTCATATTTATGGTTAACAAGAAGTTCATACGATGTATACTGATTGTTAGAGCTTAAAAATGCTTTTATTGGTAATTAAGGTGGCGTAAGCTGATTAAAAGTTTAACGGTTTCCTTATTATAAATGAAAGACAGTGGGAATGTGTAACGGGACGGTCGTAGGTTCGATGTCCAGTAGTTGAGTTGAATTTTATAATATATCGATAACGGAAACGGTCTTCACTAAGGTCCCTCTACCTACCTTATATAGGTAGATCTAAATCATCTAATAAAGTAACCTTGGCATATTATAGATATATGTATATGCCTAGGATATAGAATAAAGCTATATGTTGTTTTAAAAGTAAACAACTGCTTTTGTTTCAATGACTTAATATTTATTTATATATTAAAATTGGTCCAAAGACTAAATGTAAATTTATTGTATTCCTGTCGTTGCAGCCACTTAAACTTGTTTATTTTTAATTTATCTCGTTAAAACAAAAACAAAAGTATTTTTTTAATTTTAGCTTCACGCTTTATCCCGCTCATAGCAGGGTCAAGCAGAGGGAACCGCAGGATCCATGGTAACCTAGTGTTAGGACACTCCGTTTCCCACTTAACGCCTTTAGAGGCATTGCGTGTTGACTTGCCAGAGCGAAGAAAATGATAACGAAAAATCCTATCTTCTCCGAGTGGGAATTGAACCCACAAACCATCGTAGCGCAGAGGTGTAGCATCTGATAGTTTATAGGTTTAATCTGCCTGCTATGAGCGGGATAAAACGTAAATTTAAAAAATATAATTAAAGAAAGTATCAAACGTCAAAATGAGGACCGTCGTGGCGCAGAGGCGCAACGTCTGCGTGTAACGCGATGGTTTCTGGGTTCGATCCCCAGTCGGGGAAGATGGATTTTTCTATTTCTATTTTCTTCGCTCTGGTAAACTAGGCAAAGCGTGGCGTTGAGTTCCGCCACTCAACACGCAATGCCTGAAAAACGGCGGAAAGCGGGGACGGAGAAAGCAGGGACTAAGCAACGGAGTGTCTTAACACTAGGTTCCCACGGTCCCTGCAGTTCCCTCTACCTACCCTGTCATGTGCGGGATAAAGCGTGAAGCTAAAAAAAAAAAGAAAGTATCAAAATCATAAAATATGCATTCAAATAAGTTTCTTTTCATAGCTTGAGAGATGAGATTGTGGTCAGTCTACTCAAAAACTTCCTGATATGGATAACATAAAACTCCAAACACTGTTTACTATAAAAAAGTTACACGACAACTTAAAATCACTATGACACAGCTACTGGAAGTGCATAAGTCGAAAAGTCTCGCCGCTAATACATCATCATCATACATTTTCATGGCATCATGAAAAAAAGGATATTCAAAAAAGTTTATTAAGGTCTATTGACGACGTTATTAATAATTACCATTGTATGACACCGGCGCATGAAAAATGGTTGAAAACTGAAAAGACAAAGAAAGTAGAGTATATAATTTACAATTTTTTTTATAGCATCACGCTTTAACTCGCACACGGCAGAGTAGGCAGAGAGAACTGCAGGAACCATACGAACCTAATGTTAAGACTCTCCGTTGCTTAGTCCCTGCTTTCCGCCTTTTTCAATTTATGTTAATTTAGCTACCTTGGTATGCAAAAAATAAATTATAATTTTTGTTATATATATGCCATATTTTTATATCAGGCCACACACACATACACATGCACACTATACATACATATCTAATGTTATAGCTCAGTCGAATACAACAATAAATGCGATAGTTGTGAGTTCAATTTCAAATAAGATAAGAAAAAATAAGAAAAAGAAGAACCTTTCAAGAGGAAGAAGTGGAAAGAAGGAGTAGGAAAAAAAGAGGTAAGGCTAGAAAATATATATACTTATATACTTATAAAAGTATAACTTAGTTGGCTATAGTACTATGACATAATTCCTTATATTTATATGTTAATATATACAATATATATGTTAATATATACAGTATATATGTTAAAATATACTAGTTCAAACTACTATTCAAAACTTAAAAAGCATTAAATCAAAAGTCTATGGAGTGTATAAAATAACACCAATCTTTATAATATAAAATCAAAATCAAACAGCATGGCCGCCCAAAAAGCTATTTATATCTCACAAAAATAACAAATAATTGGGATTTGAACCAGTAGTCTCTAGAGAATTGTATCGAAGCCTTGCAGCAAGCTATTACTTAGAAAGTATTATTTCTATTTGAAGAAAAAAAATAGTTTTACAAAAACTTATAAAAGTTTTAACAAAATTCTCTTATTTATTTGAAATTTCCATATAAGGCAAAAACAAAAATATATACTTCAAAGATTTCATTTCAGCAATCTTCTAACTCCACATACAAGGAAGTATAATAATAATGAAGAAGAAAGAGAAAAAAAAAAATCCAAATTGCATTCACTACAACTTTGAGCTCGACACGAGAAGTCGATGACAAAGTAAGCAAATTCTTAGCTGCAACGTAAAAAGGTTTAACAGGGGAACTTTTAATCGGGACCATCTAATTACTGCCTTTCGTACAGAATTTCTGTAAGGCGGCGCTCACTATGAATCGTTTGGTGCTCGGTATTTTATGTAAAATGTATACATATATATTATATTATATACTAGGGCATTTTTAATAAGCTATTATAGGCTATAATTATATAGCTTTTGATTATATAGCCTATGGCTTTATAGCCTACGATCACCATATGAAATATACCGTATATATTAAATTGAATGGCAGTAATTTCAACATTTCCATTCAAACAAGTTTTATTTTTTAGCTTCACGCTTTATCCCGCACATGGCAGGGTAGGCAGAGGGAACTGCAGGAACCGCGGGAACCTAGTGTTAAGACACTCCGTTGCTTAGTCCCTGCTTTCTCCGTCCCCGCTTTCCGCGTTTTTCGAGGCACTGTGTGTCGATTGGCGGAACTCAAAGCTGCGTAGTTCCGCCACTCAAGCAAGTTCCACTACACACTATATGAGGAATACAAGCAAAAAGCAAAACCTTAGAATATTTTAACTCTACTTTATATTTATCTATATTTTTTATCTTCACACTCTATATATGATAAAAATAAATATACATAATATATTTTAAGTTATTAAAAATCACTTTACAGTGTAAGAACTTAATACTACACTTTAACCGTTGGCTCAAGAAAGTACTTACAAAAGGGACATCGGGATTAAAAATGAACGCATAAATCACGATCTTCGGCCCTAATTAATTCCTTGAGGGCTGGAAGGGTAAAATATTTAAAAAGTTTAATACCTTCCCCACTGTCCTTAGTATTATTTCACTTACATTATGTATAGACGTGTTACTGTTAATTATTAATTATATTTTTTTATAGCTTATCTGCTTGGGGTAGGTAGTAGTTATGAGAGAGAGGTAGAGGTAGGTGTTAAACCTTATATTTACGTTTGAAAAAAGCTTAGTCTATGATTTCCACTTTTTATCAATATTTTGAGATTACATAAGAGAAATCCGACGTTACGTTACGCTACTTAGGGTAGAATAGTGTCAAAACACTCCGTTTACTGCTTTCCGTTTCCGAATTTTTTAGAAAAGTGAGTGGATATTATCATATATAATGTACAGTGATTGAACACTTCCCTCTGCCTTATCAGCTATAAGGGATAAAAAAATCAACGTAAACAAATTATGTTGCACGTAACATTATAAATACTTACATTCTGTAGGTTGAATTATATTTCTGCAGATTTATAAGGAAATATATTACTTACATAGTGTTTATGTTTTTTGTTTAATCAATTTACAAAAAAAAAGCACAGTCCGTATAACAAACTTGGCTCGCATTATAATTTGTGTACGAGTGCGTGCCTAATTATTTGGCGTTATTGACTCGAGTCGATATTATGATTAAGTTCGTTGTTGCTTGGTGTGTGCTCTACTAGTTCATTCACACACACATACATACGCACACACACACACATACCTGTATGTATGGTATGTATATATCATGTATATACATACCATACATACATATATACGTACATATATACACAAATACAACTTTACGGTTTAGTTGGCGAAATAACCAGAGAGAAACAATCACCAGACCCACAGCTTTTATAAATTTTAAAAGACTTAAGTACATATGTATATACAAAGAAAAAGCTAAAAAATGATATTAAATCTGAACTATAACAAAATTTTCTAATAATAAATAAATGATGAGACAAGTAATGTATTTTAAATAGACATTACATTCAATTTAGTAATCAGTCTTACTATGGGCTAAAAATAATAATAATTTTACTTAAAGAAAACAAAATTTGAACGCAGCGGGACTCGAACCCGCGCCCTCCTGCGAACCGTGCAGGCGCTCTCACCACTGCTCAGTGGTCTATCTCTATAGATACTATCCTCAGTGTGGATTAATACTTAAAAAATCATAAAAATAATAATTTTATACATAAGTTATTTTTATTATTTTTAAAGTTACTCTTTTACCAACGCTAAAGACGGCAAAATAGTTAAAGAAAACATAAAATTTGGACGCAGCAGGTTTTGAATCTGCGGCTCTTCAAAATCGTCCAAGTGCTTACAACTAAGCTTATATGCTTTACAAAACACAACTAATTAAAATACTTACTTAATTTTTTTTAATACTTATGACATATTGACTTTAATTAATATTAAAATATTTATAGGCAAAACGCGGCGTTGAGTTCCGACACTCAACAGCAATGCCTCGAAAAAAGCGAAAAGCGGGGACCGAGAAAGCAGGGACAAGCAACGGAGTGTTAGCACTAGGCTCCTATGGTTCCTGCAGTTCCCTCTGCCTATTCTGCAATATGCGGGATAAAGCGTGAAGTATAAAAAATATATTTATTATTCTCTAGTAGAGCAAACTTCCACCAAATTCGTATGCATCTAACGTAATTCGGTTGCCACCTACCGTCTGTCTGATTGATTTAAATCTCGAGATGAGATCATCGATCCTTTCCTTTGTCGTCAAAATCGAAAAATACAATAAAATATCATATAATAGCTTTACTTATAGGAATAAGTCTTTGAATTGATAAAAATACTTTGCCGTTATCAAAACTACTGGAGATCCTTATCGATGTATAAATAAAGGCGTTTTTTACTCAAAATTCTATTTTTTAGCTACTTTTTGGGTGATATAGTAAAAAATCGATGATTTTTAGTTTTATGTTCCCATCGAAGTAGTATTCGTGTCTTTTCAACTGTGAGATGGATTAAGTTTTTGTTGGTTCGGGATAAATTTAATTATTGTGATTGCGCTAATAAAATAATATTGTAGTACTTTTTTTTGTGGATCGTCGTGGCACAGTGGCATAGCGTCTGTATGTATACGTGATGGTTTAAGGATTCGATTCCTAAAAGAGGAGGATGGAATTCTTCATTTCTAGGCAAATCGTGGTGTTGAGTTCCTCCATTTAACGCGCAATGCCTTGAAAAGGAGGAAAGCAGTTAACGGAATGTCTTAGCACTAAGTTCCCACGGTTCTTGCGGTTCCCTCTGCCTACCCTGCTATGCTATGTGCGGGATAAACTGTAAAGGTTTACTAAACTACTGTTTTTTAAACAACATTTTGAAGTATTTGAAGTTGTGTTTTGAAAAATCATAATTCATTTTCTCAGTTACTCGGAATTGACAATAAAAATTGTTAATATACGATCATAATTTTAGTAAAATGTATTTATTATATATTAAAAAATAATAAATTATATTCAATACCGTCGTGGCGCAGAGGCGCAACGTCTGCCTGTAACGCGACGGTTTCTGGGTTCGATCCCCAGTCGGGGAAGATGGATTTTTCTATTTCCATTTTCTTCGCTCTGACAAAAAAAGCGGGGACGGGGAAAGCAGGGACTAAGCAACGGAAGTGTCTTAACACTAGGTTCCCACAGTCCCTGCAGTTCCCTCTGCCTACATTGCCATGTGCCATTTCTTTGAAAATTATAGTTTTATCGTTCATAGTATGCTGTAATTTAATATCAGATTCAGGCGAAGCAATATATATATGTAATGTTATGTATATTATATGTACCACAAACATATAGATACAATACAAAACTTCAGATATATATAAAAGTATTGTGAAAGTTAAAATCATCGAATAAAAGCTTATGACAGTCATTAATTCGGTATTTCCGCGTTTAATTGTGGAGTAATCAGCGACACGGTATGTTGTTAATAACGTTTATCCTTGGATCGAACCTGTTAACAATATATATATATATATATATATATATATATATATATATATATATATATATATATATATATATATATATATATATATATATATATATATATATATATATATATATATATATATATATATATATATATATATATATATATATATATATATATATATATATATATATATATATATATATATATATATATATATATATATATATATATATATATATATATATATTGCTGAAACTTTTATAATTTTCAGGTCAAGAGGCAAGGGTTCAAATCCCGCTGAGTACAACATTTTAAACGTTTTCTTTAAATATTCTTTCATCGTCCCATCGGGGGAATCGAACTCACACCCCGTTTACCAGCAGAAGGCCATATAGTAGTTTCGATATAAGAAATACAAGTACACTTACCATTAGCACTATGGGAAATCTCCACCACACCATATCTTTCCACACTGCACTTTAACTGCACATATAGTATAAAAGTTATACACTACAATAAAATACTATGATAATAATTTCAATACTTTTTAAATGTCAACCATGAACACATAATTATTGCAGTAAACGACATAATAACAAACATGAACAGCGAACTTCGAATGACATTCATCGACTGTTTATTAATAATTTTATAATTTACAAGAGGGTAGATGAAGATATGCGACGCGACAAGCAACGGTATATAGCAAAAAGCCAAAAAAAAAAATAAAAATGAAAGTATTCTCTATTCCATTACGACGAAGAAGATTCTGCGTTAAGTTACGCAACACAAAAAGCTTGTATCTCAAATTTAGACAAATATTTGTGAAAATGGATACTGAAGTAACCAAACGCCCAAGCATATCCTAAAGCTAAAAAAATCTTTAAACGGGAATCAAACCCACTACTGTGCCAGCACAATTCACTTGGCCAATGTCACGTTGAATGGAGAACACACAAAAGATAATGTATGGTAAAGCGTTTTTAAATTATCAACGTAAATACTAATGTCAGTAAAGTTAGTCTTTCAATGTGATAACATCAGCTTGAAAGGCAGACTTGCTGAGAAATGCTGGCGAAAAAGCCTACATTTACTGGTTAGAAATAACATATACAAATGATTTACAATAATTGTAAGCTTACTTAAAGAAAACATATAAAAATTTGAACGCAGCGGGACTCGAACCCGCGCCCTCCTGCGAACCGTGCAGGCGCTCAGTGGTGAGAGCGCCTGCACGGTTCGCAGGAGGGCGCGGGTTCGAGTCCCGCTGCGTTCAAATTTTTATATGTTTTCTTTAAGTGTTTTTTCTATCCTCAATGTGGATTAACACTTTAAAAATCATAAAAATAATTGTAAGCTTTTCTAAGAATCATCTTATCCAGTTCATATATCTAATAAGATAAAGCAACGCTTTCAACTTAAGCTTTTCGACATCACGTCAAAACGTACGTTCATAAAACTATAAAAGTGTACTATTGCACACAAAGTAAATATAAGATAAAGCTATAAAATAAGTATGAAAAATTCCTTTAATCGAACCCGATACCTTCGACTATAAAGTTAAAGACGCCAATTAATTGCAATAAAATATATAATAATGTCTATTTCCCGGTTAATTGATACTGATCGCAATGGCGGTTCGAAAAAATAAACAAAATCAACTTTTAAACTTTTTAAGACGTGTAATTACATGAAAGGAGCTATGTCCGTCCGTCGCACCTGCATTATACGGTATGCAGAATTTAGGTTATGTATGTACATAACATATATTATGAACATATAGTATATGTTATATATGTGCTTAACATATACATAATTATTAAAGATATATACGCTTATTAATAAAATTGAATATGTATTATTATAGTATATATTTTTGATTTGCTACTATATCTTGTAAGCAATGCAAGTTGATCTTGTAACCACGGTAATGAACTATTTATTATGAAATCAATTTTAAATTTAAAATAAATATGAACATAACTGTCATTGAAGAAGTTAAATTAATTTCATTTAGAGAAGAACATTCTGCGTTGAGTTACGCACCACAAAAAGCTTGTATCTCAAATTTATACTACCGCCCTACCTACGGCGCCCAAGCATATCCTGAGGCTAAAAAAAATTTTCAAACGGGAATCAAACCCACTACTGTCCCAATCCCACAAAGATCACAAACTACTAACAAGTCTTAAACAATAATATATCAACAATTTAGTTTAATTAACACAAAAAACTTAACGATCGCATCCGGGAAATGTGTGACCTTTTATGTTATGTTCAATCGCCATTTCAATTATTTGGCCTATTTTTATTAATGGATATAATATACTAATTATTAACAGACGCCGCTTTTGTTTCTATATATATGTATATATAAATATACAAAATAAGTATGTAGATATTTGTTGGTTGGTACACGTAGTTTAAATGTTTTTGAGATGGTATTAGTAAATATTTTGGTTGTGTGAAAGTAAAGCAAATGTAAAACAGAAAACATGATCTGTCTCCATTTTGAATATATATATATATATATATATATATATATATATATATATATATATATATATATATATATATATATATATATATATATATATATATATATATATATATATATATATATATATATATATATATATATATATATATATATATATATATATATATATATATATATATATATATATATATATATATATATATATATATCTAAGTGTGTATGTCTACATAGTCCATACCACAAATACGGTAATAAAACTTACTTATAGCACCTTAGCAACATTTACAAGTCCCGTTTATGATAGTTCCATAATAATAATGAACCAAAGATACATTCAAAAGATAATCTTTAATTTTCAAAGCAATCTTGAAATGCGAAATCCTGTTTATATGATTAATACGTTTTAAAGTACTAAAAAATGGTCTTTCCTAACATAATTAAATGCTATCGTTAGTACAGTAATATGTTTTCAATACTATACGTGTTTAGTTCGAACTCAACTTGGTAGGCGATTTGATTTTATTTTTACTTTTTGGGATAATTTTTTTTAGTGTATTTCTTTAAGAGTCTTGTAATTTGCTGTTTCTTTGATTGATTTTTGATATATTTTTTTCGCTATACGCTTGATCCCGCTCATAGCAGCGTAGTAAAAGGGAACCTGAATTGTGGGAACATAGTATTAAGGCACTCTGTTACCTGCGTCTTAGGAGGCATTGCGCGTTAAATGGGGGAACTCAACGCTGCGATTGTCTAGTTGGGAGAGGGACTCCCCGAGTGGGAATTGAATCCACACAACGTCACGCTTACAACCAGATGCTGAGCATCTGTAACACGACGGTTCTCTATTTTTTCTTTACAGTTAGTTATAATACTTATGTTTGAAAGTATTCGTTAAAAAGATGTATGTGTAGATATTATAATTGTAATAACCAGAAATTTTATATGAAACAACGCTATCGTGGCGCCGCGCCGCCTTGACACTGTGTTTGACTGTAAACGTGACGTACTGAGTTCAATTTCCACTCGGAAAATTGAATTATTTTAATATTCTAATTCTGATAACATGATAAAACACAGTATTAAAGTCAGCCACAAGCCCACCATATCTCAACAGTTGGACAGAAAGTAGAGAACGGAGTATGTTAACACTAACCTAGTGCCTCGGTCTTTCTTCTACCTTCCCTTCTGTATGCATAAAATAGCTTAAACCTCAAGTATAATAGTCGATAGCCTATCTTGACTAATATCATTTTCAATTTGAACTCGCTACTCCCGAGGTAAGCACGTGAAACCAAACAAACTCATCTTTATGATATTAGTACTAAAATAAATAACATTAAACATGTTTAAACATGATCATTTCAATATTATTTCAATAAATATATATTAAAATCTCATACAGATATATTATCCTTAATGAGATATAAAGTAAATTTATTATTACGTACAACTATTTACATGGATATATATATATATATATATATATATATATATTATAATATATTATATATATATATATATTATATATATATATATATATATATATTATATATATATATATATATATATATATATATATATATATATATATATATATATATATATATATATATATATATATATATATATATATATATATATATATATATATATATATATATATATATATATATATATATATATATATATGACATGGGTAGATCATAGCTGGTCTACCATATTTTTTGGTGTAATTACAGCTTTGTCGGTGGCTCGATGGTCGTAGGTTCAAAGCTTGTAGGCTCGTATAGATATAGATACAAAGTAAAGAACCAATTGATTTAACATTAGATTCTTTGTGTATACTTAATCTGACACTAGTGGTCTGAATGCGGCTTCGTTCATTTGAACTACACGTTATTTACGTAGTGAATTAATCGCATGAGACTCGAAACTAGGGAGGAGAGCCTATAAAAAAATATGAAAGGTTGAAGAGGGTGGAGGGTGCAGTAATATTAATTTTTTCGAAAAATACGAACAAAATTGTAAAATTAGTAAGATTTTTTGTAATAACTAAAAATATATGATATAGAAGAATGTGTGAAAAATGTCAAAGAAACTTAATGTGATCTATGGACGGCCCCTAAATTAAATTAGGTTTTTTTTTGACATAACATTAGAGTCTGGTAATAGGATCAGAAGTAGCGAACAAAGTGTCTTAACACTAGATTCCGTCTTTCTTCTGCCTACCCTGGCATAAATGATGTGGCAGGGTGGACAAAGCGGACAGGGTAATCATACAGCGGAAACCTATAACAGAACTAGTAATTAAAACCCAACAATTTCCCATAGAAGTCCAGCCAAGTAACAAGTCACATAAAATATGAAGAAGCTGCTTTAAATACGTCCAATAAATTATAGACGATTTCGATCGAAATCAGAGCAGGTTTTATTATATAATTAAAATAAAGAATTGTAAACAGCTAAGCATTAACGACATTAGAAATGAGACAAGTGCTAAGATTGATCTAATTAATTAAATTATTAGTGACTATAGGTGCTGTGGTAGTATAAAAGTTAAAACGTGACGGTTTAAGGTTCGATGTCAATTTTCTTCAAATAATGTGTAATGAACGTCGTGGTGTAGAGGCACAGTCTGCCTGTAAATGCGACGGTTTGTGAATTCGATTCCCATGAAAAAGGATGGATTATTTCCTTTATATCTTCTGCGATCTGGCAACTAGGCAAGCGCGGTGTCGAGTTCCACCAATCAATACGTGTAAGCAGGGAACGTTAGGTTAACTTAACATTAGGTTCCCGTGGTTCTTGCAGATCCCTCTGCCTACCCTGCTATGAACGAAATGAAGCGTGAAGCAAATAAAAGAGAAATAAAGATATCATGTCTCAATTGAGTAAAAAATGAATTAAGAACCTAATAAAGAAGTTCTAATCTATGTTATAAAATATTTCAACCGAGATTTGAACCGACGTCCATTTCGCTATTGAACACTAAACCTAATATATTATCAATCGTTGAATTATGTGCCTGTATCTCGTAAAGCCATTAGAGCGAAACCAGTCATAAATTTTCTAAGACAAGCGCAATCGGTCACATTGACAGCAATTATTTCAACTTTTAGGACGTTGTATCGATAATTATATTAAATGCTGGTAAAATTAATTCGTAATGATAAAATCATTTTATTTATGTTATATGGTATGGAGGATTATATATATATTTTTTTAGCTTCACGCTTTATCCCGCAAATGGCAGGGTAGGCAGAGGGAACTGCAGGAACCATACGAACATAGTGTTAAGACATTCCGTTGCTTAGTCCCCGTTTTCTCCGTCCCCGCTTTCCACCTTTTTTGAGGCATTGCGTGTTGAATGGCGGAACTCAACGCCTCGCTTTTGCCTAGTTACCAGAGCGAAGAAAATGAATGAATGAATAGAAAAATTCAACTTCCCCGAGTGGGAACCGAGTTCGAACCCACAAACCGGCAGGCAACAGGCAGACGCTTATGCCTCAGCGCCACGATGGTCGTCCGGATTATAATTTTATTTATTAATATGTAATAAGTCTTATTCTAGCGTAATGAGCGGAGAGATCTAGTGTTAAAACACTCTGGTCTCCATTTTAAACATAATACGTGGCTTTAATTTTTGATTGTCAACGGTAAAGGTGTCTTATGCTTTTTTTTAATAAACATAGTCATTTTTAATAAGGATTAAGCATTGTGTTTATTTTACTTTATGTCACAATGAGGCGAAAGAAGTGAAATAAATATGCAGGAACCGCAGCATCTGCAGCTCTCTGACTAACCCGCTAGGGATAAAGCGTGAAGCGTGTATGTATGTCACAATGACAAAAAAATCACATGTTTTACACTATATATTTACATGGTTTTCAATTAGTATTGAAAATTTATTATAATCAACATAGTGATATAAATTACATGATATAAATCGCAGAAACCATGGAAAACTAGTGTTAAGACACAGCTTTCGGCCTTTTCGAGGCACTGTTGTGTGGCGGAACTCAACGCCGCCCTTCGCCTAGTTACCAGAGCGAAGAAAATGGAAATGAAAATGGAAAAATCATCTTCCCCGAGTGAGAATCGAACCCACAAATCTTCACGACAGTCCTCATTTTACATTTACATATTCAAAGCTGAATTAAATTAAAAAATTAAAATTTTTAGTTCTTGAGGTTTCACCGCTCAATTATACATACTCATCATCTTTACACTATAAGTATGGATTAATACAAATACTTAAATAGTTTATTTTAAACGTCTATGACAAGATGATGACAGTAATGTAGGCGGCGGACGACACGTTTTGTTCCAATCAATTTTATAGCTCCAGCTTATCTCACTTAAATTGTCAATTGACATATAATTTTGTGAATGAAACTTTATAGCAGTAGATTCTGGAGTTTCAAATTCCAGGGTATTTGCATCACGCATGACGTTGGGCTTTTAGGGATGTTCTTTTAAGATTTTTTTAATCCACACTAAGTATGGCAAAAATACTTAACGTATACGTAAATAAAAGGTATAAAAATTATAAAAAATATTTATTAAAATAGCATTCTCTCTCGCCAAACGATTGTTCTTTGTAATTATCTTTGGGTAGTGGAAATTTGTAAAAATCTCCCTACAGAGATGCTAACTACGATATAAGTTGTATAAAAAGCATATAAGAATTTCGACGCAGCGTGATGAAAAACGCATGGCTTAGCGATCAGAGCACTTGCACAGTTTGCGCAGATTCAATTCCTGCTGCGTTTAAATTTTATATTTCCTCTTTAGTAACCATAAAGAACCTAAGATGTTAGGGACCATCCTAAGATGTTATGGTTAACAGCAATAAGTTATTGATATTGTTTTGTATTGGATAGTGCAGTGGTGACTTGGAAGGAGGTAGCCAGTTTGAATTTTATAGTTTGTGAGTTATATGTTAGGAATATATACATATAGTGTATGCGTTCACATATAGGTATATTTAAGTTGTTTGTGATATATTTCGTTTCTGATTTGTTAAGAGCCCAAAGAAGCTCCAAGTATTTTTTTAAGTAAGGTTAAATTTAGTTATTTTTAAATATAATGAAGTGGGCGGGTCATAAAACGCTCCAACTACTGAGTTCTAGTGAATGTGAAACTATATCAAGACCACTAAGATTTTTTCATTTTATTTATCGATTAAGGTTTTCAGCGTTTTCTTTGAATATGAAATAAAAAAAATCATCATACATTATAACATACGAGAAGCGGAACTCAACGCCGCACTTTGTCTTACTAGAACAAGATGTCTAATATGCAATCGACTGAATGAGAATCGAAATCACAACTATCTTATACAGGACAGTCAGTGTTAAAACACTACGTTTTCCATTTTCATTTAAATTTAGACACTACGCTTAGAGACAGAACTCAACGTCGTCTTCCCAAGATGGAATCGAACCAGCAATTATCGCGTTTAAAGTCAAACTCGTTCTCAAGTGAGAAACAACTACTACTAGGACTCGGTAGCTGACCAAGAAATTATTACTATAGAATACAATTATATACAACAAGTGGCAAGTACCAGGGCTTCATAGCTAACCGGGAGATTCTTACTGTAGAGTACAATTGTATACAAATCCCCCAAAAGGGAATCGAACCCGCGTTTACAGTAAGACGCTGATGCCACGACAGTCTCAACGCTCATTTCTCAGCTCAGCTATTTATAATACTATAAGAATATTATAAAGCAGACATTTGTCTTTTACAAAGTAAATTTGTAACGACCGATAGCATTATTGCATTCCATGTTTCATTCGTTAGAAACACTTATAACTTGACTTTAATATTTATGTATATTTATATGTTTATATGTATATATGTATATATGTTTATATGTATATATGTATGTTGGACATAGTTAATTTGTATTACTCATTCACTTTATATTATTTTATAGCAATTGCTGTTGTATTTTTTGCTATGCGCTAGATTTTACAAAGCTGGATTTGTAAAGAATAATTGTATTTAAAAATAATGTTTCTTCTATTCATCTATTGTTGAGATATTAGCGGAACTTAACGCTGTAATGAGTATAATTTTCAAAACAAATAAAGACAAAATAAAAAGGCAGATATGATAAAAGTCTTTGGTGTGGAAGACTTATTGTTACTAGAATTGGCGGAAAGCAGTTAAATTCACAACCTATGTAATTTTTATGATTATATGACTTAAGTTTTATGATTATATTTTCATATGATTTCTAGAAATATTTATTAATCTTTCGTCCACTTCACTATATTTAAAAATAACTAAATTTAACCTTACTTAAAAAAAATACTTGGAGCTTCTTTGGGCTCTTAACAAATCAGAAACGAAATATATCACAAACAACTCAAATATATCTATATGTGAACGCATACACTATATGTATATATTCCTAACATATAACTCACAAACTATAAAATTCGAATCCGCTACCTCCATCCAAGTCACCACTGCACTATCCAATACAAAACAATATCAATAACTTATTGCTGTTAACCATAAGATTAATTGCCAATAGCAGTCCAGTGCAAATAAACGAACGTGCGACACGATGTACCGATGTGGCCATAATTTAAGCATTTTCTCTGACACCTACATACAATGTCGCCGCGCTTATTCTAGAATATATATATATTAATATAGATCTTAATTGAAACCATTTTGTATATTTTTTTTATAGCTTCACGCTTTATCCCGTACATGGCAGGTTAGGCAGCGTGAACCGCAGGAATTATAGGAACCTAGTCTCAAGACACTCCGTTAACTATTTTCCACTTGTTTTCGGGGCGTTGCGTGATAAGTGGCGGAACTCAACGCCGCGCTTTGCCTGGTTGCCAGAGCAAAGAAAATTTAAATAGAAAATACATGTTTTCCAAATGGGAATGGAACCCACAAGCCGTCGCGTTTACATGTAAATGCTACGCCTCTGTGCCATGACGGTCCTCTTATATTTTTATATTGTTTTGTTTTTTAAACTGTTAATCCATAGTTAAGATAGAAAAAATAGTTAAAGAAACCATATAATAATATGAACGCAACGGGATTTGAGCCCGTGTGTCTTACAAATCGTGCAAGCGCTCTCACCACTTAGCTATGCGTTCCAACAATGCGTAGTTTTACCATTTTATTTATATTGTACAGGGTTAAGTTACGCCAGGTTCTGTCTAAATTTCCTGTTCAAATCATTTTTAATTGAAATATTCAAATTTCATCACACGCAAAACAATTTTATAAAAGGTAGATAAACAGAAAAAAGTAGTGATTTATCACTCTTTATAATCTAAATGATAAGTGATATGATTAATAAAAGAAAATAAAACAAAACTTATTAACGGAACAAAAGGACATAGTGTCTCCCTAGTCCATAGACTTTCATTCGATAGGACAGTCTGCCTGTAAACGCGACGGCTCGTGGGTTCAATTCCCACTTGGAATAGATGGATATTTCCGTTTTCATATTATTTCATATTTCACATTTTTACCAGTTTTGCCACTAAAAAAGGTAGAAAGGTAAAAGAAAGAGCAGAGTGTCTTAACACTAGGCTCTCAAGGTTCCTGCGATTCCTTCTGTATGCGAGATAATAAAAAAATAAATAAATAAATGAAATTTTAAACAAAATCCAAAATAAACCTGCGCACACAACGTATCTTGAAGGATTAACTTAGTCTCATACACTAAATCAATGAGTCGATAAAATGCTAAATGTTGTCCGATTGCAACCTCGCGCATTCACTGGCTTTGATAAATTACAGTGTGATTTATTTGCACGTTGGTGTTCTATTTTTTTTTTTTTTTTTTTACTTCACACACTATCACGTATAAAAGAGAATAGGTAGAAAGGACGTAGTGCTTAAACACTCCGTTCTCCACTCCACTTTTGCTTATACCTTATATTCTATAGCTCTCCACCTTCATCTTGATGAGATATACCAAATTGATGTACAGCTAAAAGATATTTTAACAGATATAAGACAATTTATAACCCGTCAATCATTTTTAAATTTAAAACTAAAATAGTGTACGAGTAGTTTTCATTATTTTTACGCTATATGACGGTAGTTCCAAAAAATCAAAATGTTCACCCAAAATACGAGACATTTCATCTTAACTTTTAGAAAACTAATCAGTGTTATCTAATAAATATAAAAAAATAAATAATAATATGTTTGTTTGTTGTTGTTACGAGGACCGTCGTGGCGCAGAGGCGCAACGTGTGCCTGTAACGCGACGGGGTCTGGGTTCGATCCCCAGTTGGAGAAGATGGATTTTTCTATTTAAATTTTCTTCGCTCTGGCAAAACTAGGCAAAGCGCGGCGTTGAGTTCCGCCACTCAACACGCGATGCCTCGAAAAAAGCGGAAAGTGGGGACGGAAAAAGCAGGGACTAAGCAACGGAGTGTCTTAACACTAGGTTCCCACGGTCCCTGCAGTTCCCTCTGCCTACCCTGCCATGAGCGGGATAAAGCGTGAAGCTAAAATAAAAAAAAATGTTTGTTTATTAAAAAAAACATTCTAGCTTTTTCAGTAAGAGAAAAGGCAAGAACACTATCATAAAAGCCTATTTCATAACATTTAAAGGCATATCTATTACTGAAGGCCCCGTTACGAACACATTGAAACAATAAATGGTAGACGTCATCTACCGAATCTGGTCCACAAAAATCACAACAAGGTGACGATGCTTTACTTATTAAATATAAAAATTGATTATCTGGAATGTGTCCAGAACCTCGTTCTATTCTGTTCTTCGTTAAGACTTAACGCCATAATTGGATCTTTTTAACAATTTACATTTTCATTGTATATGTATAAACATATATAGGGTATATGACAAAAGATATATATATATATATATATATATATATATATATATATATATATATATATATATATATATATATATATATATATATATATATATATATATATATATATATATATATATATATATATATATATATATATATATATATATATATATATATATATATATATATATATATATATATAAATAATTATAAAAAGCGAGTTCTTTCGTAAAAAAACATTAAGACCACAAACGAAGATGCATTGACACTTAATTTCAAATATATATATGTACATCTTATAATATATACAGATATACAAAGTTCATTATTAACTTATAAGGCATGTTGATTTGGATCAGTCGTAATTTCAGTATTTCATGGTAAAATACTTTTTAACACATAAAAAAGTACTTTTGATTGTATCTTAAGATTTTATCTCGTGCGAAATGCCGATTCGGTACGGTTTTAGTATATAAAGGCTGTTTACACAATTGTTTGATTTTTTTTTGGTTTCACGCACTATCACGCATAAAGCAGGGACGAGAAGGGAACCTGTGAACCTCCGTTTCACACTATCTAATAGAACACAACGCCCTGGTTTGGCCTATACTTTTTTATATCAATATTTCACTATGACTTTGAGTATGATCACTGTGACTTTGGATAGAAATAGAAATATTTTAGATTTAGATTTTAATTAATAATTATATCAGTATTTTTTTTGTATATGCTAAATGAAGAAAGGGAAATTCAACATGATCTTCAAACACACACACACACACACACACACACACAAACCCACAATAACAATAACGAGCATGAAAGCTAAAGAACATGTAAAAAAAGCTGCTTAAATTAAATTGGCCCTCCGATCTCTCTGCTCTCTGTATATTTAATTTTATTATATGTTTTTTTAAGACACTCTGTTGCTTAGTTCCAGCTTTCTCCGTCCCCGCTTTCCGCCTTTTTTTGAGGCATTGCGTGTTGAGTGACGGAACTCAACGCCGCGCTTTGCCTAGGTGCCAGAGCGAAGAAAACGGAAATAGAAAAATCCATATTCCTCGACTGGGAATCGAACCCAGAAACCGTCGCGTTACAGGCAGACGTTACACCTTTGCGCCACGACGGTCCTCGTTATATGCTAAGTAATATTAATTACCAAATTAGCTAAAAATTAGTAATTACCAAATTGTACCCTCAGAATATGAAATATGAAAAATTTTAAAGTATTTGTAAACGCGTTTGCAGGTTCGATTCCCATTTGGGGAAGATGCCATTTTTCATTGTCATTTTCTTCACTCTGGCAACTATGCAACTAAGTGCAGTGTTGAGTTCCACCATTCACAGCCTCAAAAGGCTAAAAGTGGGGGACGGAGTGCTCTATCACTAGATTCACACAGGTTCCTGCAGTTCCATCTACCTACCCTGCTATACGCGGGATAAAGCCTGAAGACATAAAAAAGCAGCATCCTAAACGTAACCTTACAAACGGTAGCTGTACATTTTTTAGTATTAAAGTAAATTAATTTGATATATCCACCAATTTAATATATAACAGTTTTTATTGTATGGCATAATGTTTTCCCCAAATAATTACACGAGATAATATATTTTTAAACATATTGACATTATCAGTGTTGAACTTGACTTCTATTGATTTATATGGCAATGTTAGGAAAGTAAGATTTTTAAACTGTAGAAGCATAAACGCAAGGGTTGTGGCTTCAATTCTCTTAAGGGGGGAATTAATAATTTTCATTTTCTTCACAATGGTAACAAGGCAAAAGCGCGGCTTTGAGTTACGCCAGTACTCGCAATATTTCGAAGATTGGGTGAAAAATGTAAAACGGAAATCTTAAGCTTTACTTACAAAATTTATGAAACGTGATAATTTTGGGAATCCAAGAAGCAAATAATTACTCTTACACACTACTGTTTTTTTATACTAGGTACCGAGATTGATGAGAGAATCTACAGTCGAAATACTTACTTATTCCATATTAAGTGGCGGAACTCAACGCCGCGCTTTGTTTCAACCAACTAATACTTCTCATAAATTCCAAATATCTATATCAATTTTATTAATATTTACCCGAAGCAATGACCTTTAGAAATGATTTAAAGGGAGAACACACGACGCATTGTGCCGCCTACAGTAGCTGCCCACGATCGCTAGATCGGCCCGCCCGGTTGACCAGTGCTTGTATGGAAGCCGCTTTGTTTATTTATAATTATTTATTTATATTTACGTATATTTATTATGTACAAATTATATATAATATATGTATTTACATATATTAAAGAAATTTATAATAAAAATTGAAAAGTGTTCTGAACAGAGAGATGGCGATCAAAGTGATCATATATTATAAGGGTTTCGTTTTTATTTTATGTTACTGAAATCGAGAATTTGCCCTTTTCACTTCACACTACTCAAGTATAATAGATTGAGAATTTAAACATGCAATAATTAAGGTAAACAAGTAAAAAAATAAACAAAATCATAACTTAATTGTGTTACTAATAAATAAAATCAAGACTTCAGTCACTCTAATATGCTTATAAAAACTAATTATTTAATCTATTTCTTATTTTATTATTTTTTACTAATTTTCACTTATTAATAACTATTTTTCTAATAATAATTATACTATAAACATAACGCAGAAAAGGAAGGAGACAGTGATAAGGAGGCTGTATATCCTTTTTCCTGAAGGCCTTAGGACGGGATATATCGGATCGGGACAAACCGAAGAAAATTCGAGTCTCGGTATACCGAAAACGGGAAGTAACTATAAACATCCATATTTTAAGCAATTTTAGAAATTAAAACTCAACGTTTCTACTTATTACAATACAAAATCCAACTAAAGAATCTCTCTCCATACACCAGCACCAATATCAACGCAAAATAAGTAAAAGACCTTATAACAAATAACGCCACATTCATTCAGTCTTTGTAAGGAGTATTCTAAATAATCATAATTGAACCAATCGTATACATCGTTCAGATTAATATGCGATGCCACAGCCTATTGTTGAACTTGAATTAGAGTTTTATAATTATTGATGGTAGCGTAGGTTGTATCGATGTTGTGTTGTTCGTGTATTAGATGTGTATTAATGCATTTTTGATAGCTTTAAGCTTTCAGAGTTCTTTTTGTAATGGTTAATAAAGCTTTTTGAGATGTTTGAGACCGCAAATATTATCATAATAAGGACCTGCCTGCCTGTAAACGTTACGGTTTGTAGGTTTGATTCCCATGAGGTAAAGTTAGATTTTTTTGTTTTATTGCCTTCGCTGGCGTAACTAAGCAAAGCGCGGTATTAAGTTCTGCAACACGAAGAAGGTGTTGAGCAAGGAACGGAGTGCCTTAACACGGCTGACCCTGCCATGCACTAGATAAAGCGTGGAGCTAACAAAATAATTGAGGTTAACTGTTAAAAATGAAGAACTGGTCAGTTATATGGCGCTGCCTATGCTCAGAAGTTAAAAGTTAGGCTGATGATGAAGATACATATACACAATTATATAACTTCACGACTTATTTATACCGGAGTAGTCAGAGAGAACGGAGGCATACTTTTTCGCCTCGTGCACTGTCATTAGCGTCTTCATAACTGCTCTCCGGGTAATCCTCATGCTTTTTACGCGACCTTCATACAGTATCTTCTATATTGTGTTTTTGAAAACCAATCGAGATCTTCCCTTACCTCTTTTACCACTCACTTTTGCTTCGCATATCTTTTATACCGTTATTTTTTAACTAGAGGACGGAGCTACAAATTTAAATAGGTTAGGTTATAATATAGGTTGCAAGTGAAATTTTACTGAAAGCTCTGCATGGCAAAGTATCCTTATGTATTTATATTTATCTATCAAATAGGTCAAGTAGTAGTAGGTAGCTAAGTTAGTAGGTAGGTTGGGTATCAAATTGAATAGGTATCATAGGTATAGGTTAAGTTTCAAATAGATTCATAACTACGAAAAGCTAAACTTATACATTGCAATTTTATTAGCTGATCAGAAATTTTCTAAGTAGGTCTCAAATTTGACTTTAAATGTTAAGACAATATTATGACGATTTCAATACGTTTTTTTTTTTCAATATTATTTTTTGTAAAGAACGATTTAGAAATGCTAAAATGAAATTAGCAATCCTAAATAATAGTTTCAACCAGAAAAAGGCTGTATAATGGCTTCAATCAGAAAAAGGCTGTATGAGGCTGTATAATGCTTAAAGCTCCGCAAGGATTTTTTTTCTCTGTCTCTAATAAGACAAAGTGCAGCGTTGAGTTCCGCCTGAATTACGTATACAGTACGCTACACTATGTCCTCTGCGCCTTTATACACGTGAAGCAGCGTGAAGACAAAAAAGACTATAATTTAATCGGAAACCTCTCGATTTTGGTCCCATAAATAACAGATTTTAAACATTTTAAAAGATAAAAAACAAAACTTTTAATATGCCGTATCGTGAATAAATCACCTTAACTGGCACATTCGTCTTAGGTGGCATAATACTAGATTTTATTTCAAGCAGAAATGGACCTTATTAACTATGAATTAAAACTCAAAATCCTGTATGTAATTTTGTCTAAATATCTTGCTCTGTTATGAAGTAATTTTAAACTTTATTAGTATAGTCATACAGCGTAAATTTACTTGGCATTTTCTTATACTTTCTCATATAAATCAATCTGAGTTTTCGATAGCCACCTATTGATACAGTGAGGTGTCGTGTCACGCCAGGGTCTTGAATTAGTGTTTTTGGTGAAACAGAAATTCTAAGAAGATTTTTTTCTGCCACCTGTTATATGTATTTATAATTGTGGGATCCCATTAGTAAGTAAAAGTCTTTGTAGCTCAGTGGAAACGCATCTGATTGTAAACATGATAGTTGCGGGTACAATCTCTTCGGAAGACAACGCGTGGCGACTAGTAAAGCACAATACACACAGTGTGACACAGTGTCTCGAATTTGCGAATATTTTGTCTTCTAATATTGCTATATGAGGGTAGCATGTTTTGTTCCTGTTTAGAGCAATTTTTTTGACTGCTAGGTGATCAAAGCTGCTAGGTGAGCATTGAAGTTAAGTTGTGCTATACGTGTTTCTTTATTAAACTATTAATAATTCAAATCCGTCCGTCAGGACATCAGGACCGTCGTGGCGCAGAGGCGCAACGTCTGCCTGTAACGCGACGGTTTCTGGGTTCGATTCTCAGTCGGGGAAGATAGATTTTTCTATTTCCATGTTCTTCGCTCTGGCAAACTAGGCATAGCGCGGCGTTGAGTTCCGCCACTCAACACGCAATGCCTCGAAAAGGCGGAAAGCAGGGACAGAGTAAGCCAGGACTTAAACAACGGATGGACAACGAAGTGTCTTAACATTAGGTTCCCACGCTTCCTGCAGTTCCCTCTGCATACCCTGCAGATTACATAATTTCTCATAGGCTTATCATTCTTTAACTAATAGGTTTCTAATCAAAACCACTTAGATTATTGAATAATCTGTAAGGAGAGTAGGGAAAGTTACTAAACTAACAACAGTAGTTTTTTTTTCTAGATGAGCTGTAGCTCGTATCTATCACTAGATTTTCTGTCCTACTAAATATGAGATAAAGCGTGAAGCTAAGACTGAAATCAATTTCTTCTAGTCTCCCATTTGTATCATTCATATTGAAAATAAGTACAAAAAATTAAAACTTTGAAAATTAATAAGGAACAAGATATTTTCTTTATATATTTTTTGTGTCCCCATAATATTTTTTATCCACAATCAAATCCAAATGCAATACCGACGTTAAAAACACACAACAAGCATTTCCAATAACGTAATTTGAATACTAATTTACATTTGCACCAACAAGTATATCAAGGCAAGGCCTAATTTACACTCGGGTAACGCTGTAAATACGATTAATGTTTATATTGCCGTTCTTTCGCCGTTAATTCCGATATAACGACCGATAATAACTATAACAATAAATATAAAGATGCTATGTCGTCGATATGAGCGAGTGGAATTGTGTGGATGTAGCTTAATTAAAGTAGTAGGTAGAGTAGGTAAAATTGAGGCAAAGAGAAAAAGGTAGCTAGAGTAGTGGAGTTGTGTGAATATAGCTTAATTAAAAGCAGTAGTAATAGGTAGAGTTGAGGGCGGAGGCAAAGAGAAAAAGGTAGATAGAGTAGGGTAATTATGTCGATTAATAAAAAGTAGTAGGTAAAATAGGTAGAGTTGAGGCAAAGAGAAAGAGGTAGCGTTATGACAGGCAATTCTATCTTAATAGAGTAAAGACCTAACAGTGTCTTAATGTCAAAAGATGAACTAAAATCATATAGCCTGAAAAGCTTGATGTACGAGAACGAAATAAATTATCACCAAATTTTACTAAGCCATTTTTTGTATCCTATTTAATGTTTTGTATTGATCTCAAAAGTAAGTTACACAAGGCGATGAGTTATGGAAATATATATAGCGATATTTTCTTCTTCTTGTATAGCATTTATATGGAGTAGGATATCTATAGCAATAATAGCTAAAATGTATCTTCTGTAATGGTCCTAGTCCTAGAAACACACATGGCTGTTACTTTTTTTTATATCTTTACGCTTTATCCCGCACATGGCAGGATAGGTAGAGGGAACTACGGGAACCATAGGAACCTAGCGTTAAAACACTCCGTTGCCTACACCCTGCTATCCACCTTTTTTGAGATATTGAGTGTTAATGGGGGAACACAACGCTGCGCTTAGCCTAGTGAAGAAAATGGAAATAGAATAATCCATCTTCCCCGGGAATGGGAATCGAACCCACAAACCATCGCAATTACACGTAGACACTACGCCTCGGCGTCACTACAGTCCTTGACTTTGAATCATATTTCTTCACAAAACTTGCCAAAAGGTATATCCACCCAATTCCAACTCAATCCCAATCTCAAGTTACTCGTTTAATAACAATAAACCATATAAATACGAAAACAATCAGTTACAGCATAAAACCGATAAATATAGATAAAAAAAAGTCATTTTCGAAGGTAAAATTTATTTTATAAGCATTCATTTCAACTATAAAGCTTGTAAATGCCCTTTTGAGGCGAACCGACGCACTGTGGTTCGGTTGTCGAAAAACTAATAACTTTTTATGTATTAAATAATTCTTGAGTTCGGATTTATATGAAATTATTATGAAAAGTGCTATTTATTGCTATATTATATATTTTTTGTGTGTGTTTTTATATTTATTTGTATAATGCGGCTTACCCCGGTTGGACAAATGAGATTGACCAAAAGTTCTATATCCAAGTCCTAACCGTCTGATGGCTGAATGCACTGAGTAAATTTGGCTACATTGAAATGAAATGTTTGCTTATAGGTGTCCTTGCTAAATAGAAAATCTTATACAATAATGATTCTAAACGAACCTTTAGTTAGGCTAATATATATATATATATATATATATATATATATATATATATATATATATATATATATATATATATATATATATATATATATATATATATATATATATATATATATATATATATATATATATATATATATATATATATATATATATATATATATATATATATATATATATATATATATATATATATATATATATATATATAGAGAGAGAGAGAGAGAGAGAGCTATTTCTCTTGAAATAATACGTCAATATTTCTGTCCAGATATGTAGTTAAGAATATTTTATTACAATATTAACTTACAATATACTTATTAGTTTTTATTTTAGTCTACATTGATTATTTATCGATGACCTGTTTGTAACAGAATAATTAAAGACAAAAAATGCTGTATATTTTATTATTGTTATTATACCTTCAAGCTTTATCCCACTCATAGCAGAGTAGGCAAAGGGAACCGCAGGAACCGTGGAAACCTAGTGTTAAGACACTCCGTTCCCCGTCATTTCGAGGCATTGCGTATTCACTGGGGACTTTGCCTAGTTGCCAGAGCGAAGAAAATGAAATTGAAAAATTCCATCGCCTTCAAGTCGGAAATCTTATACAATAATGATTCTAAACGAACCTTTAGTTAGGCTAATATATATATATATATATATATATATATATATATATATATATATATATATATATATATATATATATATATATATATATATATATATATATATATATATATATATATATATATATATATATATATATATATATATATATATATATATATATAGAGAGAGAGAGAGAGAGAGAGCTATTTCTCTTGAAATAATACGTCAATATTTCTGTCCAGATATGTAGTTAAGAATATTTTATTACAATATTAACTTACAATATACTTATTAGTTTTTATTTTAGTCTACATTGATTATTTATCGATGACCTGTTTGTAACAGAATAATTAAAGACAAAAAATGCTGTATATTTTATTATTGTTATTATACCTTCAAGCTTTATCCCACTCATAGCAGAGTAGGCAAAGGGAACCGCAGGAACCGTGGAAACCTAGTGTTAAGACACTCCGTTCCCCGTCATTTCGAGGCATTGCGTATTCACTGGGGACTTTGCCTAGTTGCCAGAGCGAAGAAAATGAAATTGAAAAATTCCATCGCCTTCAAGTCGGAATCGAACCCACTAACCGTCACGTTTACGAACAGACGCAACGCCTCGGCGCCACGACGATCCTCTGTATATTAATGTTTCGTTTTAAAACAACATGCGCCATTCAACTACATATATAAATACTCAAACAAATCCTAAAACTTGTATTGCGCACGACAAAATGTAATAAAGGTAAATTTAAATATCAAACGAATATTTAAAAGTTGGGATGAAAGAAAACTTTACTGCCATATTATATCATTATGAAAGCAGAGCGTCGTAAGTCTATGGGATTAGAAGAAATTTGATAAAAATAGGGCATACATATGGACATGCGCGTGCGCATGCGTTGTCAGTTGATTAAAAACGTTCAGTGCACGGTCGATGCCTTAATTAGAACTGTTTTAGTGATGTTTGGATAATTCATTGTGAAGATTATTGAATAGCTGGCTTTTTGAGTTTTTTTTTTGTTGTTTTTTATATTAAAAAGTATGAGATGTAAACTTAAATAAATAAATATATGTAAAAAGTCAAATTATATATATGTAGATACTTATTTAAGTATTATATTTATTTAAGTGTGTACTCTTAATGTATAGTTAAGAGCTTAGAGTCACGTTTTAGAGAAAGTTAAGCTACTGTGTGGTGCAGATATTTGACTGTAAACAAGTGAGTTAAAGGTTCAAAAATTGGATAGTAAAAAAGCAGCGTTGAGTTACGTCATTCAATACGCAATGTGCCAAATTCAGAAACAAATTGGAAACATAGTGTTGTAGAACTAGCTCCTTTCTACCATATCAGTTCAGTGCTAAAGTTAATACTTATGAAAAATAATTCATTTAAAATTTTCAATCACATACATTTGTAGTATGAGAAGCACTCTTCAAGAAAATTTTCTCGATCATGAATGACAAGGGTCGACGTTTGCCAAAGTGTTTTTCATCTATAAATAAATAAGTAGATATCTGTCTGTCAATTAAAAAATAACTAATTGCCTTTTATCGACACATGTAACGCACAACACTAAACCGTTAATAGATGTAACACCAGAGTCATTGAATATGGTCGTAATGATAATTATTTTTAATTAATAATCAACACGCCATCGGGACGTCGGTAATAAGGATGCTCGAGTCGATGTCCCTTAAAATAAATTTTATTAGTCACCCTGTATACACATAGGTACATGTGTAGTAGAGTAATCTGTTTGATTTTAGCTTTTGGTTCCTACATTTTTTCTATGGTACTTCTCCGTTAATTAAGTTTTATTAACCTGGAAATATTCTTAGTTTTGTATTTATATTTGTTGTGGTTTTATAAAGCTTGTAATTGATGCTATGCATGTGTAAACTTTTGAACTAAAGCACAAGGCAATTGTTGTGAATTCAAATTAAACGTTTTGATTTATTTATCTCTGAAGTAAAACCTTCGGATGTCATAACACTAGGTTCTTAACACTAGGTTCGTATGGTTCCTGCAGTTCCCTCTGCCTACCCTGCATGTGCGGGATAAAGCGTAACAGCTAAAATAAATAAATGTAATATGAAGATAAGTGATTTCAAATTCAAAAATCGTCGTGGCCAGAAGCGTAGTGTCTGTCTGTAAAACGTGACGGTTTGGTAGGTTCCACTCCATTCGGGGAAGATTGACGTTTTTCTTTCCATTTTCTTTGTTCTGGCAACTAGGCTGCGCAGCGTGAGTTTCGCCTCTCAATAAAGCTAAATGTTATGACAAAAATTGGAGGTGTCTTTAACACTAGTTTTCCCACAGTTCTTTTGCGTTCTCCATCTGCCCTCTTCTGCTATTGCATGTCAAAGCGTGAGGATAAAAAAATATTTTAATATACCGTTAAATTTTCACAAGACAGACCCTAATTATGTTCATTTATTGCCTTTTATACATGGTAGTGATCAAAGACAACCTAGCCCCATTACATAATTTTTAACCTTACTGTTACTTAGCTATAAATTATACGATAACAAACACTAATCGAAATAATGACGAACAATTCATAATTTGATAAGGGATTATTTTTAATTTAAAAAACCTGTCAACAGTCTAAACAGGTTTATTGCTCATAAAAACTGTAGAGCAGGCAATATTTCTTTAATATGGGTGATTCATGACGCTACAGTTATTTCGAACTAGCGTTTGACCCTGGATACTGAGATTTACTTCGAGATATTATAAATACTTCATGACAATTACATTGGTTTCTTTCTTCAAAATTATCAATTTCGTTCATTTTCTCAGATAATTAAAATAATCCTCCATAGATGTCCTTAGAGAACATCCGAGCTCCAGAGGCCGGTGACGCGATGGTTGGCGGTTTCAATTCCCACTTGGGAGAATTCTGCCAACTCAACATGCAATCCTTAAAGAAAGGCGAAAGCGGGTGAAGTGTGTTAACACTAGGGTTTTTTTTTGTTTTGTTTGTTTTTTTCCTCTAGTCCCTGTGTTTCACCTACTACCTTGCTTATGTACAGATAAAAGAGTGAAAATAAAAAGTAGCTTGTGGAAATAACTATAAAGAAATTGATACTATAACATCAGTCAGCGACCTAATCTCGCACATATGATACTTAGGAAAATTCTATAGTACATAAGTTTCTAACTCACGCTTTATAGCCCGCATATTGCAGGTTAGGCAATGGACCTGCAGAACCAGTTGAACCTATGTTAAGACATTTCTCGTCCTGTTCCTGCTTTCCGTCCCCATTTTCCGCCTTTTTCGAGGCAATTGCGTGTTGAGTGTCGGAACTCAACGCCGCGCTTGCCGTAGATTCCAGAGCGAAGATAAATGGAAATAGAAAAGTCCATCTTCCCGCGTGGAACTCGAACCCACAAACGTCCCGCGTTACAGCGTCCCCTTACGCCTCTGCCCACGACGGTCCTCAATATACATAGGCATACAAGAAAATTATCCCTGCAAGACGTATAGAGTAACTATGGCATTTTTTTTATTTTGGTTTCCTATAGCATTTAATACGACAAATTCTAATTCTCTCTTTAGAATCATATAAAATACGAAATATTTAAAAATCTCCTAATTATATTTAATTCTAGTGTGAATTTTTCCCTAAATAGTAAAAAATATATCCCACTGGTTTTTAATTATATCTTTCTCAGTGTAACACTTCACTTCAATACTCACTTCACTTCACTTTCTTTAAATTTACAAACAAAATTATATTTATCTACATTGCTAAGATATTGCTGGCATAATCGTCTATCTTATTTCGGCCCCCACAATAATTTTTTTTTTTGCATCGCTTAGATAGATCCGAGCCGTATCGGACAAAAGCGCCATTACCGACTCAGATTATGTATGGAGTGTCTGTACTGTATTACTGGGTTTTGTTACTTTTACTAAATAACTATATTTTTTTATTATTGTTAAAATGATAATATAATAAGAAACATAAATATGTAAGAAAACATAGAAAAATTAAAAAACTTGTACGATTTTCCTATTTTTGGAGCGCGGGTTCATACCGTTTACGTTAATTTTTTTTTTATATCTATTATATATGTATAATATTATATATATTTATATATATATATTTATATATATATATATATATTAATATATATCTATATATATATATATATATATAGATAATAATATATTATATATATATAGATATATATATATATATTATATAAATATATATATATATATATATATAATTAGTATATATATATAATATATATATATAGAATATATATATATATTATATATATATATGATATTATAAAATAGCTTGAATTATTTCCGTTATAGCAGATATATAAGTGGACCTAACTTCCTCCTAGTGGGGTTGAATTAGTACTGTCCATTACCGTCAAACTGAGCGCTACACTACGACGGCTTTTATAACAATATATTATACTTTTTGTGGTATCTACAAAGTAGAAGATTTTAAAAGTGATTCCTTACTCCTTCTTTGGAGATACTTAAAATAACTTACTATAAACGTACGGTTCAAAATTTATTATTTAGTATTCCTCTATTCTACTATTCTGTAACGCACTTTGTAAGAAAGTGTGAATTTATTACATGTATTATCCATGTATCAAAATGAAAATCTTGAAATAAAGGAATAATTAACGCTGAAATGGTGATTTCTGATATACAGGTTTACTTGAACTGCTTAAATACCTTAAAACCAAAAAATACCTTACTAGATTCCATCATACCATACATTGACTCAAAATTCACAATAAACTACAAAATTAACTAGTCAAATCAAATAAACCATGAATTCAACGAAGTCCATCAACGCCACGTACTAATAATTCGCGATACTCCAAAACTCTCACGACCCTAATGCACAATTATTAATAGATTTGACCCCCAGCTCAATAGAGTTATAAAACTGACTCGTAGATACCATGTTAAAGCTAGAAAGTCAAATTTAGTGTTTGAAAGGGTACACATAATTATAAAAGGGAAAAATTAAATTTTCATTTTTCATTCCTAACAATGGCTTTTTGGTAGGCGAATGTAGGGATTAATCGCTTATTGGGATTAGGTGTTTTGCCATGTGTTTCTTCTGTAGCTGAACGGTAGATATATATTATAATATATATATATATATATATATATATATATATATATATATATAATATATATATTGTTATATATATATAGATATATATATATATATATATATATATATATATATATATATATCTACATTAGATAATATCTATACTAATTATATATATATATTATATATAATATATATATATATATATATATATGTAATATATATTATATATTATCTATATATATATATATATATATATATATATATTGATAATATATATATATCTATATATATATTATTATATATATTATAGATATATAATATTATATATAATATATAATATAATATATATGATATATATAATATCTATACTAAATATAAATTATATATTATATTATAATATATTATATATATTATCATATATTATATATATATATATATATTATATAATAATAGATGTTTTTTATGTCAATATCCTATAACGGCAGAAATGTAGAACGAGGCCGTAAATCGTACAAGAAATTCAATAATACATTCATGATATATAGTTTAGTTACGTAATTTGTGCTTTTCTGTTGAGTGGTAGTTTTGGTCATAGTAGTTCAATTTATTCTTCTAATTAACTACGGATAAAGTGCGTCAGCGTTAGAAAGTATACTTATCCACCATCTTACATCATAGTTTAGGTTCCAAATTAGACAAAGAAAATAGTATACCAATACTTTCATAGATAACTTATATAATAAGAAAATCATCCCGAAAATTAAACAGACTTCTTAAGTCCACAGTAAACACTATTGTCACTAAAACAACCCTCCGATCCTACAGAAAGGGTTTGATATTTTCGGCAGTGTTTATACTTGAATTATGCCCCTAATGACTCCCGCGCTCGGATACGGGGTAGAAATCCTATTGTCTATTAACAGTCAGAGATGGTGAAATATGGACGTGGAAATTTTGCTAGACACTTATGTTTAATACTCTTTGTGAAATGTATGGGTGGATTTTTTTTTGCTTTGTTAGCTTTAAGCTTTATTCCGTATATAGCCGGTAGGTAGAGGCAACTGAATGAATCGGGGACCTAGTGTTAAGATCTCTGTTCCCCGCTTTCCGCCTTTTTTAATGATTGCGTGTTGAATAGCTTAACAACACCGCATTTTTGCTAGTTTTGAAGAGGAAAATGGTAATAAAAAAATCCTACTTCCTCCGATGGGACGAACCCACAAATCTTCGTGTTCACAGGCAGACGCACCTTTGACCGAGTACTGTCCTCCTTGGTTTTATATAGACCATACTATAATCCATACTAAGAAATGAATATATTGTCCAATAAAATATAAACTTTGAACGCAGCGGCGGTTTTTTGAACCCTCGTCTCTTGGACCGTCAAGAATCACGTCCAAGAGGAGAATATGTAGAGTGGGGACACTCTACATGTTTTGTTGTAGTGTTTTTTAGATGATATGTTATTTAAGACGGGTAACGCTCATATGAGTTCCCACTTGACACGCATGATCTCTAAATATCAGAAAGATTGTGTATAAACACTATATGCAATAATGCCGGATAAATAGTAGAAATATGGTGTTATTGCGAGAAAGACAAATATCGTAACTAAACGCATACAAATTTCAACATTATATATTGGATATATAATTTGATAAAAAACCTATCCGAGACGATTTGCTGGTTCGATTCCTACTCAGAAGTGGTTACTCATTTCCATTTCTTCACTCTGACATAGGCAAAGGCGGCGTTTGAATTCCACCACTCAACATGCTACTAGATATATTTATACCAGATTTTCAGGTTCCTACAGTTCCCTCCTGCCCTTCACTGCGTGTAAATGGAATGAATTTAAAAAAGATATGACCAAAAACTACAAAAAAGGATTTTTACACTCGGGGGGGGGGCAATAATTTATTGATTTCCACCCCCCTTTTTTTCAATCACACGTGTCCTAAATCCATGAGATCAACTGGTTTCAAACATTGAGTTAGAAGTCAAAAGTTCAATAAAGTCAATTTAAGATACGAGTTCACACCCGATCTCCTTACTTACGCGTTGATTAGCTTATCGAAAGCAATTATTAGCAATAACATGGCTTATTAATGACTCTTTATATTCAACAGTGTTCGTTTTTTCTGGGAACATCGCGAGGACGCACAGTCGTACGTGCATCGGGTCTTTACCGTTTTTATCAAAATGTAGAAACAAGTTTTGTTCTTTTTTTTTGGTAGTTCGGTCGAAAAAAAGCGCCATTAAATCTCGACGATTCGCGAATAGTAAAATTTTATGTCTAAATCTAAGCGTGTGTGGATCGAAGGTGATAAAAATTGATATTTTCTCCATGTCTTCTTCCAACATTAACACATTTATCCACGTGTTTGTGGTGTTGGGTACAGTTGAACCTACTTGGAAGGCTGGTTAAATTAATTTGTTACTTTCAAAGAATGCAGATAAGATGAATATATATTTTTTAACTTGGTAAGTACTCATTTATTTTGTTATTGCTTGACTGAGATATTTACATCTCTAACATACAAATAATGAAACTGTCCTAGTGTCAGCTCTGAATAATATTCGCTTTCAAGTATGCTTAGATGGGATATTTCTATACTGGATATTTTTTAAATAGAGCTCGTAGTAAGTAATTCACAGGATCTAGGTTAAGATATTCCAACTTCACTTTCTTTCCTCCGTTTGAACGCTATACATCTGCGGAACGACGGTCCACAAATTCAAACTTACTGCCCTCACAACGTATCTTTCTTTTTCGATGAATATTAAATTGTTTTATTTGTCCTTCAAACCTAATGCTGCAGTTTTCAACTCTCATCACTCACTCCTATATACTATATATAATATATCATCTATCTAATATATATAATATATATATTATCTATATATGTATATCTATATATTATATATAGATATAATATATATATATATATAATAATATAGTATATATATATATATCTTAATATATAGATATAATATGTATATATATATATAATATATCTAATATATATATATTTCTATATCAAAGGATTTTCAGCACAAACCAAATCTAGTATATAAATTTCCAGATGTTAACAAATTAATTAAAATCCGGTACGCAAATATTCTGATATTGGAAAACATATAACTATATGTATAGAATAGTTTTATGTCAAAGTGGGTGTCCGTGTGTGGGTGTTTTGTTTGTGTGATGTGTGTTTTTAGATGTGTGAAAAATATATTATATCTAGGACTACTTTCTTGTAACAGTGGTAGTAGATTCAATTCTAAACTTATTACTGGATTTTATTCTATTTTACAACTTATTAATTTTACAATTATTTTTATTAAATACGAGGACGGAGCAAGCAGGTACTAAGTAACAGAGTGTCTTTACACTAGGTCCATATAGTTCCTGCAGTTCCCTCTGCCTACCCTGCCATGTGCGGAATGAAGCGTGAAGGTAAAAAAAATTATTACTTATTACTGGATGAATATTATAAAGAATCTTTAATATTTCCTTCACAACAGTTGCTATACATACTATGTACTACTAAGCAAATGTGACATGCCACTTGCAAGCAAAGTCACAGTAAATCTCTATAATTTTTTTATATGTATATATTAAACTGTAAATGCAAAAATATATACATATAAATATAATATTTATGACAGTGACACACAAACCGACGGACAAATGAAATGTCGACGGATCATTTCCATAAATCACGCGTATATTTGTATAATATAAAACTAAATTGTGGATATTATAACTTTAAAGTCGGCTTCTTAGAACATTTGTGAGTAAGGTAGAGTCGTGTAGAGAATATTTTTTCATAATAAATTTATATATTTATAAGAGGAGCGAGTTCCAGAGATATAGTGTTTGCCTGTAAATGTGTGACGGTTTGTGGGTTCGATTCTTCGGGAAAAACGTAAAAATAACAGGAGTAGGCTAAATTCAGACTCGAAGAATAAAGTGTCTTATACTAGGTTGTATATTTAGTATGTGGAATAAAGTATGCAAAGAAATGGTCACTGAGATTTAATATATATTACTTTTCCATAAAAAAGACCTTATTACGATATGCGCTGAAGTCTGTATAAATACTTAACCTTCTTTTTTGTAATAAAATATTACAAAAAAAAAGTTAAAATTAAGTTCTTTAACCTAGAGTTCGTATTTAAGTATATTTTTAATATAATAATTATAATTTACAATTTTGTACGTAACATTACATATATACATGTGCTAACATCGACACGTTTCGTCCGCTTTGGAGATGCCGAATGTAGATTACGTGTAACCTGCTACGGACTTACTATAAAACTGTTGCCCACCGGTCAGAAAGCGCTACCTAGTTAGGATTCCTTATGAAATGTATATATATATATATATATATATATATATATATATATATATATATATATATATATATATATATATATATATATATATATATATATATATATATATATATATATATATATATATATATATATATATATATATATATATATATATATATATATACATATATATATATATATATATATATATATATATATATATATATATATATATATATATATATATATATATATATATATATATATATATATATATATATATATATATATATACATATATATATATATATATATATATATATATATATATATATATATATATATATATATATATATATATATATATATATATATATATATATATATATATATATATATATATATATATATATATATATATATATCAAAGAGTAGCAACTTCGATCACTCATTACGCAGTGTCTTACCTGGGCAATGAACGTTCGTTCCTTAAAAATTACAATTGTCACATTAAGCTATTTAAGCAAATTAAACATTTATATATAAATTAACACTACATCCAATAGATAAAATATACAGAATCCTCATCTCATCTCAAATCATCTCCTTTTGTGTACAATTGCACGTCTGAATGTAACACCTGACCACGTTAAAGCACTATACTTCACTGTTCAAGTGCGATATGTATGGGATAAAGTGCATAAATTTACATTAAATAATATACTACTTAAGCCTACTGTTTCTTGGAAGAGTTGCGCTTATTAAAAATAATAATTTTTAAAGATTAAATCGTAGTATATGAGTGCGAATGTTTGCAGCTTTGCTGGATAATATTAAGTATGAATCCTTTTTTGTATATCTTTTTTTGGTGCAAGAGTCAAATGAAAATAAAATTATCTATGAAATATTTTATTACAATAAAATTTTTAAGTTTAATGAAGGTAATTTTAGTTTTTTTGTCTTCTTTATATTATAAAGATATTATTGTTAATAGTAAGAACGACATAAACAAAAAATAACCTATTTAAAAGAAATTTAATAAATATTTGTTGCATTTGAAGTCTGCAGCTCTGAGACAAAATTGTGAGCTACTTGCGGAAATAACGCTTCGCGACTCATTACGCCTCTGCGCAGGCAGGATAAGCCTGTAAACGCGACTGTTTGAGGGTTCGATTCTCACTCGGGAAATATGGATTTTTCTAGTTCCATTATCTTTGCTCTGGAAACTAGGCAAAGCGTGCCCTTGAAAAAGGTGAAAAGCGGAGACGCAAGGACTAAGAAACGAAGTGTCTTAACACTAGGTTACTATAGCTCCTGCAGTTCCCTCTGCCTACCCTGCCATGTGCGGGATAAAGCGTGAAGCTTTATCCTGCACATTGGAAAATAGGCAAAGGGAACCGCAGGAACCATAGCAACCTAGTGTTAAATCAGTTCCTTCCTTAAATAGTATGAAAAAATCCATAGCAAGTCGATTCAAGCCGTGGTTTAACAAGCACTATACGCAATCATGATATCATCACAGGGCGATTAAATTACGTAAAAATAAAGATTACCGTAAAAGAAAGGTAATTTTAAACTAGAAATGCTTAATTTAAAATAAAATAAACATAGGACTATAACACAAATCGAGGCGCTAGGATCTGCCACTAAATGCAAAATGTAGAGACCTTTTGTCCAAGGGTGGAATATACAAGAATGTGTTTCTTGGTTATTTTGCCCTTACTATATGTTGTTTATTTATGTTTTCGAGAGGGATTCAAATTGTTCTTTAATATATAATTGTAATAAATTATATATATATATATTTAGCAGAGTGACAAAAATAACACTAAATCCATCTAGAGTAGCTCTACATCTAAGTAAGCCACGTCATATTGAATAGTATAATTGCACTAACCGTCTACCATTACAGGCGACGATTAAGTGAGAGATAGATTTGCTTCCCTGAACACATACTTTGAAAATTAAATAATATACTTCAAAGCTTGTGTTATTTTTTTCCAGTATATAAGTTTTTTCTATATATATGTATGTACATATATTATCCTCATATCCTTCTGCTGTCAAGGCTAAGTTACGC